>CP045906.1:13057117-13084729 GCA_013387185.1 Caligus rogercresseyi | reverse complement strand
ATTATTTATAGAATTTAAAAAAAACGTTATACAATTCCAGTTACGATATGAGTTAAATTTTAATTAGTTCATTTAAGTATATTTTAGTTTCTTTAAAAATCAGTTGAACTCTAAGGCTTACGTAACCTACATATTTATATTGTATTTGAAATGCATTTATTGAATTGTATAGATTATAATGACAGTGAAAAGATCGAAAAAAGATTATTATTCTTTAATATAATAATAATAATAATAAATACATGATATTGAAAGCTTATTTCAAAGAGATTTTTGATCCTTTGAATGTGTAAAATAAATTTATTTCTACAAAGTGTTATCCATTGATCCTGAACGTGAAATAATATTTCTTATTCAATGAGATTTTATTGAAACTGTCGTAAAAAGCAAAACAATATGTCATCTACAGATTTATGCTTTATAAAAATACTTTTATATAAATTATAGACATTTATACTCTGCGTTAATGTATTTGTTAATCATTTTAAGTGATCCACATTTAATAGTTTGATATATGTAGATGCATGCTTCATGTACAGGGTTTTTGGCAGCCATTACGTATTTGAAAGTATATAGTTATCCATCCTTTAACGATAATATAATATGAAGGAAAATGTCAACTTATAATGAAGTATTTCTCTCTTCATTATAATATATGTATATATATATCAGAGCTGCGACTACCAAATGTAAATCGGTATTCGATACTACCGACGGTAGATTTCAAATACCCAAACTGATTATACAATATTCGGTAGAAACTATCAAATACCGTACTGAATGACAATCGGTACGGTATATTTGAAAGTATGAGTTTTGTGACATTCACATAAAGACCTAAAGATATAGAGAGCATATTCCCTTCAATAGTAGAGAAACATCGTTCAACTGTCGCTTTGCCACAAGCGCTCCTGTGTGAAGAACTTACTTTGTTATAAATTGTCGATATTAAATGCATATGAAGAAGTCACAGAGCTGATACATAATAAATTTATCTTTCTTTTTTATCTACCGTACCGAATATCGATCAATAATGTAGATATATAATAAAATCTACCGAATATCGATATCGATCGATAGAATATATTTATCAAATACCGAACTGGCGTTAGATTTATCTACCAAATCCAGCTCTGATATATATATATATATATATATATATAACTTTATGACTAAAAAGTATGTAGGAGAAAGACACAAGATCTTTGTTTTGTTAGTGATCTATAGTGTAACATTCAAAAGCAACAAACTAACAATGGATGAAATGGTTTTTTAAGTACGCAAGATAAAATTTCAACTGTCAAAAATCGATACAAACTCTTTACCCATCGTCGTGGATTACTTAAGACTTTTATAATTTGCGACTTTTAGAATATAAAACTTATATTTTTTAATGAGAACAGCAAACCTTATGAAAATAGTGTATTTATTCAAACTCCTTGTTGCTTAAACAAAAGAGCTTTAAATGGACAAAGTAAATGTTTGAATTGTCAAAACTGATTACATATGTCTTAATTTTTTTTAATAAATGGAATTTTATAACATACTTCAAGATTTAAGTCAACTAATAATAAAAAAGATCAAGAAATGAAATGGCCAAGCACCTAAACTCCCCTCTTACAGCTCGTATACATGTACAATTATTTAGATTGTACGGGTAACTACGCGCAATTAAGAGCATTATTTAAATTCATGGCACCACTTCCCATAAGGGGAAATCCTATTTCTTCCTCCTTCTAGGAAAACCCCCCTTGCTTTTACACATTGACACACGTATGTTTCTACGTCTAATCATAATATGACGACTTGAAATAATACAATAAATAATACGGTAAATAAAAACATAAAAATTATAAACAAGATTTGAACGGCAATCTAACGCCAAAGAGGTCTTCGTATGAATCCGGATTTAGGAGCGCCAACGTGGAAATGGGCTGGCGATATAATTAAATATGTGCCTGAAAGATCGAAGCTCTACATAAGCACTATCAAAAGGATTTAAGATGACATCGTGCATTTTTAACCAATCTAATAAATGATTTGCCCTTTTATATAAGATTATTCTTCCGGGCAGTAAATATAACTACAATGTTCATTTATTATTTTCGCAACTGCCTGAATAGTTTTACTCTGTTTCTGTATATAATTTTAGTGTATTTTATTTAACACTGTATAAAATTTTGCAGTGAACCGAAAAAAAGAGGTCTTCGTATGAGATATAAGACAATAGTTACTAATATAACCTAGATATTAACCAAAAAGACCGAATATAAATAAGATGGTTACCAATATACTATCTCTACGAGATTATTATGAGCTAGCCTTATCGGATAGGATTTGCTTCAATACAGGGAACTCCTAGATATTTATTGATTGAGAGTCTACTGAAAATTAAATAAGTATTTTATGGAAAATAAGCCCGTAGCTAAGATCTAAATACTGTATATATATTATATGTGGTCCAAACAAACGGTGATAGACTTTTGAACAACAAAAGTTGAACGGTATTCCTACAAATTGTGAACCCTTAGAGTGAATCCCCCACGATATTTCTGATATTTTTTTGTCATTATAAAATGCTAAATATTCATAAGTTGTCTGAATAAATATGTAATTTACAACAATCTTGATGATATTATAAAATAATATCTATGTAGGTAAAAAGTTTTATCATAGATTACTAACTTCTGCTTATTTATTTGATTATTTTAATTTTTTGTCGCAGAATATATTTCGTATATTATGATATTTTTATTGATGTCCGAAAAAAAAGTGAGTTATAGTAAAAGTACTTTTGGATCATAAGGAAAAATCCTCCTGGGGGTCATGACTCTTTAATCCGCCCTGTCTTTGGAAATGAATGAGGGGGCATCTTCATGTCATCAGATAGACGACTGCCAACATCATTGCTTGATGTTGATGCCCAGTATTCACACCCGCCCATCTGCCTGTTCCTGGGTCCCTGTGAAAAATTTCTTATCAGAGAACATTTCCATATGGATCCGTGACTATATAAGTTCTAAAACGGAAATTTCACGGGCTGTAATCTATTTTCAAACAAAAAACAATTCATATTGGTAGTCCTTGCAAGCTCACCCATAAACGTAGTTTTTCAATTGGACACTCAATTTTATTTATAGTCATCCATTTATCTCCAAAAGATATGATGTAATAAATTAACATAAATTATTTGTCAAAGATTGAGAAGTTGCTTTTTAATTATTAATAAAAATAATATTACTTCAAACGGTAGGAGTTCATTACAAGATTCGTAAATGTCAGTGATTGAGGGTCATAAGAGAAAACAATTAGGTTTTTTTAGGGATGAAATGATTGCGTCTGAGTGTATATATTAACATGTCATAGTCACTAGATAAGTGACGCCATATACAAACAACTGTTTTGCTTGTGTGTTCATTGTTTATGCCCCTTCTCTTTATGCCAAACATGCTTTACGAATATCTGGAAGAAATGATCGAACATCGGAGTCACTGAGTTATGACGAATATAATAATAAAATGTATGTACAAATAATGCAATAACAATTTCATTATTTTGCTTGATTTTGAAGTATTTCGGAGGCAATATAGAGTATATATTGATTGTTATATATTTCAAACACTAGGAATTGATAGTAATAATCAAAACAATATATACAATAATGTGTAAATAATAAAGTGTGATAATGAGACCAAGTATATTTATAAGTGATTATATAGGCAAGGTTTTTCCTTTTGTTGTATTATTTTTATTTTAGATCCTTGTCTCCTTGACTATTTTTTTTCCTAACCATTTTTTTCCTTATTCCTTTGTCATTTTTGCTTTACCATTATTTCCTTAATCATTATTTTTAATTCTATTATTATCCAAACATTCCCTAGTGATCCTTAAACCACTCAAAAGCAAATAAAACTATATTAACGCATTAATAGTAAACTTGATAAAATATGCAATCACACTACTTAAAGAGGGGGGATCCCCTTACCAAAATGCCTCATTCAAGTCACTCTTGCCCCCTACCCCCCCCCCCTCTCTTCATGCTTCCTTGCAAGCGGCCCAAACTTCTACAACTTTTTTTTCTTCATTCCTCTCCTCCTGCTTTGTCCAGCGTCTCTCTTAACTCCTTCTTTTTCCTTCCTTCATAAACCGGCCTCCTTCTCTCTTAACATACAAAAAAAAACTTCTTCTTCCGAACTTATAAATAAGACCCTTGCCCCGTCATTGGAGTCCAATTGCAAGATGGTGTTCCTCCTGGAGAGACGTCGCCTTCCCTACTCTGGGCTAGGTGGTCTGTCAGTGCTTTTATTACTTCTACAAATATTCGGAGCCTTCGGAGCTCCGCAGCAGGATTTGCTTCCCCGCCTTCGCCACCTGAACCGACGCTATCACATAAAGGTAAAATGAATATAAAAAATTGGACAACTCTATCAATATCCTGGTTCTTGTCAGTGAGCTCTTTATTTTTCATAAATGAACAAAATACTGTCAATAAAGAAGAACAACAGCAAACTAAATATACTATACAATTTTATAAACAAAACGTATTTCCCATTCAAACAAAATGATGGTGTCTTCTTATGACCATTGATAAGTATTGAAGTGAAGTGGAGATAATGTACCTCTTTAATTATTAAAAATATAGCATCCAATAATTTTAAACATGAATAATGTTAAGGCAAAATGTTGTTTAAAACAAAATCAATTGAAATAAATTCCTTTTTGAAGATCTTATATCTCTTGAATTTAAATATATCTAATACAACTAAAACAATCTTCATATAAATCAAATTATTTAATACAACAAAACAATCTTTAAATAAATCATATTATAAATTACAACTAAATTAATCCGTGTATATATATATATCAAATTATGAAATACAACTACAATAGTCTTAATATGCCTATCAATTTATAAGATACAATAAATCGATCACATATTTAAAAAAACTTTGATAGTTCCTGAAAGGAAGAAAGTTGCCACTAATTAAGAAAAAGAAAAAGGTAAATTTAGTAAAAACAAAATAAACACAATCTCTCGCAGTTACTAAAGAGTTTTTTTCTTTTCCAAATCTATAAAAGTTCATGTTCCATTTATCGTCAAATATTATTTAGCAAAAAAAAAAAAAATTGAGGATGATGAGTTACATATATTGATATCAATGAATCATGAAAAGAGATTATTTGTGTTTTTGAGGCGATAATAGTATCTCTGAATTTATGTTTACTCTTACATTGCCAAAGTCAAGACGGTAGCGCATTTTTAAATCGACAGCTCATTAGTATGTGCTAACAAATAAAATTACATATTCTTAAAATTAATAAAAATACATACTTTAAAAATTCATACAAAAATTCATATTTTTTAAAGTTAAGTCCAATATACAATACAAAAATATTATGGTAACGTGTATGAATATAAATCATTCTCATGCTGTAAATGAATCAACATAATCTGATTATTTCATCTTGCAAAATTATTTGCAATATATATATATATATATATATATATATATATCTATATATATATATATATATATATATATATATATATATATATATATATATATATATATATATATATATATATATATATATATATATATATGTGTGTGTGTGTGTGTGTGTAAGAACGCAAAGAGGAAGAAGTCCTAGAGACTACTGAATATATCTTTTTCTTGTAACGAAAACAACAAAGTATGGGAAGATGTGGATCAGCATGTCCATACGGATTAAGTCCCAACATATATATATATATATATATTATTATTTATTATATATATTTTATATTTTATATATATTTATTTATTTATTTATTTTTGTTTGAAGCCATAGTTCTAAATACTTCAATGCACTAGTAATGTGTCTCAAGCTTTGTAATTTAAATATATAGTGTGCTTATAAGAGAAAATAAAGAAGCGTTCACCAAATAATATTACTATTATTTACGCCATTATTCAAATTACTAAAATACTCTTCTTTTTCTCTATCACATTTACTTATAATTTTGCAACTAGCAAGTGGTCTCAACACAAAAATAAAATCATTTACGCCAAAATATAGCATAGAAAGCAAGAAAAATAGTATGTGCAACATCGTCATACCATCTCACTATTTAAGTCGTCATCTCTCCTATAAGAGTTAACAATTATAATCTCTTCTAGCAGAGTCGTTGACTCTTCTGATGGAGATCACAATTGTAATCACGCCAAGAAGATATTAAGATCGTAGTTTCTACCACTAGAGTCTTCGACTTGAACGGATCTCCAAGCCTTCCTAAGGATAATAAATAATCAAAACATTCAAGATCTAATATATCATTATAGGTGAAGCTTTAAGGTACATTTGAGAGTGTTGACACATATAACTCGTAGTTATATATGCAATTTTTTGGGTTGATTTAAAGTATAAAATACTCATGTAATAATTTCTTTCAAGTTCAGTGCAACATACTTTTTGGTTTTAGATTTTTGAATGAAATAAAATTGGTATTCAATGTTTTACTTTTATACCTCACTCTGATATTATTTATTCACATAGGATAAACTTTTCTTTTAATATACTTAGCATTTGATTTTTTTCCTAATCCTTACATTGTGTCTGTATTTGTGCACAAGAGTATTTTTCTATGACACTTAATGAATAGTATCATTTGATTTTTTAACCCCCCTCTTGTGTGTGACACACATTTTTTCCTCAAAATATGTTCCTCCACGAAACTTAAAATATTGAGTTCATGATTTTTTTTTAAATACACATTCTCCATTCATTAATTATATATAAATTATCAAATGGATTTATGATTCAGTGATCCTGCCATGATTACTCCCTTTTGAAACTCATTGCTAGAAGATACAATCAAGAGGACTTCAAATCGGCAATCGGCAAAGGAGACCTTCAATAAACATTGTGTTTTATATATCAATATTTAATCTCTCTTCCACATGGATATGAATATTTATGATGACGTTTTAATCATAACTTTAGAGGGTTAATTTTAATCAAAAATACTTATTTATGATTTTATTATCACAAGCCTCTTCTTGTTTTTATTTATTTGTTATTATTGTATTAATCTGAATTAAAGGGTTCATAAAAAAAATTAATTCATGCTATAAATAAAGACGCTGCTTTTGAAGGGAAAAAAATCCACTGGTTTAGATCCGTTCGTCTTGATAAATATACCACTCAATATTTCTTTATTAATAGCAATTAATCGCTCTATATAACTAGAGGCATATATACACTCAGAGAGTGCAAACCTCCGCCGTCACGGGGTCCTTATGAGCCTTCCGAGGCGGATTTTTCACGACTGGGGCGGCGTAGAGGGACGGGGGAGGGTTCCCCTCGACGTAAATTCCAAGAGGAAGACGCTCCCGCCACCCGATTCACAGCACAGCGACATCTATTGGCAGAGTAGGCTAACTTGAAATATTTATTAGTATTTAGCTCATTTTGCATCTTAATTCTGCACTCAGAGATGCCAAATTTAATCACTTGTTTCTTTTGACACTTCTAACAACTCCACAAAGTTTCATCCGAATCCGTTAGGTACTTTTTGAGTTATCCTGCTGACAAACCAACAAACCAACGCCAGTGAAAACAATACCTCCTTCGGCGGAGGTAACTATATCTCTATGATCCCTAATCTCAAATTTATAAATAAGTGCTCATCATCAAATGAGATTTGGGTTCTATTTGCTCAATATAGCGTATATTAAGTCCTTATCGGATGCTGTACCATTTTCTAGGCATGCACAATGGGGGTTCTTTGGTCATTCTCCTTTAATTAAAAACAGTAATGTTCATCAAAACTCCCCTCCCTTGTCCCTTGAGACCATTTGTCATGTAATTGATTGCGTTGTTATCCTGGAGTACTTCACTTCTTGTTCCTCACATAAATATCGATTGGAAAACATTATGTATAAAACTAAAACTATATTGTTTATCAATAAATATTTTAAAATATTACTAATGTCAATGGGTTTTACGATAAAAGTAACAAATTATTTGCACTTCGGCTAGTCTGGGATGTAAGGAATTTTAAAATAAGTAATACAATGTATATATTTATATGTTTGTATATATAAATTAAAACAAATATTAAATATAAATATAAAACAAAAAGCAAAAAGGGTTTTCGTAGAAAGAAAACAACCTTAAATTAAAAAATAAATAAATATTATAAACAAACTAACGTCTGCTACAGATTATAAAGGGGCATATTTTTCCATTGACCTGACAACTACATATGCTCCCTCATGGTTATATACATGGGTTTTATTCCATAACGAAATATAAATAATTATTTGGGAATTATGCTACTGTAACAAAAAAACTCAACCTAAAAAGCAATATTATAGAGAGAAAAAAATTATAAGCAAATACTCAATAAAAAACCTTAATTCATTTCATTAATGTTCCTTTTATTTTCTTAAATAGTCTAAAAGGTTTGACATTTTCTGATTTAAATGTACTTTGTCTGTATAAAAAGTTATAATATATAAAATTTCACAATTTAAAATCCCCTTCAGACTTTATTGAGCATATGATAATGCATGTTCTCATAACACTAAGAAACATACGATACTTTCATAACTCAACGTAGTGTCAAACCTTTAAAAAAATGACGAAAGAGATCAAATAGAACTTCTTATATGACTATATTATTCTAAGTATAGAGATAAAGATGACGTTGTTTTATTTTAGATATGTTTTAAGAATATATATCAAAGTACATTACTTTTTACCTCCGCCGAAGGAGGTATTGTTTTTACTGGCATTTGTTGGTTGTTTGTCAGCAGGATAACTCAAAAAGTACTGAACGGATTCAAATGAAACTGTGTGGAGTTGTTGGAAATGCCAAAAGGAACAAGTGATTAAATTTTGGCATCTCTAGTGCTTTTTTAAAATGCAAAATGAGCAAATACTACTACTAATAATAATGAAATGGGGTCTCTATTCAGGGAGTAGGAAAGAACAAACGCTAAAAAAATATTCATGACGTATTATGTTCATTTATCAGCTCAGGACTGTGTTAACCCAGTGACGTAGCTTAAACTTCTTCCTCTTCCCGTCTTCGGCGGAGGTATACACTCTCTGAGTGTATACATGCCTCTAGTTATTATTATTATTTCATGACAAGCAGCCTTAGGATTATAATACCACTCTATAACTAGAAATATTAAACACTAAAAACTATTTAGATTTCTTTTACTGCTATTGCATCAAAATTCGTGCGCTTATCATGAAAAACTTAAATATATATGTAAATACCAATTAATAACCATTTTTCCTATATTGAAAGGATGGTGCCTCATTTTTAAGGATATAAATATAATTTTATCATCCAATATACTTTAAAAGTATTTTTTTATTCAAACTAATTGTAATTTTATAATAGAGGATTAGTTATAAAAAAATATATGGTTATGATTCCACATATTTGGGTAATAATGAGAGACTCAATTCCTTAAACTCCTATGCAGATATGACCAACCCAAAACCATATACAACTACAGATATGCGGGGTTATATTTTTTATAAGACTTAAATCATTTCGAGTGGTATATATATATATATATTATATATCAGACTTGTTCGCGAAAAATTGTCGTTCGTTCGTTGTTCGCCAAAAGCTCCTTCGTCGTTCATCGTTAATTTATATTGAATCGTTCGTCGTTCGTTTGTCGTTTGCCATTCTGAAAAAATTGACGACGTTTTTTTTAGAAATACATTTCTGAAAAAAAGTGATGAAGTTTTTTAAGAAAGGAATTTGTCCCATGAAAATTAAAAATCTTTGTCTTTTTTGGCACCAAAACGAACGACAAGGTATTTTCCTCATCGTTCGTCCAAACTTTATCCTTCGTCGTTCATCGTTCGCGAACTACAACAAATGAACGATAAATCAACAAGTCTGGTATATATATATATATATATATATATATATATATATATATATATATATATTATATACGAATAAATAAATTAAAAGCGAATGGTGTGTCACAGAGAGAGGGCTAAGACTGATATATTATTACCGAATCTGCCTTTGATAATGGATCTTAATCATAGAGACGATTAAGATTGGTACGTGAAACTAGTAAAATAAATATTTAGAAAAGTAAAAGGGTCCATCACTTCAAAAAAGCTGTCTATGGATATGAAACCGACGGCAAAAATTCATTTGCTAATCCGCAAAAAGTGGCATAATTAGTGAAAAATATATTCCTTGCCTACTTACCCATAAACATGATTTGTTCAATTTATTTTAGTTAAACTGTTTTCTGTCTTTTCCTACGTCCGATATTCAGAGGGATGATCCATTATCGACAAATATGAGCAAAAAAAAAATATTTTGTGTCCCTGACATTGAGCAATGGTTTTATTTATTCAATAATAATAATAATAATAGTAGTAGTGTTTTTTGAAAGAATCACTTTAAGGATTTGCAAATGACAATCGAGAAAATACACTTTTTTAGTATTCCACAGGAGGATATTATTTCCCCTAAACTGATGTTCACTCCTCGGTACAGCTGCGAGTAGTGAAGTGATCATTGAGATATAGAGAGTTTATTCCCTTCATTTGTATCTGTGTGTCCAAATAAACAAGTAATTTGATCTACGTCATCGTAAGCTGATCATAGATAGAATCTATCTCTATGATCAGCTTACGATGACGTAGTACAAATTACCTTGTTATTATGAGCACACAGAAAACAGCTGAACGAGAACGTTTCTCTGCTATTGAAGGGAATATGCTCTCTATATCTTTATATCTCTATAGAAGTGATACTTTATTGTATAATAACGTGTTTTTTAAACTTCCCTCTCCTTTTCTTTCAACCAATCACAGCTAACAAAACACCACCACCTCTTTCCTAGGTATAATATCAGTATATATCCCAAATTAACCGTATATTTAAAATGAAATCGTTAATTTCCATTTATTTTGTTAATGCAATCTATAGAAGGGTTAATTCATAAGCTAATGAGCTTTTACTAGTGGGCTGCCCAAATATAGTTAATTATTTTTGACACTCATTTGTGTGCGCTTAAAAAAAAAGCCGCATCCACCCAATGCAATTGCTTGTTCTACATAGATAATAGGGGAAAATAGTAGTTTTGGGTTATATCATAATTGAGCAAATGTAAAGTGTTTTTTGAACTACCTACCTTAATTACAAGTAAAACACAGCCCTGCAAAACGAAACCATGAAAATGTTTATTTTATAAAGCTGGTTTTGTGACATGACAAGTATTATAATTATTTTATTATTTATCAGTGGTTTCTGCGACTACTTTTTTTTCAGCTTGCGATTACGATAAAACGATAACTTTTTCTCAACTTGCGATAAACGAAAAAACGGTAAAAAAAATTCAAAACCCAACCTGCGGTAAGCGATAAACAATAAAACGATAGCGATAAAAAATTTCCAAAAAAAATTGATGACGTTTTTTTAGAAAAGAATCTCCAAAAAAATTGATGACTTTTTTTTGTATTTTTACAAAAGTCGTCTTTGAATTTATCGCTCCTTATTTTTTGGGACTAACGATAAGTGAATGAGCAGTAATTTTAGAAAACTTTGCGATAAACGATAGCGATAAAAGGTTTGACCTCAGCGATAATTATCGTTTATCGCTCATTTCATCGCACGTGGCAACCACTGTTATTTATAGTCTTCAAAACTGTAGCAATAAGGATTTTTCCTGTTCTCACAGAATAATAATATTAAATGAACAAATTTAACATGAAATAACTCTTCCCGAGTTGCCAATTATATCATTAAAACACTTAACTGTGTTTTTTATCTTAATGAATTGACTAAATTGAATCAATTTTTAGATCACTAAAAACTATAGTGTTGTTGTAATTATACATAATAACTATGAAATATTTTTGACAATGGTAATCAATAATACTTTCCCTCTCGGGAGGTGAACCTCCGCCCTACAAATTAAGAGTTAAAGATGATGCTTCATAAGGTCCTTTGAAAATCCTATTCCCTTATAATTTTTTTAGTTGTAAATAATTCCTACTGACAAAATTAATTTTATTCCAGACTTTATATTTGAAAAACTCTCCAATAACTTCGTCCAGTTTGAGGATATCTTTATTTAAAGGAATAAAATATGTAGCATTGTGAATATTATTGAAGTTTATTGATAGAAAGATATTGGACGTCAAATAAAAACACTTTTTTGAGTCCAATATTCTGGTCCAATTAGAGGAGTATGAAAATAAACTTTGCCCATAAGTTACGAGGAAAATTAATACTATTGCTATATGTATATTCAATCTTTTTATTTCCTTTTAAATCATTTAAAAAAATTTGAAACTTAAGCTCGATATATGTTCAACTCTCAATTGAAACTTAGGTAATATAAATAGATTCGATAGCTAATGAACGCTATAATTTAGATTTTTCGATTAGGCAAAAAACAACTTAGGGTGATTAATGACACTAATTTCAGTTTAATATTTGTTTAGGTGTAAACAAACATGTCTGGAGTTTTTTTTTTGTTTGGTTTACCGTTCTTTCATTTCTGATATTTGAAATTTGAATTTAGATCCTGTTTATTGATTTTAATATTTTCACAAATTGTTTTTAGAAGTATATGTAATACTTGAATACCTTGTTTTGGAGGTAATACATTTTTTTTGCATCCACTCTTTTAAATATTATTGTTACTATTTTTTCAATTACAAAGTAAGTACAAACTCGATATGCACACATGATTACAATGATTACCCCTTTGATAGCCGTGTGCGTCAAGGCGTGTTCAACTCTCAATGTTGGGGGCGCAGATTCGAATCCCGAGAGGGGTTGGTCATTTTTGGTCTACCTCATTGATAAGATCCTAGGTTCAATTGAATAATTATAATGCTATAATGCTTATTTATATCCTGTCGGATGCAATTCTATTGATATATATATATATATATATATATATATATATATATATATATATATATATATATATATATATATATATTATATATGAATGCTTAAGCTATAAAATATCAGATTCATGTAAATCTATTTCACTCCAAATAATCCACTCTAATATGAATATGTGTATTTTAAATCTGACCTCTTAACATATTTCATGATTTCCTTTACTTCACTCTACTGTGCATAGACACTATAAGTATTTAGACATCTGTGAAACAAGACAAAACCTGATTTGACTTAATAATTGATGATTCTATAAATAATCATTTTTGTTTTTCAGTCATCCGTGGAGAGAATCATACAGATTTGGAGGGAGACTCAGGAATATTCAAATCTCCCAACTTCCCCAGTTTTTACCCACAAAACTCCAATGTGACATGGAAGATAACAGTTCCTACGGACAAGGAAGTGGAGCTAACCTTTCATCTCTTGAATGTAAGAAAGCAATATAATATACATTTTATCATATGTATGAATTTATGAATGAATGCAATGTTTGCTGGAAATACATTTGGAAGTACCTTGACCCAAAATGTTTAGTCTCTACACTAGAGTCATATGCTGAATAGCAACTCCCGCCAATAAACAAGTATTGTCAATCTCTTGAATGTATCAAATATTTTTGAATTAATGAACTGCAATTACTAAATCAATCAATCCTGCTATTTGAAAGTCACATTTTATAATACATTTATTAATATACGTTAGAATATATATTAATATATATATATATATATTAAAAAGCTTCACAATTTTATGCAGATCCTCTGGGATATTTTTTATTCCTTATAGTTACAAAAACGAAAATGATGATCTGGGTACAAATAATAATATTTACCCAACCAATTGATATTCTTATTGTATAAAAATAATGATTTAACTCTTTATGGTCAAACTATTATTTATATAATTGTAAGAAACGGAATTGTTCAACAAAATTAAATATATACTTTGTAGCCAATACTTTATGGCCAAATATCTATCTTTTTGTTGCCAAAGGCTGCCATGTCAATATTTCCCGCTCATTCTAGTACTAAGTCTCTTTGATCATATTATTTTATCTATTATTTATTTATTATTTACTTGATGGATACAGAGTGAAGGTGTTATAATCCCCACTAAAGCCCTTATAGTTGTATACCTTGATTGGCCAGTCATCCAACAATCACCTATTTGATAAAGTATAAAATAATCAGTTTACTGAATGTCTCCCTGGATATTTCTACAACGTCCAATCTATTTATTTTTCTGATAATGGAAATCAGTGGAGCCAAAAGAATAAAAGCAACTTGTCTCTTAGGCGAACATAACCATTGCCTTCTGATTGAAGTAATAATATATCTGCTACAATAGTTATGTAGATGATAGCAAAAGTCTTCATAACTTCCTAAGGTCAAGGTGATTTATTTTGCTTAATATCATACTCAATAGAAAAAATGTTATTTGACTTCATTTCTTTACTTACAAATGGTCATGGCGGTATTATGTTTCAACAATGCAATTCTTGCACAGTCTAACAGGTTTTAGTGTTCATTTGACATTGACAAAAAGAGATAGAGACAAAAAATTAGTTGCAATTAGTTCAGAAATATAAGTTCCTTCTATTTGCCAACAAACAATAGAAAGGGATGTATACAAAAAAAGAAAGCGTAAATTAATTGTGTTTAATTTATTTTGTGGAAAAAAAATATTTACTATTAAAAGAAGTTAAGTCTCTTAAGCGCTTGCCAGAATGACAGTAGCTGAATCAAAAATGTCTAAAAAACCTGGTATATCTAATATACGATAGTAGACATTTCTTCAGGGCCTGCGGTCCGAATCCAACCCCAAAAGCCGTCTTATACGAACTCAAGCCTATAGCCTGCAAACTATTAGGAGAGTTAAAATATTTTTATTTATAAATGCCTACCTATATATGAAGTTTGGTGTTAGATAATAATCAATATTGTTCAGTGTTTGTTAAACGTCCTTAATTTGACGGTCAGATATTGATTACATATTTGCACTGAGCCATGTACTTGGATACTTCAGTATAATTTATCCTAAAAATGCAACTTAAACATTATAATATTCCAGGCATTATGGGGTTATTTCTAATTGGACCTCTTTGAATTTTAGTTCAATAGCATTGTATTATTTTCTATATATGACAATAATACTCTTGAAGAAAAACATCAGATTTAAGAGTTTGGTAGATGAGCAATAGAAGCAAAAATATTATTTATGGAAAAGATGGCGATGAAACTTAGAGTAACTGTATGTTTTTTTCCTTTTTTCAGTTGGAGAAAAATCAATATTGTTCCTGGGATTGGGTCAAAGTCTTCGATGCCGAGACTCACAAAGAGCTTCGCCAACTATGCGGCTACCTTCAGCAGGATTTAATTCTGCAATTCAATACAAGCAGCATCATCGTAGAGTTCCGCTCCGACTCTGTGTCTCAACGAACGGGATTCCTGGCCTCCTGGAGGCCTGCTGCCCCCAAGGACTCAGAAAAAGAGGAAGGACAGAAGGAAAGAGTGGAAGGCTACATCCTCACAATTCCTCAGTCCATTACAGCCTCGGAGGAGGCCGTCCCAGAGGAGGCATGCCTCGAGATCTTCAATGTGGACTCCAAAGGCAAGGTCTTTATCAACGTTTTCTCCTCCGAAAATGTTCTGAGTCGAGAAACAAACATTTATCACGTTATCGATTATGAGCCAGAAAGCTTTGAAAGGGTTCAATGCTTCGATCTTCGTCTCCCCTCAAACTTCTCAGGGCAATATGCCATTCTCCAAATCAACGGTACCTTCGAAGACGAAGAAAACTACCGGATCCTCAGCTACAAGTCCGTCAAAGTCATTCGCAGTTCTCCCCAAGTCCTCATCCAGACGGACAAAAAGGAGTATCGCCCCAAACAGACTGTACTATTCCGAGTCATTAAGCTGGATGAGAGTCTCAAGCCGTCGAAGAACAACGTTTTGAACAGGGTTTTTGTAAAGTCCCCCAGCCGTCAGATCCTTGCACAGTATTTGAACGTGTCTCTGGACCCCAGGGGCATTGGACAATTTGAGTACATGCTTGATGAGGAGCCTGAGCTTGGGAACTGGGATGTGACCGTTGAGAATGATGCTGAGAGTGAGAAAGAAGATGCATCCGTGGCATCTGCTTCCTTTGTTGTGAATGAGGCTGTTTTGCCCAAGTTTGAGGTGGTGATAAAGTCCCCTGCCGTCATTCTAGGGGAGGATGAAAAGGTTGAATTTGAGATTTGTGGAATCTACACGCATGGGAGTAAAGTCCGCGGTGAACTCGAGGTATTTTTCGATCACAGATATAGACAGGCATCCTACTGGAGGGCGCCAACATTCTCTTCCAACTTTACAAAGAAAATTCACATCAAGGATGATAACGCCTGTGGGACAGTCAGCCTCAATCGCACAGAAATATCCCTTCTCTCCAAACACAAGGAAACTCCTTTCACCATTAAGGCCACACTAACAGAGGAAGGGACTGAGATCCAGCAAGAGTCCAGGTCGGAGGGAAAGGTCACTTTCACCAAAGCGGAAATTGATTTCGGTGACAGCGCAACAGAGCATATCCTTGGTGAATATCCCTACGTCGTATTTCTAAGACTAGTTGAGCATGGAAGCCAGAACCCCCTTAAGGGAGAAAAGGTAGAGGTCTGCTCTCGCCTATGGAAAGATCTGAACAACTTCCAAAATTTAATTTCCTCCAGTCAGTTCTACTCCTTTGATGAAGATCAGTATTATGACTTGGGAAAACAACTGCTGGATATCAAGTTCAAGGAGACATGTCTCAACCTGACGACGTCCACAGATGACGGATCCCTTACTTTGGGAATCCCCTTGAGCGGAGTTCCACTCAATGTAACTAAGCTGGGCATCAAGGTAACGGCTCTGAGCTTCGTGGCGAATGAAACGACTCGCATGGAGTTGACGTCGAGCAAGTTTGACGTGAGTCTCACACATTTAGACAAGGCAGAGGGAACCGACTCCCATCGGCTCACCATTCGTGAAAAACTTGTCGAGGAAAGAAAGGTTAAGTTTGACTGCGAGGGTGCATCCAATTTCACGGTTTACTTCCAGGGTAAATGGATGAAACCGTTGATTTGAACTATATTGTCTCCTCTGGTGGATCATTAATTGCCTCTGGGAATCACAGAGTGCTGGTTGACTCTAATGATACAATGAAATATTTGGATGGCCTTTCTCTCTACCAAGAACTAGGATACGTCAATTCCTCATCAGAAGTCCCCTCTGGCGAAAATGTTCTCAAGTCTCATGTCATTTCTCTCAGCCGTCCTTTCCCATTGGAAGGAAAAGTGACGAAAATCATCAAGCTTCTCATTTATACTCGCGACATCGAGACAGGTGAGACCCTCAGCCACGTACGAGAATATGAGACAGAGTCCTGCGCTCCCAGACCCGTCCTGGAGTGGAACCCAGTAGAAACTAATCCTGGAAAGGAAGTATCTCTCAAGATTAAGTCAAAACCCCAGTCCCTTTGTGCCTATAGCGTCATCGATAAATCTGCTGATCTCATTGAAAATCCTAACAAGATGACCTCTGAGCGGATTCAGCAGCTGAGAGAGGACTTATCCGCGAAACGGATTCCCCATGATCAAGTTTCATCTCCTTCGGAATGCATGGACGCCAAGCACTTATTCAAGGCCATGGAGAACATCGGTCTCTACATTCTCAGTGATACCCTCATTCAAGACCCATCTTGCAACACAGTCATCGACTCTGCCAACTTTGACGGACCTGGGAAGGAAGATCATTACAAGCCTGTTCCAGAAGCAATCTTCGGATCCACTCAATCTGCATTCGCCCCAGGAATGAGTACCGCCAATCGCTTAGACGAAAACTATGATGACTTCAGTCAAAAAAAGGAAGGACAAGTCTCTCTCTCGCAGGTACGCGGTGGATCAAGCATTGAAGTGCGGGATTACTTCCCAGAAACGTGGCTATTCGATCTAGTAGACCTCAAGGATGATGAAGAGACCATTATAAAGAAGGAGGCTCCGCATACCATCACGACCTGGATTGCAGAGGCATTTTGCTCCCACCCAGACTCTGGACTGTCCGTCGCTAGGCGTGCCTCCCTTAAGGCCTCACAGGACTTCTTTGCAGACTTAAACGCCCCTTACTCCGTCAAACGCGGGAGGTCCTTCAAATCAATGCCACAGTTTTTAACAAGGTACAAGGCCCACTTCCAATGAAGTTGAGCGTGGAGGAATCCCCTGAAGAGGCTTATGAGATCATAGAAAAGACACATGAAGTTGTGTGTGTCAACACGGGAGGAAACGTTCACGTGGACTTTTACATTCGAGCTAATAAGTTAGATGTCGTGAACATCACTATCAAGGCTGAGATTGTTAAGGATGAGGCATGTGGCTCTGTTTCAGAGGATGCCATTGGCTTTACAGACATCCTTAAAAAGGCCATTCATGTTAAGCCAGAAGGTTTCCCACAGGAAGTAACGAAGTCTTATTTCCTCTGTGGGGAACAGAAAGATACTCCTCTTGAGGATATCATTGCCCCAGAGGAGGGGCTCGTGAAGGACTCTGTTCGCTTCTGGACAGGTCTGTCCGGCGACATTATGGCCCCAGCAGTAAAGAACCTGGACAGCCTTGTGGCCCTCCCCACGGGTTGCGGGGAGCAAACCATGATTCGCATGGTGCCCAACATCTATCTTCTCGACTACTTAAAATCCGTTGGAAAGTCCCTTCCTGAGCTAGAGGCTAAAGCCAAGGGGTATATTCAGACGGGATTTGACCGTCAAAACCGGAAGTTCCGTCATCGCGACGGGGCATACTCCATTTGGGGACCCCAAGGACTCTGAGGAAGACGGCTCCATGTGGCTCACTGCCTATGTCGTCAAGGCATTTTCACAGGCATCCAAGTACATTAAAGTTGACGAAAAGCTTCTCAAGAAGTCCGTTAAATGGATCATCAAACGCCAAGACTTTGAGACGGGCTGCTTCCATAATGAAGGTTATGCCTACTCTGTTAATTCCCGAGGGAGACACTGACCTCACATGTACTGGTCACGCTCTTTGAAGCAAAATATACTGCTGGGCTAGGAAATGCCATTGACTCTAAGGTGTTGAACAAGGCATTGCGATGCCTAAAGAACTCTCACAAGGAGGAAATCACGAGGAAGACGTGGAGGAGGAAGAGGCTAATGCAGCAAAGAATAAAACCAAGTCCCTCTATGCTCTTTCCCTCGAAACCTATGCAGTGCATCTTTTGGAGACTCAAGCCGAGCTCAAAAAGGAAATTGGAGACGCCTTTGAGGAGATCAAGGGAGAAAAGCTTTTCAAAGAGCTCTTGGAGCGATCTGAGAGGGACGAAAAGGGATTCCTCCATTGGGGCCCCGGCAATGATTCCTCCCTATCAATGTCCGTTGAGATGACTGCCTACAACGTCATGAGTCTTCTCTTCAGAGATGAGCTAACTGATGCCCTGAGTGCGATTCGGTGGATGTCAACGCATCGGAATCAGAGGGGCGGATTTGTGTCCACACAGGACACTGTTGTGGCCCTACAGGCCATTAGCCGATATTCTTCTCTTGTGTATGAGAATGAAACCAAATTGGATGTGAAGCTCTTCAATGGAACCGGACTTGTGAAGGACTTTGACAATTGATGAGGACAATAAACTGCTTTTCAAGAGGATGAAAATGGATGGTCTTGTGGACCTAAAGGTGAGGACATAACACTAGTATTTGGACTTTTAACACTCAAAGAGAAGAGAGAGTGGCAAAAGGAACATGTTTTGTTACTGATATGTCACAAAGAATTATAAGGCTGGTTGGTTGGAAGGTCTTTGCTTCTTCTATTCTCTTTGCCAACTGCAAGACTTTTCTAAAATAGAAAAAAAGACTTTACTTACTTAATGAGCCATCTTATAAGTGATTCTTTTTTAAATATAATAACTTTTATCAGTCCATCGGTTAAATTGATAAAATCATAAATTGCGACTCGGCGCATTTTAAAATTCTTATCATGCCCGTAAGGATGTGTTTTTCCATGCGAGTGATTGGCATAAATCACTCTTGGTACTTATACGATGCACTTTGTATTTATATGAATAGTTAAAGGATGCCAAGATGAGCTTTTTTTTCGGTCACGAAGTTTTATTCAATATTTGTAACAAACAATACAGTGTAATACAAACTACACTAAAATACAAATATATATATATATATATAATAAACTCTCAGCTTTTTGATCGAATAAATTACAATTTATCATAAAATAAAACTTTGTTAAGTGATAAATGTTCCTCTTAATTGTAATGCTTTCATCACAAATATGTACAATTAGAGAAAGAATGAAGTCATAGATATAAATAATTAGAGTGTTATGAGAAGGAATATTATTCTGAGGCTCCCAACAGTTGAAATTTTCATTTCAGAAAATTAGATGATCTGAAAATTGAAGAAAAAATATTACAAAACGCCATAATCATAGTAAAATATTGAATACCGAAGCAATGTATGGTAATGCTGAATATTGGGGTATTTGTGTGCTACAAAGAAAATATAACTAAAAGGGCAACACATCTGCCGAAGGTAAAGAGAGAACAATAGAGCAAAGAAAAGTACCGCCTTAAAGTAGTAGTTGTAAAATGTATGTAGATACGTATTTATATTTAATAAAATTCTTACGATGAATATAAAATAATCATTTTGGTGATGAATATTGGTATAATTATATATATTGAATATGATATAAACATAAAAACAAACAAATGTTTATACATTTATGAACTTATTTCGTTAGATTATTAACATCTTAATAACTTTATATTAAAAAATGTATAGAAATATAACTATATTATTATACAATGCATTTTTTGCAAGTTCCCTATAGATATTTATGTTGCGGTAGGATGTTGATTTTAGATGGTTTGGAGTATCGGTTTATAAGTTTGAATTTGTTTACCTATTTGTTATTGGTTTTATTTAATAAAAACCATTACAGATATAAGTCTTTTAGGAGTACACGCAATTCATTATATAAATTAATCATGTTTGAGTATAGTCTTGCAATAAGTCTCACTCGTACCTATAGTTCTTTCTGTTGCTGTCTCTCTTCAATCAATGGAGAGATAACAAATATCCCGAATTTTAGCACTTTGAATCGTTGCTTCGATGCTATATGCTCCCTGATTTATTGTCATTTTAGTATTCATTATTAACTTTAAATTTCTTCTTTCTATAATAATTGATATATTTCATAACAAAAAAATAATCTCTCGTTTTCTTGACACAGGTCAGCAGCAAGGGCAAAGGCTGCTATGCCCTCTCCACCATGGCCCGCTACAACATCAACAACCAAACGGATGAAGTCCCAAGTTCCAAATTCGAACCGAGGGAAACAGTTCCTACCTCCACATCTGCGCCAGCTACATCGGAGACCGAGAGCGAACCAACATGGCCCTCCTGGAAGTAGAGCTACTCAGCGGCTACGAAGTCATCGAAGACTCCCTGGCCCTACTACTCAACCAAGTGGAGTCAGGAGTAGAAAAATACGAAATCATGAATGATGATGACAAAGAAGAAGAGCGAAAGTTCGTTCTCTACTTCAATGCCCTGGATCAAGGACGAAACGCCTGCTGGGACGTACAGCTCAAGAGAGTCAACTTAGTCAAGGACCTCAAGCCGGCCATTATTAAAATCTACGATACTATGCACAGGAAGACGCCTTCTCAACATCATACATCATTTAAGCACTCACTAAAAGGATACTAAAAAAAATAGTGTAACATCTACTCAAACAACGCTTTATAATGAATGTGTCAATCAATTTAACGAATTAAAATTCGTTAGAATGTCCATTTAAATTAATGAGGAAAATGATGGTCCAGAGTAGCTCATAATATTCACATTAGTCTAAACTACCCCTGCTGTATTGTTTATCATACCAATCGTCAGTATTGAGTATCTGATTAATATCGTCATTAATTAGAGACTACCCACAATTGCATGGGGTAATAATTATTTACAAAAAGATATATATAGATATATATTCACACGATGAGCAACTCAAAAAGCAATGAATAAACATTTATTTTTGTATGACTCAAAGACTTAAAACTTTTTAAAAGACCTAAGCATAAAATATAAGAGTAAGTAAAATAAATAAAAACTCATTGACGAGTCAATTTTAAATAAGAGTTCTTCCTCAATGAATAATGCACAGGGTTTTAAATATAATCGAGCTACTTAATTAATTCGGATGTAAAACATACATATATATATATTTTAAAAAGGATCCGCTCTTTAAATTAAAAGGATAATGTATTACATTGTACACCTATGAACATATTATATCTTTATTTACAAATAATTTGCAATAATACATCTGAATAATGATCTGTAGAATAAAGATATACCTAAGAATAATGATGCGTGAAATTACGGGGTTTAAGATACAACTTTTGAAGAAAAAGGGATGAATCGACGACGACGACGACTTAAAGGACTATTTGATTCTGCATAAGAAATTCTTGTAAAAGGACTTGGCCAATCCCTTGATGCTCTCCAGTTGTGTCAGTGAGCTCAGAGGTCCGTTTAAGTTTCTGAAAATAAAAAAAGAATGATGAATATTGCTCAGCCTTACGGAAAGCAAAGCTTGTTTGCTGTGAGATCACAAAAGAGTAACGCTTATTTGATAGATCGATTATAAATATAATTTATTCACTATTCATAGTTAAGTATAGTGGTCTTCAACGTATTAAAGTTGCTACCCTATAATTATATGACCATATATTGTATGATGTCTAAATAAAATGACTTTCGAACCAAATACATACATATAAGCATACTATTTATAGGCCAACTTCCCACCTTTTTGAAATCATATTATTTTTTAGGCCCAACTCATTAATTAGGTAAATATTCACATACTCTCCCCATTCATGCATGTTCATAATGATCATTGTTATTTTCTAAAATGAAGGATTCGCCCCATTTGATTTTACCGCAAATAAAAGTTTAATAGCGACAACAAAGCCTCATCTCAGAAAAAGGACATTATTGGATCTTCTCCTTTGGGGAAAAAAAGAAACAGGTCCACAGTCTTTAAATATCTCTTTGATAACATAATCAACACAATGTAAAATGGTAGATATCCTGCATACAGAATCACAATATGCTGGTTAATCAAATTATTTTAAGTCAGACATTTATCAACTCTTAGCAATGTTGCTCTAGAACAGTGGTTCCCAAACTTTTCTGTTGGGCCCCCCTTTGGTACATAAGAAATTTTTGCACCCCCCCCCCTCAAAAAAAAAAGAACATACACCCATTTTGTTCTCAGAGTCCATTGCAGTTTATTTCACACATTGTAATTCATACAAACCTCAACCTTTTTTTTGTTTTTTGTACATTTTCTAGCAGTGTTATTTAGGCTACTGCATTTATATTTTCATTCATTCGTTTTTCCCGCGCGCCCCTGCAATTGCTCTGCGCACCCCCCACTTTGGGAACCACTGCTCTAGAGGCAGCAGTAATTAGGCTTAAGTTTATTTTCTGTAACATTAAAACTGTTACTTTTTAACAGGTTTTCATAATGTTAACAATAGCTCAGTCTTTCTGCAAAACTTGTTTTTGAGGTCTATTGTAAAACATGTATACTTCACCCTCGCATTTACCATGATTCTAACACATTTTACGTCACGAAGAACTATCAGTCTGATGATGTCATAAAATATAAGAAAATAACTAAGCATCATCTACTTGCAGGCACGCATGTCTTAAGAACATAAAAATGCAATCCTAGTTATAACAACGATGTAAAGGGGGGAAATGGTTGAAAGTAAAGTGTTAAATTAAAGTAGCGCATGCATAACATAAAATTCTTCCTTTTTTCCAAAAGGAATTGACCGAACTTTTAGTTCTTTTTTAATCCGTAAGGGGCACTGCTTTGATGCTAGAGCTCTTTGAAATAATGACTAAGTCCTTTTATTATTTATATTTGGAATCTCGCACAATGTTGTAATGATTGATATATTTCATTAATCCCTTTAAACCGGTTTTAAATAGGACTGTGACGTAATTTCATGGACTAGCAACATCTAACGTAAAAAAAAACCAAAATTTTGGCCATTTTTTCGTTTACTTTTTCCTTGCATGCGCTACTTTACTTTAACGCTTTAGTTGAAAGGTATGGAACGGTTCTAGGAATAATTGTATAAAACACTTATGCATAAGGAAAAATTTGATAAAGCATTGTGTTCGGAATATTTGATACTAGGAATTTTTCTCTAACGACACTTTTGTATAAAATGCATTTTTAAAGGAAACTACGTACTTTTGGGCCCAGCTTATCAGTCAAAATAGCTTTATTGAGCATTAATGAGCACATTTGGTAAGTTTTATTATATAAAAATAGTAAAATGAGCCCATTTTGAGTACTTTTTCGTTCATATATAAAGTATAATAGACCCATAATGGTACCAATAAACATTGAGCTACGGTAGGTAAGGTAGGTTTCGTGAGGAATGAACAATAACATAAGAAATAATAATAAGCTCAGGACTTTGTTGTGTTAATTCGGACAATTACGGACTTCCCGGATCATCTTTGCTGGACGACATTTCCCTACGGTCTTTCAGCTGGAAAACCTCCCCTGGCTACAATAGATCCTTGATGCACTCCGGATCCCTACAGTACTCCGGATTCCCACCGGTCTGGATCCCCAAGGCACTCTCGGGATCCATACAGTTATTCGTATGTTAGGGCACTTACTCCACGACTGATCGCCACGAGAGTCCTATCAGGAGGAAGCGGGTTTAAATACACCTTAAATGTTGTGGATATGAGAAGTGGTGGGGACCATCCATCCAAAAAATATATAAAAATATAAATGATAGATTATTACAGCAAATGCAGGACTACGATAGATCCGACAAGATGAATTATATAGCTAATATAGCAAGAAATTTGCATTCTTTTTGAATTATATTATATATACATTTAAATAAATCTATAATACGTACATAATACAATATTTTTTGTTTAAAATAAACTTATACTTTACATATGATTACATTTATTATATTGAGTACATGAATTATAATTATATGATGGAATAATATTTAATCCGCATTATCCAGCACAATAAGGGGATATGAAGTTCAAGGGTCTGAAATCGGGAGCGGTTCATCAAAATTTAAGAAAAGGATTTTTTTTTGCTTATTTTGCTTATTTTTTGGTTGACTTATTTTTATCATCAACAAACAGTGTAGATTTATTTTGATTAATTTGAATTACATATGTTTTTTTTAACTCATCAACATCAGAAAAAAATAAGAGATAAGAAAAAGTTTAAAAGTGTAAAAATAATTGTGGTCATTTTATAACAAACTTTATGAGATGGTCGACGCTTATATTCATATATTTTGATTTTAGTAAACATTCGATGAAGTGATGAAGATAGTAATGAGAGTTTTCTGTCTTGGATTCAATCATAGCTGCAATTAAGGTCTCAAAGAGTCATGACAGACTTCCTTAAGTTTCATAAAAAAATAAGCAAGTAATCATCCTCACATTTAACTTCCAAAAATAACGTAAGAAGACTCAAGTATTGGCTAATGAACCACCCTTCGGTGTTTGTATAAAAAACCTCGGGTATGGGTTTTAGTTGACCATTAATGATTATATTTTTTTAAAGTTATAATATTCAAGCCAATTTTTTGTCTTTATATTTATCGTCATTAACTTATTTAATAGGCGAAAGATGCTCTTTCTCATTGTCTTCCACATCAAGAACATGAATCGGAATGAAAAAAATTATATGTAAGTTATAATCATTTGTCTATCCTCTGTATTTGTGTGTATAAAGAAGTCTCGGGTATGGATTTTAGTTGACCATGGATCTCAAATAGAAAGAAGAAGAAATGAAGAGATCAATTAATTGAGTTAATTTATTTGCTCGAGACAAGGATGTAAACATAGTATAGATAGAGAAAACAACAACAAATCTTTAAATAAGAGTGAGAAAGAAAATATATAATGCAAACGAAATTAATGGTCCAATGAACTCCGTCCATCTCCTCTCTGAGCTCCATATCATCACGTGGGTTTGAGAGCTGCTTCCTCCCGATAGGGTTATCATATCAGTCAGTTGTGGATCCCGAGAGTACTTTGGAGATTCAGAGTGGTAGGAATCCGGAGTACTGCGGGGATCCTGGGAGCGTCAAGGATCAATTGCAGCCGGAAGGGGGGATAATTAATATGCACGATATATGTGTTATGTTATGAAAATATAATAACAAGGCGTTTCAAAAGGAATTAAAAAGCATTGTCGACAAACAATTATACACATATAAAAATGATTAACGTGAATAAAAAAATGAAAATATTCGTATTATGGTTTCATAAGATAAGTTATTCTTTTACTAAATAAAAAAGAAACGATAGATTCAATAAGGTTCCACACAGAAGAAGCTATTTTAAAATGAATTTGATGTTCCATGTTATATTTGATAGATTATAGGAATAGGATCATATGCTTTTAACAACAATGTCGAAGAACACAACGTTGCAGAGGCATTTTTGACACGTTTTAATAAGATTCTAAACAATTATTTTTGTTATGGTTAATAAAATACACTTTTATTCTGTTATATATTCATAATTGATGATAAATAGATGAAAAAATTGTATTTAGGCCAATCAGTTTTATTTTGTCTTTACTTTTGGTATTGTCTTTAATTTTTGTTAATAGGCAAACGATATTCTTGACCATGGGTCTCAAATAGAAATAAGAAGCAATTTAGAGATCAAATTAACTTAGTGTATTTAGTTCTTCGAGACAAGGATGCAAAGAGAGTATACAATAGAGACAAAACAACAAAACTTTAAATAAGAGTGCGTAATAAAATATAGGATGCAAACTATATTTGAGGTCCAATTAACTCAATTCACATTCATGAGCTCTCTACATCGGGTGTATTTAGGACCCGCTTCCTCCTGATAGGACTCTCGTGGCGATCAGTTGTGGAGTAAGTGCCCTAACATACGAAGAACTGTATGGATCCCGAGAGTGCCTTGGGGATCCAGACCGGTGGGAATCCCGAGTACTGTAGGGATCCGGAGTGCATCAAGGATCTATTGTAGCCAGGGGAGGTTTCCAGCTGAAAGACCGTAGGGAAATGTCGTCCAGCAAAGATGATCCGGGAAGTCCGTAATTGTCCGAATTAACACAACAAAGTCCTGAGCTTATTATTATTTCTTATGTTATTGTTCATTCCTCACGAAACCTACCTTACCTTACCGTAGCTCAATGTTTATTGGTACCATTATGGGTCTATTATATACTTTATATATGAAAGAAAAAGTACTCAAAATGGGCTCATTTTACTATTTTATATAATAAAACTTACCAAATGTGCTCATTAATGCTAAATAAAGCTATTTTGACTGATAAGCTGGGCCCAAAAGTACGTAGTTTCCTTTAAAAATGCATTTTATACAAAAGTGTCGTTAGAGAAATTCCTAGTATCAAATATTCCGAACACAAATATGCTTTATCAGATTTTTCCTTATGCATAAGTGTTTTTATACAATTATTCCTAGAGCCGTATGGAACAAAGCAAAATGATAAGAAGAAGAAATGGGGCCGAATCGTGCATCACTTGAAG
>CP045906.1:13036231-13057017 GCA_013387185.1 Caligus rogercresseyi | reverse complement strand
TGCAAATATTATTTGAAGATTTAAATAAAATATTTTAACGAAAATTGAATGAAATTTTTAAAATGAAGAAATCCTATATTTAACTTCTCACGCCAGATGAGAGATAAATATCTTCAATAATTTTATACTCGAATTTATTTTTAAAGAACCATTATTTATTATTCATTATTCTTTATAACAAATGAAGCGAATTTTGTTGAGTATGATTTATTGAGTAGATAATGAGAAAATATAGCCAAACTTCTTATGAGATCATTGCAATAAATATATCTTATAAATTTTAAGATTATGCATTCAAAATGTACATCAATGTTCAGTTACATTTATCCTTTTCATATCCCTTTCAATTCGCCTAATACAGATCTGAGAAAAATTAAATCCTACACATTTTTACACATTGACTTCAATCATTTTTACTATGCCTTGCCGTGCAGACACGTTGAATCATTCAAAATCAAGCGATATGTAAGTTATCTTGTCGTCCTTAAATGTCATCCTTCTGATATTTTGAAAATGAAGTTTACCTTGACCAAGAAATTGGTATATGAGCAATTCGTCAAATATTTTACACATCGTTTGCTCGTTCAAAATATTTCTACATACTACAAGAAATATTGTTTCTAAGGAAACTTTAGGAAGAGAGGTTAAAGACTTTATATTTAATTAACGTTGCGTCCATTTTTGATTTCAAATAATTATTTAGATCTATTGAACGTATTCTTGAGTTTAGTATTCAAATCATTTTAGGTTTATATTATTTAGCTATTAAAGCCATTTTATACTGTCATGAAATATGATAATTGGATGAATATAACTACTTTTCCGTCAATTTCATCAATTCAGTATTCAAATATAAAAAACACAATTATACAATTGAAGCATTTTAACACGTGACTCAAGAAATAATTTTATCTTTGAATCAACAAGCAAAAGTCGGTTTTCATATATACTGTATTGAGATCATTATGGCAAGATCCAGGAGTAGAGAAAAGTTAAAAATATATATAACGGTACAGTTATAAAATTGAAGTATTTTCAAAATATAATCACTTTTAAAAAAATAATTCGAGTGGTTATTTTTATCTGATTATTAGGTCTTGATGAAAACAGCCTCTTTAATTAAAAACGGGGAAAAGTATACAATATTTTGATTGATTTGTATATAAAAATATATATTTTATATGCATTAAAGATATCGAATTGTCATTTCGAGATAATTTTTTTAATTGATTATAATTTTGAAAATTTAGGTTCATATAAATCCATAAGAATTAAAATAATAAGAATTAATTGTCAATCCAACATTGGTTATTTTAAAAGGAAGTTGATCCAAAAATATATTCCCTTTTGTGAAGAAGAAACAATAATTTCATAATTAAGTGTGAAGACAATGTGTGCAATATTAAGCTCTTTTGTTACTAAAAGATTGGATATTAATGTATTTCTTTCGTTCGAAATAATACGCATTAACTTCCTTTTTTATCAATCTCATTTTCCGATCGAAAGGATACTATTTACAATCAATACATATCAGCTCTATGTCTCTAAGTGAATACTTCTTCATAAAATATGTATTTTGGCATCCACTGAAATATGAATTATACTGACATTAAATAAACTATTGAAACACTTCAAAGCAAATTATTTCTTGTCAGATATTAGTTTAAAAAATGTGTGTTATATATTAAAGTTATCGTAATATTTTACATCCTAAGGTTCTCTTAAATTTTCAAAGCATGGTATAAGTAGTAAATTAAATGAAGAGAAAAAAAATGTTTTATTTTATACATATGTTTTAGTATTACTTTTAATCACCTACATTAGTTTTAAGGACATAAATTTGATACTATGAACAAAAATAACGCTTCGCGTACGTTGTCGTATTTGCCAAAGATATATTTTAATCCCTCTATATTGTAGCACATATCAATAGTATCAACATAGTTTTATAATGACTTTGGTTTGCGTTCTCCGTCGATATTTTGCCTGAAAGAATGAACTTAGTAGAAATACTATTTAATTGATAAAAAATTATAATGACTGTTTGAAAAGGTTTTTCCCCTATTCGGTAAGGTTTTTTTTCTTCTTTCTTCTCCTTTATTGTTTAGAAAATAGATATAAAATTATATAAAAATATAATATATAAGTAAAATAAACATTATAGTTTATAATAAAAAATCTAAACAAGAGTATATCAATAAAACATATTATACGGGTAACTATTTATAATATTTCACTATTTTTTCATAATTTTAAAATATCCTTCTGATTTTGAAGGATAAAATTTGATGATGTTCCCCGCAAGAACCCATAAATCCTCGGAGACAGAGGGGATCTTGAGAGTGAGGGTGGCGTATCGGGCGGCAGCAGAGATCATCACGGACCGAAGAATAGACGGTTTTATAGTTTCTTTTTTTGTTAAACAACTCGCTATGTAAGCTTTGGAGTATGATAGAGCAAACTCCATTGCCTGACTTTTAGGGGAATTGTGTCCATTTTTCTTTAGGAGACCGAATAGGATCGTTGCTTTGGTGTACTTGTCGTCGTTGGTCTTAAGTCCCTTCACGTTGAATGACAGAAACTTAGTTAAAATTGTGACAAACGAGCAATCCACAAATGAATGTTCAACGTCGTTGTACAGTTGCCACAATTAAGGCAATGGAAATCAAAGGATATACAACCAGCAGAAATCTGCAACTGAGCCGTGAACTTTTTACCGTCATAAATTCCAGAGAGAGATTTGAGTATCCTTGATCTCCAGTCTTCTGAAAGAGAAAGCTGTTTCAAATGGACGTTGTCAATAGACTCGGCTTCCTCATAGAAGCTAACGATGACATTTTGAGGTGCCATGGACAGGGAGGTATATGCAAATGAGCTGCTCTTTCCAAGGGAAATCGAAAGCGTCCGTCCTGAAAAAGACTATCGGGTGATATATGATGCAGACTTAAAATTTTATAACTGATCGCTTTTTCTTCCAATCCTATCAAGGATATCAAGATTTTTTTAAAGTACTTTTCTTGGTGTGCTTTCGAATAATGTCCACAGTGCAGTCACTTTTAAAGTTAGGGACCCATCTCCATATAACGCGTTGCGCTGCACCCCAAGTCTCAGAAAGCCTCGCAGTTTGTGCATTCGTTAGATCAGTTCCAAATAGAAGACAAACATACAAATCATTATTTGTTATATTAGACCTCCATTCTCTATCGGATTCCTTGTGATGTCAATGAAAACTTTAATGTAGATTCTTGGAATGATCCGAGATAAAAGAGCTAGACCTCCTCCAATTTGATTTTTAGGTCGTTTTAGAGTAGGAAGATAGCGTCGATGGAAAAGTTTGAGAAGCCAATTATCTTCTTCCAACATAGCCTTTTCTGTGATTAAAGGGGAGATGGAAGCCTTATATAGCACGGCAAGGACGATTTGAGAGTTGTATAGGTCAATTCTTTTTTGAAGATTAAACCGTCTAAAACTGAAGATCCGGTTATTGATGAGGCAGTACAATTTGTTCCAATTTTTGTCAAGAATACCTTTGGATCCCCAGTCAATTCCTAAAATCGAAACCATCTTTTTAACGGTGCAGTTATGGATCAACTTACCCTCCATAGGATCCCATAAACCTATAGGGAGAACGAAAGTTTTAGAACGGTTCAATTCCAAGCCCGACCTTATTTTGAACTTGTCAAAAATTTTAAGAACAATTTCAACTCTTTTAATCAGTTGCGCCTCAGAGTTTGCTTCTAGGTTTATAGTTGTATCATCCGCATAAAGGTCAATCAGATGTTTTGAATCATGAAATTGGACTCCGAATCCGCTATATTTTCGCTTTAACTCAACTACAAGTTCTTCAATAGCGGCTATTAAGAGAAGAGGTGCAGACTGAAATCCCTGTCTACAGCTTGTCCTTGGTAAGATTAAAACGGTCTTTATTTAACTTGAATGTATATATAACAACCAAATATAAAAGAGGAAGACTGAGTTAAAAAAAAACATAAATATATATTTTAGTTTAAAATTATTTCCCTACACAAAGAAAATTTAAATGATCAATTAAAAGAAACATCCATTTTAATATTATTTCATTAAGTTAAATTAATTAAACTTGGAATTTAAAAGAAATGAAATACTAAGATTTGAGAGTAGTTTGTTGTGAAGCTTAAAATCCTCTTCATCGCTTTGAGATGTCCTGCAAAGTTCGAAGGGAAGTAGCGTATTATTCTAAATGCATATGTCCAGGAATCTTCACGGGGCATCGGGGTCCTAATTTCAAGGGCACAATATCTCGTTGCAACGGATATCATATTATTGCTAAGTTTGAAAGTTTGATAGTGTTGTACTATTGACAGTATAGTGTCGTGAAATACTGTCTTATTGTTGTACTATCAAACTTTCAAAAATTCCCTGTTACCTTTATGATTAAGGCATAAAGAAATGTATTAGCGATCCAAGGCCCATGTGAGTAAATACTTTAGGCATGCAGATCTTAGTAGGAGAGGAAACGATGTCTTCATTCATTAAATACGCATATCCTTATTTAAGGAGAAATATATAAACACACACACAGTATATTATTATACACTGACTGATTGACATCTTCAAGTGAAGCGTGTAAATACACTGATTCCCTAACAAAAGTGATAGTTTCCTTTGTTTATGTACTTACTGGAATGAATGGACAACATTGAATAAAGGGACATTCATAAAATATACAAATAAGTTTTTTAATCCCTTCACTTTTGCCAACTAATGATAGTATAGTTTTAATTTAATTCAAATGGAGTAAATAACAGAATCCAATGAATCACAGGCTTCTGGTGAGTTGGGTATCAACCCCTAGGTGCCAGTTCTTCTCCGCCACACGTGGAAATATGCCTTCAAAACAATACCTGCTGATTACTCTTTAAAAATTGTTAGGACACCCATAAACAACTTTTGTTTGTTTGAGGGTAGGATCCAAGAGTACGAATTGAAGTCGAGTCTTGAGTCCAAGGCGGAATCGAATTTACGATCTTAGCCCATTCCCTAGAACACACGACCACTTTAACCATGTTGCTTACCCATTCTACCTCGGGAAGCCAAACAGGTAACCAATGTTACAATTCCTAAGAATTGCTGGTATCTACTTTAACTCTGGAGGATGTTGGTTAAAGCAATTTTGCTACCATCGGTGTAGCATTGAATACCATTACTGGCGTTCAATACCTCACCTATGTAAAGAGAAGCTATCATAATTAATTAATTGAAAATGTTTTCTTCCAACTCATTTTTAGAGTCGTTGAAAAGTCTCTGTTAATATATTTTATTTTCACGCCCCTCTTCAAGAATATGACCAGATTTAGACCCAATGCTAAAATGCTAATGCAAAAAAGAATTTATTTCATATAATAGGGAAAAGCTTGAATAATATATTCAGCATTAAACCCCTAGTCTAAGTTGTCTTTTGAAAGATAGACTTAATAGAAGTCGATGACTTCTTAATCGAAGAACCAGTGCTGTCCCAGTTCACACAGACCGCAGGTTCGACCCCCACGGAGGCACTTCTGGTTGAAGAATCAGGAGAAACTCCGATTGTCAAGCATTGTTGCGCGCCATGAGAAGATTCCCCTACAGTCTTGGACAAGTTAGCTAACTGTTATTTAGCAAGGGCTGCGGCCCGGAACTCCTCACCAGACAGAATTTCGTCTGGTTTTGCAGATTTTCTTGTCAATTCAGTGAGTTGACTCGAATTTGCTGCAGAGCTTGGGGCAACAGTCTTACGTAGTTTCGAATGAGAGTCCATTCGGGAGATATCGTATAGAGGTACTCCCTGCGACTTCATCTTTCTCCGGTCCCTTTTCCTTTGGTTCGGTGTCAGCAAAGTGTACTCCTCACGGCTTGGAATGTACACTGGTTTGGGTGAAGATAGTTTTGTAGTCTTGCATGTCTGCTTCGACTCAGGCCTCTTTTTGTCCTCGGAGGTGAATTTGGCGTCACTTTTACCTATAAGATTTATACATATCTGAGAGAATCCGATATAATTTTTTTGCTCCGGTAATTTTTTGATTGCCTTTGAAAAATCCTTATCAATACCCAAGAGAAAATACTTCCCATTGACTTGGGAGGCAACTCCTCGGGCCTTGAAGGTTTTTTAGCAGAAAATACTTTCCACTCCCCTGTTAAATTGTTCTGATCGATCATTCGTTTGACCAGTTTGTCCTCGGGTAGAAGAAGGCTATCCGGGACAAAAAGGACATCCTCGATAATGACCCGAATTCGCCCTTGCCCCACGCTCGGACCGACTCGCCATTTGGTTTGATCATATCTGCAGCCTCACGGACCCATTTTTGACGAAGGCTCATCAAGGCATCCGATCAGGCCGCGGCCGTTCCTCCATGTCCAGAACGCGCATTGGAGCTTTGGGGCCCTCAAGCCTGGTTTAGGATTGAAGAGAAGGCCTTGGGCCTCGACGACAAAAGAAACCAAAGTTTCTTTTGGAATATACCTCCGCTCATCTCTGCCTAAATGGATATAAAGGAGAAAGGGCAGTGGCTTGTTCTTTTTGGCCTTATCAGCATACGTGACCTTTATTTTCTTAGCTGCTGGATCCTCGTCGAGGGCATTGGCTAGAAAGTTAAGGTCATCCAAGGCTGGCTCGTCCAGATCGGTTGAGAAAACCTCATCCTCAGCTGCTCCGGGCGGAGTGATCCTGCAGTCCCCTGCTACATCAATGGCTGGACGGGCAGATTCCGAAGGAGACTCGTTCTGGGGCATCTGTTTGTCTAATGGATCCTCAAAGACTCGGTTAGCATCCTCCAAGGAGTTTTGCTTGACCGTTGTCGTCACGGAGCGCGACTCTTCCGGCATCAGGTCCTCCTGAGAAGGATATCCGACTCCAGGAAGCCTGTTTAGTGGTTCCCTCTTCGCCTCCGGGTTCACTAGCGTCGATGCTAGCCTCTTCCTCGAAGGTTTCAGGTCCGAGTCAGGCGGAGAGTTCATTAATTTCACTAATATTCCTTTTTTATAATAGGCAAAAAAAACACGACTCATCAAAAACAAAGGAGAGGCTGCTACGCCTTATTTGAGCCTACTCTTGCAGGACCAAAAAATATATTTGATCCAACTGTTGCCCTTAAGTTAAAGTGATCCTTGTTTGAATTATCTCCTCGTTTTTCATGGGATGAGATATTAAAATTGGCCTTGCTAAAGATAATTAGATATTCACTTATCATCAATATATTTGCATGTAAATCGAAAATTGATGCCCAAATGTGAATTGCTTTTAACTTCAAACTTTTACAAAAACCAGTCTTGTGTAAGGAGAGTATAAATATTGATATCCCTAATAAAAGCCTATAAGAACTATGTCAGAGTATAAGATGAGTTTTTATAATTATAAAAGTACAAATTCAAGAATAAAAAAATGTAGAATGCAAGCTGGTTTTTCTCCGTTAGAATTAAGATCTATAGGATTGACTCTTTTATCGCATGTGTTTAACATCATACTCTGAATATCCAAAAATGTAAACAAAAAGGGTAAAGATTGCATTATTCATTAAGTGTTTTACAAGTTTTACATATATATATATATATGTGTATCCAGAGATATTTATATAGTGATATATATATATATATATAGGTATGAAATCAGGTAGTTGACGACAAAGAGTGCAAAGTTTATAAAGAGAGATGATGTCCCTTAATACGACTGTCGATATGAAAGCTATGTTAGAAAAGTCTTTTTCTAGAGGCTTGATAGTCAACGCCAAAGAGTCCATAAAGGTTAAATAAACTATTATGTCTCCTAAAAACACTGTTGCATGGCATTGACTATTTAAGGCTTTGGAAGGTGATTTACAGGACCGAGAGATTTTATAGTAGACTCGGCGAGCTGATAAGCTATGTGTTGCTTGTGCATTCGATATATGAATATCCCACAACATGTATGTGGACCTTGATCTCTGTTTATAGAAGATTCTTTTCAAAACAAAACACGGGAGGGAGATTCTTGACCTAATTTCCTATTAACCTTACAACATATATAGTTCGTTTTTTTTAATCAGTTGGAGTGTATTTATGAATGCAACATTTATTGCATGTTATTTTACTTCAAAATAGTGAAGATATAAACTTTTGGATCTTTGCCAAAGTGTTAATGAGCCATGTACGCCCTGGGTGGGGTAATTAAAATTGCAATGAAAACAAAAATCTTAATTAGATTTTATATTCCTAAAACTTTGGTTAAAAGCAATTATATTATATTTACATAATCTGTAAATTGTTTGAATGTCGTTAAATTCTTGGGGCGGCATTTATTACAAAAAAAATAATAATTCAGAAGTCAAGTATATTTCTTTTTTATAGTTCATATAAATTTATGAGAAAATTATATATAAAAGTGTCAAGCTCTCGAAAATTTGGATTACAAGAAGTCAAGAAATAAAACTTGACTCTTTGTACATACATACATACAAAAATGTATGTCCGATTTGGAGTCCGTGGGTCTTATTTCATGGGATATGATAACATTTTTAAATCAAAATTTATTGAGGAGTGTTATTCGTTGTTTTGCTCTGTATTTAATAACATGGCGTTGCAATACAATGCCAACAATATCTCATTTGGAATTCAAAGATTGATACATTTTTGTTTGTTTGTTTAGCTCCTAGATTGGACCCACCTCACCGGAACTTAATGCGGTATCAGCCGGTAGTGATACTCTCTAGGCGCTCTTTATTAGCTCTTTATTCAGTCTTTATTATGAGGTATAAGTTCATATATTTTTAAGCATTTAAATGATTTAAAAATGAAATCCTCGAAGGGATAAACGTTGCTCCCCGATTTCTCCCTCAAGTGTCATCATTTTGGTCTTAATGGTGGGCAACCAAAATGAGATAATACAGAGTTTCTTCTTCCTCTTTGTAGACTCGGCAGGTTGAAGTTATGGCTTTTCCAATCTTGTAAAGATGCCTGTTGATGCCGATATGACCGGTGGCCATTCCAACGATGACACATATTTGGGCTCGCTTAAACTTTAAAATCTTGCTCCCGAGATAGGGATTTAGTACGAAGAGTTTACACTGGCAGCAAGTGCTCGTCGTACGCCAAGCGGCTCGCCATTCCTTTAAAGTCGTTTGTCTAAGGGCACTTTTGGTATTACTAATGGATATAGGAACAGAAACAGGCGTGCCCTCCTAACACCGTCTTTAGCCAAAGCGTCAGCATACTCGTTCCCAGTATGTTGTTGTGTCCCTTTACCATCCGACTGTGATCGTGAATGTATGTAGACCTCCTTATGGCGTTTTTGCAAGCGATCATTTGAGCTGACACAAGCTGACCTGGTCTTATGTCCAGACTATTGATAGCGTATAGGCTGTCCAATAAGATTAATAATCTTTGTCCCTCTATTTTATCTCCTTGGAGATTAATGGAGAGATTTCTTATAACCTCCACCTCGGCTTGGTAAACTGTGACTGTTCCCTTGAGCCTCAAGGTCCTTTGATCAAGCACAATATCTCCTCTAGTCAGAGCCCAACCAACATCGATTTTTGAGCCGTCAGTGTAACCTACGAGATCGAAGTCATGGATACACCATACGTTGATACTTTTTAATTTATAATTACTTTATCAGATAATTAATGCAAGGATACTGCTAATACGAAAATAAATAACAAAGACCTATTGTATTAAATTTATAATTTGTTTCATTGCTTTTTTAAGAGTAAAAAGGAAATAACTTTGTATTCACAAAAAGTCGTTCCTGAAGGGTTATTCTCAAGCCACTTAACAAAATAATCCCTCAAATCAAACGTGTTGCAGCCATGCCTGACTACCTCAGGGAGGACTGCAACAAGGGAGATATCTTTCTCGAAAATGATCGATTATTTGCTTCAAAATACGTTGTCGACGTCTCCAAAGCCAGGAGGATCTAGTTCTTTGGACCCGATACCGATTAACTCAATCTGAAGATCAAAGGTATATATATATATATATAGGTATAGGTATGTATATAATTGTAAATCTCTAGAATTTTGTAGTCTTTTCAGCATGGACAGTATTTTACAAACATATAATATTAATCTATCTATTCTAATAAAAAAAGAATTCCGTTCGTTCGTTCGTTTCCCTATATCCCGAACGATTAATCAGATCCTGACGACACTTTCAGTGAATAATCTTGAGAACTCAGTGCGTGTTGTAGTGGGGTTGTAAACTCCCAGAAAATCGTCATTGCCGTGCTTTTTTATTTGCCAAAACGTTTTTGTCGATTTTTAAAAATTGCCTATTTAGATTTGACCAACTTTCTGTGATGATTTTGAGGTGGTAAATCGTGCTTTTCGGGGGGGGGTGTTTACCGGAAAGTTCGTTTTCCACGTGATTACTTAAAAACAAGTTATTTATGTCTCTGTCAACCCCCCTCCCCCCCCCCCCCCCAAATTTAAATTTAACAACTTTTTAATTCTCAACCTCGCGCTAATCAAATTTTAATACGTCATGTCACATCACTCTCAACCTTTTTCTTGTTAAACATATGAAGTTTTTTTGCTGTTTTCTCCCTCATCAACGGAGACCAAACAAATACTCTGATATTCATTGCTACCATTCATATCACTCTATGTTCCCTATGAAATGACTTAAAATAACTTTAAGGGTCATCTATTAAAAATCATACATAACATAATATATACAATAATGAATAAAAATAGCCAGAGGAGTTGTGATAATAAAGTTATAAATAAACATTTTAGTTTAAAATTAACCCTCTGAAGCAAGACCCATCAAATCATCTAAACATCATAATCTAAATTATATAAAACGGAAGTGTGTGACACGAAAAGAGAAAAAAGTTTTGTAAATATTATATAAGAACATCTTTTACTGCATTGCTCCTCGATGATGTCATTTGAAGTGCTCTTATATCTTCTAACAATGAGTCTCAAACGAGATTATAAATGGCAGGACCACTGAGGAAAAACTTTGACGATATCCGTTGTGAATTTGTATGTACTATGGTAAGACAGCAATAAATTCTTAACTAACTAAAAAAAACTATCCGTGGCGAAGTCCCATAACGTCACTAGCTTAGAATGTGGAATCTTCGCGGCAAATGCTCCATATCTTGCAGCCGAAGAAACAAATATTTTTATACGACTCATTACGTATGAGTGTATGGAGGTTAGACACTCTGCGACGTGAGCTTTAGAGTTAGCAAGTGCAAAGCTCAGAGGTTTGGATACAGGAGATACTGTTTTGCCTTAAAGGTGCACCAAATAAGATAATGGCCGATAAAAACTTTGCCTCATTTTCAGAGCTAATAAATGACTTAAATTATGTGTGACGATATTACAAAGATACGACAGGGCAGGGCAATTAGCAAAAGCGTGAATGGTCGAATTATAGTTTTTTCCGCAGTCCTTACAAGGAAAGTTGAAAAAGATGCAACCAGAAGAAATTTGAAATTGTGTCGTAATTTTTTTGTTATCTTTCACGTTGGTTGATTCCATGATTATTTTGTCCTATCTTTGCTGAAGATTTAGCTCTTGAATAAAAGCCTGGCAGATTTTCTTCGCGTCCTCATCGTTCCGGGCCTTGTACTTAATTTAATATGGCATGGAGTAGGGGATATATGAAGCCTAGTTGCTCTAAGAAGTTGGAAGTAAAACTTTCCCACTAAGACCACATCTTTGCATCTTTTTTGAAATTGTTGATGGTGAAAGTTTCTGTTCTAAAAGCTTCCAATTCCATGCTCTGGGGAGTGCATGCTGCCCAAAAAAGCTTTTGGGAATTATGATAAAGAATGTCTACTTTAGAAGAAAAGTCGTTAGTTGGCGTAAGACTCCATAATATTCTTTGACAAGAAGCCCAAACCGGAGAATTTCTTATTAGCACGTTGGAGGCTAGCGTACCATCATTAAAATAGAGTAGATATGGCTACTAGAAACTGTTGACCTCCACTCCTGCTTGGGTTGCACGAAAGATCGATGAAAATTTTCTTGTACAGTTTTGGCAATACTTTGGAAAGTTGCACCAAGCCTCCTCCGAGTTGTTTTTAGATCTCTTCAGGGATGGAAGATAATTTTTGTGGAAGCCTTCTGGTGACATCCAATTTTTTATCAAGCAGAGGCTCCATTACTTAGCATTACTTTTATGATGTTTAGATACCCAGCTATAAGGAATAGAAAATGGAAGAAAAGGCAATGAAGACGCAATGCTGACTTTTAAATGAACTGATTTTAAAGTTATATCTCTAAGGTATTCCCACCATCATTTTTCGGGAAAATGACAACCTTTTAAAACACAACTTGTGTAACCAAATTTAAATAAATGAAAAATATAGAGTTGTGTTATCTTATGATGTCACATCAGTATTCCTATTTTATATATAAAATATGAAGTGTCATTCTCTTAACTTCTTTGTGAGGTTTTTCCCCCCAACATGGAGATTTTCAACGATAACTATTTTGTAGTTTTGTAGGGTTTTTTTTTCTTCTCTTTAGAAAATGAAATTCTCAGTAGTCTGAAACAAAAGCAAGCTATGAAAGAAAAGTTTACTTATAGAATTATCCTTGAGCTTTGAGCAGACTCATTTATAATTACGTACATATTGAAGTAACGTTCGCCCAATCAATTCTCATACATGTGATTTGGGCATCCAACATCTCAATTATCAACTTTGGGGACAGCCCCGACGAACAAAAACTAGGAGACTTTGTACACAAAAAGATATTTATAAATACAACAAATAAGTGATTGATGATATGTACAGAATATTCGTCAGGTTATATATAGGAATCTATTGAATATAGGGAGGGAGGGAGGGAGTGATTTTTTTTCATGCAAGGAAATAACAGTTCCCTTGATTCCATAGCATTGGGATATGACTTGCTGACAAAGAATATATTTGGAGTCGGGATGTCGTACGCTGTTCTCCATTTCATTGAGAAGGGTTTGAAAGTAGCTGAGTATGGGCTCCACGTTTTGCCGTAGGACGAGGAGATCTCGGATCGTGCTGCCCACATCAGAGTCGAATGTGACAGCTTCTTCTTGAGCTTGTGGAGGTTATAGCCTTTCTTACAACGGGAACACTTTCCGGCAAGGCCGGCTTTTGTGGGAAGGGTGGACTTACAACTGGAGCAGTGAACTCTGTTTCCATTTTGAGACCGCGGATCTGAGCAAACGTGGGCCAGTCTTCGCGGCATGCGCGACAGTTGCAGTCAAAGAAGTACTGCTTCTTTAAGTCCGGACTTCGAACGGAGCGATCTAAAAAGAAATAATCATATGATTTGAAGAAGAAAAACACTTTTAAATATTGTTGTTCAACCTTTTATTAAATAGTAATGCCCGTAATTATCTGTGATTTCGTCTCCAGGGTTAATAATGGTGGCGGCACGAAGGACTCCTAGATTATAGAGACTATTTCGTGTTGTGTTGGTACGCAGGAATGGTTGCTAAGGCTAATAGTGGCATATATTGCTCCTCCAAGCTCTGAGTTCTCCGTAGAGCAAGTAGAGGGATAAATGTTAGCTCATTCACTTCATAGGCGTTACAGGAGTTGCTCTGAAGGAGCCGAAGTGTCGTCAAAATGAACTCACTGATGTCTGGCTGCTCGAAAAACGCGTGCCCACTCTGTGATTGCACTAGGTAGAGGGATAAAAGGCCTTGCATCGGAGAACGTTGGCGATGAATATGGCGACACAAATTCGTTTGAATATTTCGCCCGGGTCGCGAACGTCCTCGTGGGAAATCTGATCGTATACGGCGGCAAAGTCTTTGGCGTCATATCGAGGGGACCGCTCCTCATTCTGAGTCGTTGAGAGCACGGAAGAAAAATCCGCTTTGACGAGGGTCGATAGGCGAGGAGGGCCATTCGGCCGATGGACTTGGACTGGAGATGGCTTGTGTAACCGCACTCGAGGGCGTGAAGGGTCGAATGAGAAGACATACAGTTGTCGCTGCAATAATTACCTAGAAAAAAAGAATGATTGGCAACTAAATATAACAACGTCAGCATATAAAAATCTGATATGTAATACAAAAATGCATAATTATCATGATAGATAAATGACTCAAAAACAGTATAAAAAATAGAAGATCGGTTGGCAAACACACAATCGATTTTTTAACAGCTGGGATAAAAGAATAACTTTAAAAAAGTTTTTTATTAAATTCTTTACTTCATAAATATCAGTAACATTGGAAAAGTAAAAAAAAAATATAGAAAAAGAAGTTTGTCGGTATCAAAACCCATAAAAATAATATACTTATAATTTGCAATTTATTTATGCATATAGTTTTTACGGTAAATGTTCATGAAGTGATCGAGAGGTTGGGTCCCGGTCATCAAGATTTATGCCAATTGATAATACTGGGTTTTTTTACTTTCATTGCTTGATATTCTGGACATATTAAGATTTTGATTCATATTCTGTGTATTGAAACTACGAAAGTCACGTCAGATAATTTTTTCCCTTCAATTGGTTATTTTGTATTCACAATGCTAATACCATGCTTCATGAAACATCATAAACGATCATACAACTTAAGAATTTTAAATGGTATTCCATTATAATTAAGCTGTTAGAATTCAAAATATAATATGGGACCTTCTTTTTTTAAATGTAGTAGAAAAAGAAGGAACATGTGTGTCATCACAAACCTGTCGACATCGCTTGCATTCTTTGACAAGGGAGTTCATTCTGGTGTGAACTTGACAAAGCAGGAACTGACAGTGGTTTGAGGCGAACTCATCGTATAACACCGTGACGTAAGGCCTCTCCGCTATCACCACTTCTCCTATGATAAAAAAAAAGGAGAAAAAAGTTTTTGAAGAAGAAGCACAACATGAGATGGGTTCTCTCACCCAGTGAATATCCGTTCTTTTGCGACAAGATGCCGCCCTTTCTTTTTGGAGTATTTGACGTCGACCTCTTGGACATGAAGGGATAGTCCTTGGAGCATTTAGGGCTCTTTAGTAGATCCTTTACAAGGGCGTCCTCAGAGGCCTCTCGTGACGTGGGCAAGGCATTCATCCGTTCGTCCTCCTCAGAGCTATAGTTAAGACTTAGAAGATTTCCTTCAGCTCTAGGAGGGCCTCTTGCATGACTCCGGACTTGAGAAGAATCCCCAGCTTCTTTCGTGAGGAAGAAGCCACTTTGAATCGATTCATACTCGTTGCCATTACTGGAGTAATAGACCCGGATCTTGGAGTAAAAGTCCTTGAAATCCATATTATCAAGGAGGGGGGCATACAAAGAATGATGGGAGTATAGTGTCCGTGTTTTGACTTGAGCGTCTATATTCATTATTTTTAGCATTTTTTGGGTTATCTTAAAATAATAATAATAATAAAATCTTTGGCCTACCCGAGCAAGTGAAAAAAAAAACCTTTCTAAGGAAGGGAAAGCATACGTTTAAAAAGCTCTCCCGGTGAGTTTATTATTGTTATTATTGTCAAACATATCAATGTTCTTGCTCTTCTATCATTTCAAGGAGCTTTAATAGCAAAAAAAGAAAAAGAAAAATACTTTTGGGAGCATAAAACAATTCGTCAAAAAGCACTACCTATATTTATTAGTGATTAGCATAATCATTATTTACTTTAGACGATATACTTTGCCATTTAAGAGACGGAGAAAAATAATGTTGGCAGCACATCGTTTCATGTAGGGGGGATTTGAGTGGGAGATATTTTTTTGTTTCTTAGTGTTAGACTTAAGATTAATAAAAGCCTAATAACAAATTATATTTTTGATTTCTTTGAAAATGTGCCTTCAATTGAATTTATGGGTCGAAAGACAGGAGAAGCAGCGACTGGTAGCGTAGAAGTCGGATTTGTTACGTTCTCCATTGTTAGGGGGAAGACAACCGCAAAAAAGACTAAAGAAAGAGTCTTTCATGATACAAAATATGACGTTTCCTCGTCTCTAGTGTTCTTTCTGTCACTGTCTTTCCTCCAAACCGGAGAGCTAACTAATATCCCGATATTCAAGCTATCTGTCATTTCGTCGGCACTCTAAAACTCTAGGAATAATATGAGCGGTTTACTAATAAATTAATGTATTTTCTTGGATATTAGTGACTTAATTTCCTTATCTCTTGAACCATGTTCAGAAACACTAGTAAGGAGTTTATAGGGACTATACTCGGTGATATGACTAACCGAAAAATAGTGAAGGGCTAATCCAAGGCTGAAGGCAGGGCATGCGTACCGATACCAAAGAAAAATATAATTGAATAAAAAATCACTTAATAAAATGATATAAGACATCACTTCACTCGTGGTTGTTGCTATATATATTATATGATATATATATATATATATATATATATATCAAACATAAAAGCCTTTATGAGGAATATATTTTATCATACCTTGTACAAAAAAATAACTAAGTACTTCACATAAAATAACAAAATGAAATAAAAAGTCTTCTTTATATGTTGCAAAACAAAATATAAATGAGCGTTATAGCTATTTTATCTTTGGGCATATTTATACAGAGATATAGCATATTAATAATTTATGGCACGGAAAGGTCACAATTTACGCATTTGTGTCACCTGTAGACCTTCGGTAATCTAAAATAATTCAGTCGTACCTTTTATGGTTATGTTGACTTGAATTTATGAGGTAGGTTTAATTATCTTTGTTTTTTATAAGCCTTTAAATAACAACTGATAACAAATGTGAGGTCTCTGACTATTTGTGTAAGATGTTATTTTAGCTAACTTTTAGTGGATGTATCAGGACATTACTAATGAAGAGCATTATATTTTATCATATTTTATTGTATTTTTTATTATATTTTCTTTTGATGCGTCCATCTTTTTGGGTGATTATATAATCAAACAAACTACACATGCAAGTCTAAATATAGTATTAAAATATAATAATAGTAATGATTGTTATTTCTCCAAGAAATCATTGCAACGCGTCTTGTCGACTTTCAACCGAAGTGTAAATTCTTACTTAAGACTTAACCCATTAGAACCGAAAGTTAAATAATAATTGTAGAACAATGAAAATTTTATGGCTATTTTATCTTGACACATAGAACATTTGTTCAAAATTTTAACCAAATTGAACCAGTCACTGCTGAGAAATTGGAACGTCGAAAAATCGACGCTCAGGCTCTACAGGCAAAGATTTTATTAACTAAAAAGAATAAACGGTACTATACATTTTTCCTTCTATATTTTTCTTTTCTCTTTTAATTCTTACATATATATAGATAGATGGATACACAATAAACATAATACATTTTTATTATTATTTAAAATAACTTATTGACCAATTTTCTATATATTTAAGTATAATTTCTTTACAAACGTAGTGGTATTCTTTGAGGCATCTAGGGTGAAGACCTGCATTGCATTTACAACAAACAAACGAAGCTCTTCCTTTTACAGTGTCATCATACGTTAGTAACTTGACAATGTACGATCCAATATTTTTTTTTAAAATCATATCTCGATACATGATTCAGTTTCGAAGTAATTTGCTCCTTTGAATCGATATTTAACCAAAATATTTACAATAATGTATTGCCAGATATTTGATGAATTATGTGAAACCATATTTGTTCCTTGTTTTTTTCAGCAATTGGCATGTTTGTTGATGTGACACTAATTAAATAAAAAACTATTGGCCTCCACCACTTTTATTGTCCTTCATGAAGGAAACACTGAAATTGTCGAAATATATCTTGAGTCCATCTTGTGGTGGAATCTTTGCTGTTTTGATCAAATATTCCCTCCAAGGGTTATTTATGGAACATATTTTTTCTGGAGTTAATTTTTGCCACAATAAAGATCGAAAGTATGCCAGTATCCACATTTGGAGCATGACTCCTACATTGAATCCAAACCGAATGGGTTTTCCTCGGATAAACTGTTTTGTGTAATGCTTCCCAATGTACGAGATCATGCTTACGTCTACAGATAGATGGTTTTTTACATTCCATGCTGCAACAAACTTCTGGTATAATTTTGAAGCATGGTCATTTGTAGAAATACACTTTTGGAAATGAAAAAAAGCTCGAGAAAGTCTTGTGGATTCTTTGATGTCATGTCCTTTTCAGATGGAGATTTTTTGGAAAAGATTGTGATGTTTGAACATTTCTCAGATTTTTTCTCCAAATAATGGATGATTTACGCTCTTGCTTCTTTACAGGCTGCACTTTCTAATTTTCAAAAAGATTAAAATGAGCAGGGCTACCAAAAAAGTTGACTTATTCATTCTAAAATGCCTTCTGCCTCGTCATCTGACCTATCACTATCTCCGTCAGAGAGTTCCGTGATTTCTGGAAGGCTTATAAAAACATCATCCATGTTTTCTAGAAGACTAAATATCTCCTCAGTAGTCTATCTAAAATAGTAATTTACAAAATAATAAAAACCTACTAATAATTTGTTACAATCAAACAATATTACTTCTAAAAAGTAGTACTACAAATAGAGACTTTTTTGTATTTTCCTTTGAAAAATATGTCTGTAGAGCCTGAGCGTCGATTTTTCGACGTTAGAAAATAAAATAGTTTTTTCTAGTAATTAAGATGCCAAATTCGATATAATATGTAAACAACTTTTAAAGAATAATGTTTAATAAATAATTTAATCACCCATATTTCTTATTGAAAGTACTTGACAACAATAAAATATCAAAGAAGACAATACCTTAGAGTGGAGAATTTTTGAGGTATGTCAGTCGCTATAAAACTCTTTGTCTAGACTGACAAAAAATGCCACAAACATAAACAATGGATATTTACTAAGTAAAATACTCTTAAAACGATATCCATATTCATACATTCTCTTTTTTGTATATATTACGACTTTTTCTTTACTTTTATAACACGTCGAAAAATCGACGCTCAGGTTCTAATGGTTAACGTAGGAAGACCGTAATGTTAGTTTTCCCTTTTATAAGAAAGCCAAACCAGGGAGGATATAAATATGTCATAACTATCTCAAAATATATTTTATGATGCCTCAGCCCTGATGCCATCATTCATACCATGAATCAATTAACTCCTTCAAACTATTAACAATGGTGTTGATCGTGTTGCTCATACATTTAAAAGTAGCTCCTACCCTAAATAATAAATATAATTTCAATTGATTCAAAATATTATATTGATAATGGTCATCCAGACTACCTTTCGATGGTGACGTGGGTCTCGATGATCTTTCGATATGTAGCGTGGGTCTCCCTACATTAGTTCCAGTATCTTAAGATAATAATTATATACTTATACATAAGATTGACCCGTTTCATTAACTGAACTGAAGCATAACTTTTAATTTTTAAACTTTATATATTCGAGGTATGATGACTAAACGTTTTGAAAATAATGTATGGGCTCTCCCATGTCTCTATAAATAAGTTAGTTATGTGAATACTTTTTTATGAACATAATTATATATGTAAGCAATTTGTACTCAATAAAACATAAATAAATTAGGGAGTGCGATAAACTCAGTGTGTTAAGGTGTATTGAACTCTTAATGTTGAGAGAGGCGGTTCGAATCCCGAGAAACCTCATTGATAAGATCCTAGGTTCGAATGACTAATATAACGCTATAATGCTTATTTATATCCAGTCGTAAGCTGCAATTCTATGAAACCAAATAGGCAAAAAAAGTGTTTTAATAAATAGAAGTTTGTTATAGAATACATTTTAAAAAATAATGTTCCATTCTCTTTAAACTATTAGTTTATTTCTGCATAAGAATATGTTTGAAAACCATTTTTTTTGTTATTCACAAAAAGTATTAAAATAGTAAATATATATATTGTTTATGTGGCCTATCAAAAGGACATCGAACATATAATACTTTGAGAAAACATTGCATTCAATCGTTTTCTCTTTCTCTTCTTGAAATTCCTTTTAAGAATTTGGTCAAGTCTGCATATCGAGGTCAAGGGGATAATAATAATCCTTATTTCTTATCATTTGAAATATTATTGTCTGATGGTCACTTTACAAGATGATGAATATTTTGTGGTTAATCTTTTGGTTATTATGATTCGTTGTTTAGAGCATTGCTTAATATATATATTAAAGTATGTGTCCTAATATTGGAGCTATAATTTTTAATACGAAAGGCACAAACAATATTTCAATAGCATTTTTGTCACACAGATAATAAGTGCATGGAGTTCTTCTCCTATCCATCAGATATGAATATAATATATTCCCAGGCGTGCTAGGTGCAGTGGCCGTGCCTGCTTTGATGTTTCTGTTTTGAATGTTTCTGTTCTCGCCGTGAATGTGAGTGGCCGTATTCCTACTTTGCAGTAAATGGATTTCGCCGTTTTAATTGCAGCAAAAAAATAATTAATGCTGATCACAATAACCTACATAGCGAATAGTTTTCATTGAAATATCTTGACGTCTCAAAATAAATAGTCCCTGATCATGATAAGTTTTGAGTGCAAATAAAACATTTTGAAATGCAGAAAACGGTAGTGCTCGGGTTACAAATAAGGTTGCTGATGTCGTGGAGAATCCAGCATTTCTCTTTACCTCTTTCTTCTAAGGACATGAACCCAGGTCTCTGTGATCATCAAAGAAAGCGCTTCCTATGGCGAATAAGACATATATGCCATGTTATTCGTGCTAACGGTTACGGACTATGATCCGGACTCTGATTTTAGTTCGAAGGCTTGTGCTCCATTGAATGTTTATATTAATGATTTGAACTAATGAACTCTATTTTCGGCTGTTCCATCCAAGCTGTATTATTTTTTTACGTTTTTAGAAAAATGATTTCTAACGTTATTACAAAGGATGTAATCTTTCTGCGCTATC
>CP045906.1:12979106-13036131 GCA_013387185.1 Caligus rogercresseyi | reverse complement strand
AACATATATCATTATTTAATGAATATTTCCTTATTTATATAGCTGATACATGATATGTGCACATGGCGTATGTGATAAGAAATAGTCTTGATAAATCAATGATTTGCTCTCCATTTGATATAAATGATATAATATTAATGACATTTTATATTATTTCTTATATCACTAACCAAACTGCAAGGCCTTAATGAACTAAATGCCGAGAATATTTATTAAATATATCTTTAAAATATTATTTGAGTGTTGAATGATTAAATATTAAGTTATATAGTCTTAAAACATTTTATAAAATTTTACAACTTTTAACATTGTAATGTCTTGTATAAAAAAAAACAAAAATGACGGCTGCTTTAGCGTTTATATTACTGTATTGTACGTTCATTTATTACCACATAAATCTATGGTTCTTTTTTATCAATCCGGGCATCATAGCATTGGTCATTTCTTTTGACAATAATGCTCCTCCTTGTCATCTCCGGTTGGTGAACAAAAAGAGTAGGAATGCAAGAGTTACTAATTCTACGATTTCATTGTTGTGTGGGTGGTTAACAGGAAAAAATGAAACTTATTTTAGTCATTTTGTGAGAGTTATTATATAACGTCTGACCGCTCCTTACATTTATGTAAGTATCCAAAGTATTGTGAAAATAAAACTAACGTTAGAAATACATGTTAGTCCAATAAAAGAGATATGTGTTTTGTGATATATATATCATTTTTTTTTCACATGTTATTATTTTTTTCAATACTAACATTAATTATTTTTAAAATTCAAGACTCCACCCATGCAAAAATAAACAAAATAGGTTAAAAAACCAAAGGCAAATAAAAATACGGAACATATTTAAAAGAACATTAAACAAAAGAAAATATTACTATGAGGGGATCAGTCGGTTCTTGATCCCTTTGCCGTAAAAGTTAAATTGTATTGTTCGCTGAGGAATCCGAGACTTCATTGCAATCCAGAAGAGAGACCCTTACTGCTTTCCACTCCCATCCTTCTTCAATCTATATTGCATATCTCAAGTCCTGACCAGAAGTTTGTCCAGGCCAAAAGGAATCCTTTTTTCTTTGTGCGTGCTGCGTATAGGCCTTATAAAACTTTACAGACAATTTCTTTCCAACTGTAACCGAGGTTTCCGTAATGGTGAGATAAGTTGACAATTCGTTTACTTTAAGTATTTTTCCAAATTGTCCTAGATACGATCTTTTGTCAACTAACTAGAATAGCTACTCTGTCACAGTTTAAGAAAATATGTCTGGAAGTTTTTTGACTCTGATCACAAATGTACATTTTTATCCATTTTCTCCATGGATTTATGAAGTAAAGGAGACGAGGTCACCATCATGTAGCAACCATTTATTCACCGAGCTCAATAGAGGGTTTCCAAAAAGGGTCCAGGAACCTCTATATATCGGGATGGGGAAGACGAAATTCACCAATCGCGTTCCGGCCCCGCCGCCCCCGTCGCTGGAGTAAAAACATTCCAAGTTCCATGGCCACCGCCTTGGCGGCCACCTCGTTGAGGAGGGAAGGCCTGCTCTCTCAAGGAGGTCCCCGATGTGGATGTGATCCCGCCTCTTACATCCAACGATGCTCCTGGCGGCGTCATTTATGGCACCTGCACAGCCCTGTATGCGGCATTTGGCCCCTTGCACTCATTATCAAATCGAGGAATTGCCACAGCTACGTCAGCATAAGAAATCTTGCCAATCATCAATCCCTTGGCCAGCTGCCGTAGGTATTTACCTCTTGGTAAGTGCACTGCCAACCTAGAGATGAGTGCGGCCCGTTTTGCTGCTGCCTTTGCGACGTTGATGTTGTGGGGTGCTGTAGTGAAGCCGGTATCAAATTTTACCCCAAAAAACTCAATTTCGTCAGATGGGTGCACCTCGACGCCCCCATTGGTGACGGCGAAGACCGAAACATCCCTTTTTTGACGTTTCCCCCGATCATGAGCTGAGTTTTGGTGGCGTTAAGGACAAGACCGTTCCCCCCGCGAATCTGGAGAAAGCGTCCCGCCCTTGACTCCAAGAGGGACCCGACTTCCTCCAGGGATTCACCAACGGCCCACAGGAAGAAGTCGTCCGCGTAGCCAATATTATCTTCATTGCCAACCCCAACGCAGGAGGTGACGTCCGCGACCAGGACAAGGTAGAGAATAGGTCCAAGAATGGAGCCTTGTCTCACTCCGTACTCGACAGATAAGAAGACAGATTCGGTGCCGTTCCACACCAACACGCTGGTACCCGCCAGTGAGGTATGAATGGAACCACTTAAGCTGTGTACCTACAATCCCATGCTTCTCCAGCTTTGGTAAAAGCTGCAGCTGGTTGACGGTGTCAAAGGCAGCAGAGAGGTCAAATCCGAGGACACCGACAACCTTTCCCTGCTCGGCCTCCAGCCACTTTGCATGTGCGGTGGCTAGTCCGGCTGTGGTCGAGCGCTTTTCCTGAATCCAAACTGGGTGTTGGAAGAGCCTCCGTCTTGGCTAAGTGGTCCTCGAGGCCAGGACCTTGGACAGAGCTGGGAGGATGCAAATTGGCCTGTACAATGCGGGTCAGTCGCAGGCTTGCCCTTGCCCTTAAAAACGGGTAGCACATTGGACATTTTGAGTGCAGTCGGAACGGTTCCTGACGCCAGCGATCTATTCACAAGATGAGCGATTGGCCCGGCAAGCACTTCAATGCTTTCTTGAGAACAGAGACAGGTATCCCGTCGACACCCAGGGCCTCAGTTGCCTTCATCCCTTTGATGACCCTTGCGATCTTTCCGGCCCCTGCAAAAGAGAAGGAGAACGCGCTGATAACTTGGGCCACGACGACAAAGGGGCTGCGAGGGGGAAGGCCTTCCCGAGTTTCTTTTATATTCCCATGTAAAAGTGTTCATCGCAGTGGGTTGTTGAATAATGATAAACACATCAATTAAATCGTATGAATGGCGTTTATACAATCTAAATGCATATTTTGTCTTTATTTCAGATCCAATATTCAAGGCGTAAAAAACTGTTTAAGAAATCTCTGGGGCATCAGTTCATATCATAATAGTACAGAACTAATATTCAATCAAACTAAAGGCTAGAGTCATATAACGACATGCGTTATTGTATTTACATCTGCTTTTTATATTATTTTTACTAATAAATAAATCAACTAAAAAAGTGATTATTCCAAAGCTTCCTAATCCAAGGAAATATATAAATTGCCATTTTAAGATTTTTGCATTGATTCTGAGCAAGAGGAGCGAGATATTACTAACCAAACCGACTAAGACTTTGACGTCATCAATCTTTAAATCACTACCATAGGCCATAAAAAATATGCAAGTGTTTTAAAGATTATTGATTGATTTCAATTGATGTTGCATGCAAAGTATTTTATAAAAATATGTATTTCGTACCAGTTCTTTCAAAGCCTCACAATTCTTCATAGGCCATGCCATGTTAAATAATCTCTCTTTGCCGACTATTTTATAAGGCATAAGTTGAAATGATTATTTGTATACATGAAATTAATAAAAGACAAAAACCGATTACAACACCCAACACTCCCATAATTTATTATATCATGATTGTTATTTTATGATAAATATCTTGGAGACGGTCATTTTTGGCCAAGAGTTTTTTCTGACTCATAGATAATAAGAATATTTCACTAGTTAGGGAATCAAATTGAATCTCTGTAAAAAGTCTATTTGAGCATTGTATGTCACATTATTTTGATATTGAACTAATAAAGATAAATAAAAGTTAGTCAATAAACAATATTACTTTTGTTTAAAATTGATACTCAAAATTTGATGCATTTCGATTTAAAAGGATTTGCTGACTAGAAGATCATTAAATCATTTTAGACAAAGTAGGAAGTATCTTTTCTTTACTTTTACACTAAAAAATATTCATTATCCATTGTATCAATGCAGTCCTCTTAATCATAATTAATTTTTTAATGAAATATATAATCCTAGACTAATAATACCATGATAAAGATTATATATTTCTAACCATAAAATAATCCATTTGGATAAAACCGTTGTATTTCATGGGTCAATCCCTAGTACAACCCACATACAAAGGGTCCAATCACAAGCCACACCTCTCTCTACAAAAAGTATCATATACTCATTGCCCCATACAGATGTTTTCTATTAGACAGTCCATGAGCTCTGTAATGTTTGTGACTCCATTTAAAAACATATTTATAACAGTGACGTCACATATATTTTCCCCAATTAAAATATACTTTTGACAGATGAGTCAATGGCCCTAGCATATGAATGCAGTCTGACTACGTGGGAGTATTCCAATATTTAATGGTATTTCACCATGTTGTGCAGTTAGTATAAAATCCACATATATGGCCACAGAACTCCCATCCACCCACGGATATATACATTGCTTAGTTGATGGTAACTCTGTGCAGCCCATACAGGCTTTAGCGGCGATGGTTCCTCTCAAGGCCGTTTAAGGGGGAAAACATGAAAGTAAATCTCTGTTATTAAGTTAGGTGCCTTACATAAGAAAATATGCGTATAGATATAATTATGTCAGAAAGTAGCTAAGATTAGAATGCCTGAACTAAAGATATATGTTCTAGAGGTACTACAAGATCTCTTTAATTGATACAGGATCCATTGATTATTATTTAAACATGAATATATTTCTGAGTCAATCCTAGACGTAAGGAATCAGTGATTTTCAAACATAATAATGATTAGGAATGAGTATAGGTGTAAATATAAATATATATATAGGGTACAGCCCCTTTTATGATTCTGTATTTGTGGACTCTTTGTAGATCTACCCCTATCTTAGTGGTCCCGGATGTTAACTGAATGAAAAACAAGTTTTTTTGTATTCAATTTTCACGTATTAATTTTTTTTAATTACTTGAAAAATATAATATTTATCATTTGCATTATGTTTTTTTCTCCAATAACAAAATTAAGTTTAAGAAAGAAGATAATTTTTGATGTGAATTGTTTTTGAAGATGTTAAAATAAATAGTACCGAGTGTACAAAAAACCGAGAATTGTGAATCTATCAATCTTGTGGTTTTTTTGTTGAGTCTATGATTCGATTAATTGTATCTTTTTTTTGTGCCTATATGGTTTGACCAAATTGCATCCGACAGGACATAAATAAGCATTATAGCATTAAAATTAGTCTATCGAATCTAGGATCTATCAATGAGGTTGACCAAAAATGACCATTCGAAGTATTCGAACCTGCACCCCCAGCTTGAGAGTTGAACACGCCTTGTACCTTGAGAATATGAACAAGAAGTAAAAATACTCAATCGAACTTAAGAGTTTTTCATTGAGGCTAATCAATTTCGACCTTCCGTCTTGGAGACGAACCTGACCCTCAACATTGAGAGTTGAACACGCTTACACACTGAACTAACGAACTCCCTATTTCTATTTCCAGTTCACGTAATTTCAAATTTTCAATATCTTATCAATAAGTTAATATCATCAAACCATCCCACTTCAATAAAAGTTTTTTGTTGGAACTTTATCTTTATACTATTGTTTTATTTTAACATGCATTCATTTTTAAAGTCTCCTCGGGCACTCGATGCAATCTTTTCCCCCATTCAAAGGTAGAATTACAATATACATACTTAAACTCGTGTCGAAATAAGCACGTAAAGAAACTAACGGGAGTTTAAAGCCCCTATTTATTCATACACAATATTCTTTGAGTTAGCACGCAAAGTGCACTCATCTGCCCCTTCATACAAAGAAAAAAATGTTGATTGCATGATACAATATATGGGGGGTCGAGTATAAGGTTTCTTACAAGAAATTGCTAAATGCTTCAAAATACCTGACTCCATGTAGAGATTTACTTTTCATACGTTTTGATCTCTCAGGTCCATGGTCAAGAGTAGTACATCGTGCTTTATCATAATGTACATTATGCATTTATTCAAATCACATTTATTTACATGCATGACCCATTAAATGCATATGCTTGAGTCAGGTACTCTCAACCATTTTTAATGCAGTATTATAAACCAGAATATTTCTACCTATTAGTTTCGATGGAATAACATTCTAATGAATATAATAAGCATTATAGAGTGGAAATTAGTACATCGATCTTGGACAACCTTTCAATTTGGCTGATCAACCCTGCCCAATCAACATTGAGAGGCGAGTTCATTTCATTCTTTATTAATTAAAAAGACTTTTTATGCGTATGAAACTTAACAACTTATTTACATAATATGTAATCATCAACATAAAGATAATAAAGAGTAGATTATTTAATGAAAATGCTTTAAATTAATGGCTGGGTATTATGCTATTATAGTGAAGTCATTTCGATACCATTGGCTTCATACATAACGACTGTTCCAACGCCATTACTATAACTTTAACGAATGTAATATAAAAATGTAATAAAAGTTCAAATAAATATTTGATCTGTACAGATTTATTTCTTATTGTCTTTTATTTGATCACCAAATTATATTATCATGAAAAAAATATATAAAATTGTAAAACATACATTTTTGTTCAAAATTAGGTAACAATGTCACTGTAAATGATTTCAATTCCTCTTCATAATTGATTCATCAACGATGCATGAATTGCGACCGACCCTAAAGCTGTTTGACAATTAATTAGAAGTTAATTTATTGTCGCTAAAATTCTTAAAGAATACAAGTCACTGTCCCGACTGATACTGTATGGGCTCCTATGGGGTGGGGTTTACATAGGAGTTAAACAAACAAACAGTCACTGTCATCATAAAATATATATTTTAATAGTAGATGTTACTCGACAATACCCCGGATTTTCTGAGAATGTCCACTTGGAGCTAATATTTCCTTGACATTTATCCATAGAAAAGTGGATCAATATAATGTTTAGGAGATAAACACAGAACAAACAATTAAATGGATATATTAGTTATTATTATTTATTTCCAGGAACCCACTCAAAAATATTTATTAGTAACCTAAAATCCTCAACATATTGTTAAAAATCTAACGAGCAATTATCAAGAAATTGTAGAAAATCTTTTATTCTCACAAATGTTTTTTTTTCTGTTCTTGGAATAATCAAATAGCCCAAAAATACACACAACCACCTCAAAGTCAATGAAAATCCAAATCTATCTGGGCAATTTTAAGAAATCGCAATAAAAATGTTTTGGAAAATGAAATAAACATGGCGACAATGAACTCTCTTGCAATGTTCACCATAACTAAATACTCTCAGGATTCAAAATTATTCACTAAAAGTTTGTCAAGATCTAATTAGTCAGGGATACTGTGAAACGAATCAACAGACAACAGAATTTTATTTAGTTTGTACAGATATACAAGAACAAAAGAAGTAACCCTTTTCCTTATTAGAAAAAAACAGTTCCAAAAATGAGGACAATAATGATAAAGAAAACATCAATGAAAGACAAAAGTATTACGCTAGCCTTTGGAAAATGTGATGAGCGATTTCATATAAGATATGGTAATTGAGAAAGTATGCTTGCTCTTTCGTGGCAAAGTTGTCGGCGTTATAAAGAGTCAAAGTACGAAGGTAGAATCGATATATTTTCAGGTGTGCAACAAATATTCATCGCCTTTAATCCACCAAATTGTTTTTTTATATGTTGAACTTAGAAAAGTGCAAAGGACGAGCCATTAGAGCATATTAGTTTGTTTATAAATAACTGAGCATTTAAGTCTTTGTTTTTAACGATGTTAGTTTTCACTTCTTATTCTATTAAGAAATCATTTAGAAATTATCACCCACCAATTATGCGGCATGGCTTAAGATTCTGTTATATAAAGATATTTTATCTAAGCAATCTCACTCTCAATTAGATGTTGCTTGAACTTCCTTGGAATATTCATTGATAATAATTTTAAAGGATTTTTACACAGTTGTTTAGGCTAGTTCGTTTTTTCTATATAAAGTTCCATGCACCTACCTACGTCCACTCAATATCAAGTCAGGCTATATAATTACTTACATGGCTTCCTTACACTCGTGATAGAGTAGTGTTTATATCCTATCATTCATAATTAGTAATAAAAAAAACTTTTAATAATTACATTTACAAGGATTTTATTTATAACGTGTGGTTTGTATCCCATACATATGTAGAATTTATCTTGGAATGACATAGCGTGTGCAGAGGTGAGGTTAAAAGCATTAGTTAGTATTTAAAAGAATTCCATACTATTGATAAGAATGATGGTATAGCAAATAGATTCAAACATGGATAAATAGATATAGTTATAAATATCATTTGGCAAAAAAAGTTATCTATATTTAATCCTTTCATCAGAAAGTACTTATATAAAAGTTCATTAATTTGAATTAAAACATTTCTTAACAGAATGAAATCACCAGCTCGTGGAACAAGACAAGATGTATCCATAGAAACCCAAGATTATTAGGGGTAGGAGGTATGGCATGATTTTGGGGTCATATCTTCAATTATGCATTGTACCATTTTTTTGGACCATTATGGTAAAAATAAGAAGAATCCAAAAAAAATTAATTTATGCATTTTTGGCGGTTTGCCGCCCAAAAAAACCACAAAACGATATTTGGGCCTGAGATACCTCTGAAAATCAAATATTGATCACTTAAGGCCGGTTTTCTGGTCCCAGGCAACCCCCAATTGCTATGAATGGTTATGAATACTTAAGGGGAGTATGGTAAATCATTGTTCCATCAGTTTTGGGTGTTTGGAGTCCTTCAGGGCATAAAATTACCCAAAAATGGCCAAAAATTACCGAAAATTTGCCCCAAATCGGTATTATCCCGCTATGAGTACTCTGGCGGTCTCGAGACATTCCCAATGGCTATGAATGGATGCATATAGTTAAACCAGCATATCAAGCATTATTCCAGTATTTTATGGGTTTTGGGGGTCCTCCAGGGCATAAAAAGGGCCAAAATAAGCCTAATTTTACCATAAACAGACTGATAGGACTCATTGTATAGGACCTTAGAAGTTCTCCAGTACTGCCTGAAGCTCTGAAGCAAGATGAGTTGGGTGAAGTAAAATAAATCAAGTTCTCAGCGTATTTTAATAAGACATCTGTGGACAAAATGTAATAATCTACAATATATTAGAAAAAATATATACTCTTAAACTTTGAAATAGTTCCCATTTCACTGCATTTCACTTGAGGGTTGCAAAAACAGCAGATAATACGTTGAGTTTAAGTTTTAGTAAAAGCTGAGGAGAAATGCTACACAGTCTAAGAAGTGTTTTTAATGAAAGTAAGACATACTATGTACAATCCATCACTAGTGTGTCAACATAGGTGTGGTTCCTCAAGGTAAAAGTCATGTTCCGTTGTTTCGATACATCCCAATCACCATCAATGACACATTGAATAATCGACTCTGGTCGAAGTGTTGCTCTGTCAGGTTTTGATGGATGCTTCCATATCAAGTTAGAACTTTTGTCCACACGCTGTAAGAAATCCATGTGTATGTTCCACTGCATTCCTCAGTACAAACTGCAAGGTACCAAGTGTTCACATCACCTTCAGATACGAGAGTGAATACATCATGCCGACTGATATCCGCTCTTCATCTTCATCTCCTGTTGGCTGATTTGTTTCGCACGATGGCAGAAGTTTAAGAACATCTTTGTTGGAAGGGAGATTGACGTAACCAGACATAGGATCATTTCCAGACAGAAGGGCACAGAATTTCAGCAGTTGATCATCGGAACTGATATTGTTGACCCTGAACAGATCTGGCTGTTGGATTACATCAGCTTTGTGGGTGTCGCGGTAAGTAAGACAACTCTGTGCGCAAATCTTCTCAGCAGTATCACTCCTTTCCTGGAGGATCTTATTCAGCTCCTCCACTGTTGTTGAGGGTCCACCCCAGCTCTTGCATGCTTGTAAACATTTCTGGGTGTATTTCGCTGATTTTTTCCCTTTTCAATCTTGGCTAGTATTCTTGTGTGTGTAGGTCTTCTGTTCTGCAACCCTCTCGTCTCCATTTGCTGAGGATCTTCACAATGGAATTAAAATACGTGTTGCCTGTTGGTCGATGTAGAATTTCTCTCTCGTCTCCTGTCAACTTGTCCATATTGCACCCAATATCGAAAAGTCCATTAATCAGGATTTCTGCTTCTTTGACCACGATATTGATTTTCGACTCCACTCACGATTAAGTTGCCGGACAATCTTTTTCAGCATAACTTCACCCTTATGTTTTGGCTTTCTGCGAGTGGTTCTATGTACACATTATTCTGATAATGTTGATTATGGTCTCCACTTTTTTGGTTATCGGTGTGCGTGTGATCAGGTGATTTTTACTAAATGATTTGATCCAAACATTGATTAGTGCCGTGACGTATGCCTGAATACAACTTTTCATCCCTCCAGAATTCGGTTTTGACACTACATTGTATATGGAGATTGCGACATCGTAAATAGTGGGAAGTTTGTCCCCAACACGAAGATGATTCTCTCACCCATGTTCATCATTGATGCTGCTCTTCTTCACTGATTACACCCTGAAAAGGAATAAAAGCTCATTAGCTCAAAAGGTCATTATCAAGTGTATATATCATTTTGGCTGACAAAGCTAGATAAAAAAATCACACATAATGGCAATAAATTGAATTACTAAGAAATAATGTGAATTTTTTTATCAAGGCCTGTTCTAAAAAAGGATACTGATCAGCTCAAATAAGTCCCACATGTCTTACTCACATTTAAAAAAGATCAATTTTAACATATTTTTTAACAATAGTGATAATTTTTCACATATTCAAGAGCCCTGCACTCAAACACAAGAAATTTCACGTCGATTTTGGGCTCGGGGGCAAAAAGTTTTTTTGGGCGGCAAATTTTTGGCCATTTTTGGGTAATTTTATGCCCTGAAGGACTCCAAACACCCCAAAACTGATGGAACAATGGATTTCCATACTCCCCTTAAGTATTCATAACCATTCATAGCAATTGGGGGTTGCCTGGGACCAGAAAACCGGCCTAAAGTGATCAATATTGGATTTTCAGAGGTATCTCAGGCCCAAATATCGTTTTTGTGGTTTTTTGGGCGGCAAACCGCCAAAAATGTATAAATTAAAATTTTTTTGGATTCTTCTTATTTTTAACATAATGGTAAAAAAAATGGTACAATGCATATTTGAAGATATGACCCCATACCTCCTACCCCTAGAGTTATTTAGGCTAGATTTTTTTACTTTTTTCTAAGTGACTTAATTTAGACTTAATCGAAATAAAAATATTTGATCGTTATTTATATTGTCTAAAAACCGATTCTCCAAGGGAATTCATGCTCTCCTCATACATACCGACTCTTATTACATGTTTGGCTGTTCAATTATAATCCAAAGACAGTACCCATGTATTATAGTCGGACTGTATCTTATAAACTCTTGATTTTATTCACATTTATTAAAAATATATGTTTTTTTAGTAAAGCAAAATAACAAAAAAAACGAACTTAATATGTATGACAATATATTTCACTATAAGCCCAATTACAAAAGTTTAAAAGTTTAAAACTTGACAAAAGATAAACACACACCACAATATATATCTATATATATAGTATGATACAAATATCTATACATTAGACCTCCCAAAACAAAACCCACTTTTTTAGTTCTTTTACATATACCCAGCGATTCTGGTTCATTTTTTATGCTGAAAACGAGTATCTAAATAAAAAATGTCTAGCATTGTTAGAAATCGGACGTCACTCGTGTCAAAGGTTTCGTTATGAAGCAAAACTTTTTTGTTATTACTTGTTTTGAAAAAACTAGTTTTACAAAATTTAGCTATGATCAATTGATGACTTTGTTATTTTTTGCAAATTTTCGACAAATAATAGTTAGTGCCAATAAATGAACATAAGTGCTGACACACCAACCATTTTTTAAATAACAGCTCCTACTAGGGTTCTTTATAGTTTCAGGAAGGAAAAAGAAAAAGAGGGTACTCAAGTGATGTTTTTAAGTTATCTTTTAAATACAATACAATAACCATTTAATCTTATTTCATCAAAACCTGTTTTTATTTATAAACACGTGATTTAAACACCGTATCAGATTCAATTTCACTCTTTGATCTATCAGTCAAGTGCCTTTAATATAAATGGAAACTCGGACACTGAAGAAGTGCTTAAGCGAGGCACTGGGTATTGGTTATACTCTATAAATTTTCAAACCAGGTCCATTCCCGTTAACCGAAGAGGTGATACGGCACTTTTACTTTCATCTTTGGCCTTTGGGTAGACCGGACGCGCAGCTAGCTGCCCGTAGCACCGCCGATTCCCTACTTCGTCTCTGGGCACCGTCTTATTTGCCACTCATGGCGAGGAAAAATTAATTAAGAAGCTCCATCGCCTCCATGATCTATTTCGTGGGGTGGTGGATTCACTGCGACGGAAGCGAAAAAACGCCGAGGAGAAGAAGGAGCTCTTTCTCAAGGAATTGCAAACTCGTTTCGATGTCAGTGCCGAAAGTGCTTTGGACATCATCGAAGCCGACAAAACTCTTAGCCGGGTAAACATTCCTTTAATAATTGTAATAAGCTATGATTAATTTACCAAAGAATAACAAGAATTTTTATACCAAATGCCACCACCTATATCTCATTGAGCGTTTCTACCTTCAGCTTACAAACATCCATCCAACCTTCTTGGAGCTCCCGGTCACACAATGGGCTTCTGATTCAACATTCATTGAGTTAAGCGGCATCGTCACCTCTCTTCAAGTTGTCAATGACGCGGCAGAGAGGGCCGTCAAGTTCGGGTCTGACTTTACTAAAGTGCTGACCAAGAGCGAGAAACAGCGTCAGAACATTCTTCAGGCTGTTGAACTTTCACGTCGTGCGTTTCTCACGCAACCCGAAAGTGTTTCAATCGTGTCAACGCTACCAGCTCTGTGATTGAGCTGATGGTATCGTCTGGTTATGACGCCCGTTAGATTCATTTACAGAATTCATAGTTCAATCCATAATTTTTTGATTGTCAAATATGAGCATATATATATAATATATATATATATATAATATATTATATATATATATATATTATATATATATAATATATTATATATTTTTTTAATTTTATTATATTAAAAATAATATACGTTGAACAAAATGTCTATTGGCGAATTCACGAGATTACCATAATGACATTTCCATTGAAAAACTGTATTTTGAGAAAACAAAAATTAAAAGAATTGGTATCAATACTGATGAGGGGATTCAGAGGGAGTAGATTGGGATTCGATGGGAAAAATCTACTATCATTAGTCGTTTTAAAAACGTAATAAAAAGATAACTTAAAACATCACATGAGTACCCTCTTTTTCTTTTTCCTTCTTGAAACTATAAAAGAACCCTAGTAGGAGCTGTTATTTAAAAAATGGTTGGTGCGTCAGCACTTATGTTCATTTATTGGCACTAAATATTATTTGACGAAAATTTGCCAAAAATAACAAAGTCATCAATTGATCATAGCTAAATTTGTTAACTAGTTTTTTTCAAAATAAGTAATAACACCAAGTTTTGCTTCATAACGAAACCTTTGACACCAGTGACGTCCGATTTCTAACAATGCTAGAGATTTTTTATTTAGATACTCGTTTTCAGCATCAAAAATGAACCAGAATCGCTGGGTATATGTAAAAGACTAAAAAAGTGGGTTTTGTTTGGGAGGTCTAATATACATATATATATATATATATATATATATATCTATATATATAATATATATATTATATATATAATATATATACCACAAATAATATCGGTCATAGGAAGAATATATCATCTAAGCTGATAACACTATTAACAGGATTTGCCCCTGGCTGAAATTTCTAAATTGAGTCCCATTTTTTCGTAGATTCCAACAATGCCACTCAAAATATCGTCTGAAAAAAAGGTTTGACTTTATGGCCTTTTTTGAAATCAGGATTTAATCATTTCTAAGGTACATTTCAGAAACAGTTTTTATAATTTCGATATCTGCATGAAAGTAAAGAAAGATCAATTTAGTAGGACAACTACACTCGTAACAAAATTAAGGTCTTTGTTTGCTTCGTCCTACTAAATTGATCTTTCTTTACTTTCATGCAGATATCGAAATTATAAAAACTGTTCTGAAATGTATGGACATATACCAAAATATATTACATATTTATTATAGTCAATAGAAGCGAAACAAAAAAAAATATAGCCGCTTAAAATGAACACTAAAATATGGTCAACTTTTGAAATATAAAGCCGATTATGTCGAATTGTACGAAAGATATATAATTATAAAAACTGATTTGAAATGCAGAGATATAGTAGAAAAATAAATATCACTGACATTTGTGTTATTCTTACTTTGCACGAAGATAACTGGGCCTGAACCATTAGAAATGATGAAAATCTTGATTTTCAAAAAAAAGGCCAAAGTCCAACCTTTTTTCGGACGATATTTTGAGTGGCATTTTGGAATCTACGTAAAAAATGGACTCAATTTAGAAATTTCAGCCCAGGGGCAAACAAAGACCTTAAATTTTGTACATAGTGTAATTTTTTAATTAGTTAATATAAAACTTCTATGACTGAGCATAAATAAAAAAACTTGTTTTTACACAGACTTATTGATGGATTCCAAAGCTACACCTATGTTGTTGGTCATTTCATATCAAAGGATAAGTATGTGTTCCGTGATCGTGACCGCCATGTACCTATACATTGACCAGACTTGTACATACAGTTTTTTTTAAAACAAGTAAATACATCAAAATACATTACATCAGGCTTAATACTTCTGTAATAAGCAAATGTTAGGTAGAATCACGTTTATGTGTTGGGACATTTGTTCTCCTTTTCCTTTTTATTAACATTACATAGACGTGACCGTAATATGTGTATACCGTCTAATCATGGTGAGAACATCTCCTCTTCTACGTGTGAGTTTTTTATGTTTTTGTTAATAAAGGGAAGCTAATTTGATTTGTTTTTGAAAATGTTATCAGTCTTAATTGTAATTAAGTTATTATTTGCTCCAAGTCATGTGTACCGGGCTTAGAAAAACATCGAGGAGTTATTTTATTTGAAATTGAGAGTTTGGAGAGAAACTTTATAGAGAGCGTGTCTTTTTCAGAAGTTTTCCCTACTTTTTTGTTTAATAAGCATTTATTGTACGACCCTTATAAATACGACATGGAAGCCAAGCGTATGTCAGTATCCACCTTTCTTGACCTGGGTTGGACCAAGACAGCCATTTCCAACCATCTCAAATGTGGCAGGAGCTTCGTATACAAGGTCGCAAAGTTAAAAAATGAATCGGGGTACCTTAAACGGAACCTGGGAGTGGCCAGCCGAAAAAAATAAACCCAACCATCATCAAAACCTCCTCAAACGCAACCTCACCAAGTCAATGTCCGCCGTGGCCAAGGATTTGGGCATCCACAAGACCAGCGTGTCCAAAGAGTTGAAAGAATGATGGAAAAAGTCTTAGGCTTGTAAAGAGGACATTGTTGACACAAAAACAACGTGAAAGGAGGTTGCAGAGATCCAAGAAGCTCTTGAATTCACTGAAGTAGAATGGAGGCTGCATTATCTTCTTCTCAGATGAAAAGACTTTTACCGTCGATCCCATCGTTAATCGTCAAAATGATTGTTTAGTTGTATTTGAGGATACACAAGAGGATGATTCAAGTAGGTTCCATACGACTACAAAACACCCAGCTTCCCTGATGATGCTTGGTGTAGTTGCATCCACGGGGGATATCCTCCCCCAATTTGATTCCCTGTTGGATTCCGCTTTCGTCAGCGGATTACTCTAATGTGATGCGTCAAAAAGTCATTCCTTGGATCAAGAAGGCTGCTGGTGATCGTCCATATGTTTTCCAGCAGGATGGGGCGCCTGCACATAACTCCAAAGCTACTCAAGCCTTCATTGACGAAAATTTGAATTTTTGGGCAAAGGATATGTGGCCTTCCCAGAGCCCAGATTTCAACCCTGTATAAGCGCAGTAAAAATGTTTCATCCCTGAAACGTTTCGTTAATAAGGCCTGGGTCTCTATGCCTGCTGAGTACATCCGTGATGTCTGCGCCAGTTTCAGACCCCGACTGGAGCGAGTTGTGGCTGAAGAAGGGGATATATCGATTAAATTATAAATTTGGTATTATATTATTTCTAAAAAACAATAATTTTTTTATTGTATATACTAATAGCCTCAGCAAGGCCATGATTACTTTTTTCACTAAACTGTCCTCAATTTGTATTTACACCCGGTACATAATAAGTTTTCTAAAAGGGAATAAATGACTCCTGCAAATGAATCCTCTAAGGCCGGCGTACATACTGCGTTTTTCAGCTTTTTTATATTTTAAAAGAATGAAAAGAGGTTGACTATTTTATTTGATATGAAATTTATTTTATTCTTAGGAATCAGAATTTTTGTTTGTATTAATTTTTATTCAAAAAATATTATGCACTGTTTTCAAATGATATTTAATTTTCATTCCAGCTACATATTGTATTTGTAATGTAGTTGTACATTTTTCTGCAATTCTACTTAAAATAAACAGATTTTTGAAAAAGTACCCAATGGAGAGACAGAATAATAATCCATCGCGGGGAGAAACTTGAAGATTTGATGGCAATAAATAACCTGAACTTCCGAAACGTAGGTTGTGTACCAACTTTTGCTGGTGGCATGGGTGATTCAATAATTGATTTGACCACCTAGTCCTTGTTCGACTGTGCGGTCGATGAAAAAAATACAGTGTCTCAAGAAGCTGGTACATTGAGGATTTTGATGTTATTGGTTACACATAATGGCTAAATTTGGATCTCACACTGGTAAAGGCTGTGACTAAGGCATTAAGACTGTGTTTCAGGCAGAGGTTGAGGCTATGAGGAGTCTCGTAAGCAACCTAAAATGGACAAATTGGAGGGCAAAAAGCTACTAATCCTATCCGATAGCCTTTCCACCATAAATAGCTTGGACGCTTGCCAGGAAATAAAATTTGTGCAGATGTGGATGGCTGCAGGAAGCCCTTGATTTTTTCATCAGTGGGGTGGGTAAGGGGCCACAAAAATACCACGGGCAACGAATATGTCGATTTCCTCGCAAAAAAGGCGCACCATCAGGATTACAAGTAGTTGTACCGATATCCGGCACACAGACAAAGAATTCTCTAAATAATACGTCCTTGATGATATGGAATGTCCATTGGATGGTTATGGATTCCTGCCGGCAATCAAAGCAATTCGTCCGGAGCCTTATATTGGAGAAAGATTTTTCATTTTAAGAAAAAAAGTGTCTCGAGGAGAGTTGGGCTAAATGGATACCTCTACAAGATGGGAAGGTCTTCTTCTACTGTGGAGAGAAGATGAGGACCCATATCCATCTTATCTACGCCTCTCCCCGAACGAGGATTGAGATGGACGAGTTGCTTGAGGATGTGGGAGAAGAAAGGATCCCTAGAGAAATTTCTTCGAACAGCCTTTTTGATTCTTTTATGTAAATACTATTTGTTTCGTAATAAAGATTTGCTTCTACACTGTTTTATACCGGGTGATACCGGATTGAGTTCTAGTGTGGAGTGGCTGATCTAGGAGCTAAAAAACACAAATTGATTGAAGGGGGAATGTTTTTTTAATCTCCTGAAGCCATCAATGATATTTTGTATAAGACAAAAATAACTGCATCACAAACAACAGAGTTGTGAGGAACGACGATTTGAGGAAAATAATAATATCAGCTGCAGCACGTTATTCTACCCTGGAACTAAAAATACCTTCCCTTTTAGACGACTCCTGGACCAGCGCCGCCAGTATTGTAATGTTTACCCATCAGCATCAAGTCACCATTTTAAGTTCATCAAAAAAATATGAAAATTTTATAAATAATCATTCATATGTGATTTGATATCTGTTCTTAATAGTGTTTTATAATCGATAATGTTTTCGTTCAAAGTTTTATCATGAACTATAATGTTTATTTTACTTGCATATATGTATGCCCATTTATATATATATATATATATCCCCTCAGAGCAAATAAAGGAAAAAAGGACTAAATTTCCAATCCCAGTCATCCTTTTTGTCAAAAAGAATGTTTATTAAAATATACAAACACGTTTCCAAAATGCATTTAGTAAGAATCATGCATCTTTTTTATAACTAACTTAAGATTCGAATACACTTCCTTTCTTTAGGCTATCACTATCCAATAATATTTTCATATGATATAGTAAATTCATGCAAAAAAGCTATAACTATATATGTACTAATCAACGACACTATTTATTATTACATTAAGACAATTTGCTTCATTGAAGCCTGCTGAACTAAAGACTATCATCCCATACAATGAAGTCTATCAGCCTGTGTTGTCCTCTCCTTGTCCCCCGCTCCTTCAATTTAAGATAGATAAATGGATAAACGTCCTTGAATATCAAACTGCATCCATTAATACATTGCCAAGTGCATTCATTGATGCAGCACTAGGACTATTCTATGACATTTATGCTGCAGCAGCATTATCTATGTAACATAGCTTTGAAGGGATCCATCTATGCAGCTTAGTCGTCAATAATGAGTTTGTTTTAGCATGCGATTCATCAATTTAATCATATCATTTGAAATAGCTTTTAACCATAGAATAAACGTTTTATGATCATAAGAGGGTAAATGTTCAATTGTAATTTTGGCTCATTAACAAAATAAATTAGAATGTTGGGAATAGGAAAGCTGATATCATATATGAATTGTCTAATATGTCTTAAAGGTGACGAAATGAACACCTAATTTTTCTCTGATAATCTAACGATTGGGCAATGTATATTATTTATTGTTACAAAATAGTTAAACATAAGGCGAGGATGCAGTGTTTTTAAATTCTTTGGTTGTTTCCTTAATTATGTTAGTATTATAAATTAAAAATGTGATGTATCCATTAGTTATAATCACAAGCATTCATTGTGCTAAACTCTGCCGGTTCACATTCAGATTTGAACTCCGTAATTATGGGCTGATACATTTATCTCCAATGTTAGAAAAATCGGAGATTGTGAAGGGGTGTTCGACTCTCGTAGGCTTCTGTTTGAATATGTGGGTTTTGCAATCTCTTTAATCAGATCCACCAAAATGGAGAATCGTGGTTCGACAACAATATAGATAAAACATGTTTAAATAAAATAATGGATATAAATTTGAACTGTTACTCTAGTTTAAAAAAAAATTTACATCAAATATTAAAATATCTAACAGTAGCCAACAACGACAAATTTTCATTAAACTTTGAAATAATATTTGATAACATATAAGAATGAGCAAGAAAAGGATGTGATTGTATAGGCAAAAGGACATGGCTATTGTAATATACGTATATGCCTACCCCATAATTTTATCATATAGAGCAAAATGCTACCTTGTCTTTTTATATTTTTGGTTATAATCAAATGAACAATATATGTACTTAGCTAACATGGATATACGGATGGCAGAGACGATGGCTACCCCACAGCTGAGAAAATTACATGGTAAAAATTATATAGTACTTATTTATAACTCAGTGCGTAAAGGCGTGTTCATCTCTCAATGTTGAGGACGCAGGTTCGAATCCTGAGAGGGGATGGTCAGTTTTAGTCAACCTCATTGATAAGATCCTTGGTTTGATAGACTAATTTTAAAGCTGTAATCCAGTTGGGTGCAATTCGGTCGAACCGTATAGGAAAGAACCCACTACTTTTTATTGGTGGTAGATAGCCATTATATATTTTGAATTCATATTTATTACAATCATGGCATGCAACCTGCGTCAATAAATAAACCTACACGCCTTAGTAATATTTTTCAAGTCCTTGGACGTTACTATTCCAAAGTCCATTCATCGCCAAGACATCAAGTAATATCTTTCGTTTGACATTTGAAAACCTATTATTAACTTTATCGGAGGGGAACGAAATTGACATTTCAAACATAAAAATATAAAAAAGTCAAGCCCACTCATGAAAGGCCATATTTTTAATCAGCTCATATATGATATAGTTATACAAGAGGGATTCGATCTTTTGGATCAAATTTGTAATTTTATAAGAGTTTAACCCTTTGATCGCATTAAGATCCTCAACCTTTTCTAACTACAGACCAGTCATTTTTTTTTTTTTTTTGAAATGCTTGGACTTGAGCAGTTGAAATAATAATAAGCTTGAATCAACTGTGTACTAAAACAGCTAATTATTTTCTGCTTTAACAAATAATCAATTATTAAACATTTATGCCTTAATATCGATACAGCAAATCTGAATAATTTTGTTATTTGAACATTAGATGCAACATCTTTTATATATTTGTGAGCTCAGATATTTTTATTTACTACAAAACTTATATTTATATACGAATTTTTTAGATGTCATTTATCATTGTTTAAAAAAGTTAGTTTATGAATTAATGATAAATAATCAAACACAAAATGAATGAATATAATGTTATTGTTTTGTTTTTTACAGATGAAAAGCTGAAAATAAATGATCAAATATATGTTTGAACTGTTACTTTCAGGAACTTGCACTGCTATTGGGTTATATAATATATTTTTTATTATTTTTTCAATACATTTTTTATTTATGGATACTAATTTTGAAGTTCCATCGCCCAACAATGTATGTCACTATGATTTAACTTAAGGTTTAATGTCTCGTAGGCAACATCATTTAAAAAGTATATTTATAATAATACCTAACAAAAAAAATCTATGTTAAATTAAAGAGACAGTATATTTTGAGTTTTGTACTCCTGGTTTTAGGAGTATATTATAAAAACGATATACAAGGTAGTTATTATAATGTTTTGAAGATTTAGTTGAAATTTTGCTTAAATTTATGCCTTTAACCTTTAAATTATTATATAGTCTTTCAACACAATAACGATAAGCTGGTTTCAAAAATAACTAATGTGTAGATTTCAAGCACCGTTGGTGAAGAGGAACCTTTTCATTTATCTCTTGTAAATCATTGCATCACTTGTAGTCTCATGAGAACTGCATTCATGAAATGTTCTTAGGGCCTGAGAATCTAAAGTTAGCTAAGTGTCTCCTCAAGGTTGATCAATCAAATAATACAAACCTGTTATTGCTTATTTAAACGAGAGAAACAATCGTAATCAAGCATTGTAAATTATTTAGCAATGTAAAACAATAAGACTTAATTTCGACTTAACAATTTTGAATGCAAATTGTTCGGTTTGACGTACATATTGATTGAACAAAAATGAAAACATCGTGGACCTTTGCTTCAGAGGAGGTACGATACTTCCCATAAAGTTCCCTATCTCATTTAAAGATTTTACGTCGGATTTTGAAATATTCAAAGTGATTTATTATTTAAAATATTGGAGAAGAGTTTTTTAAAGTAGGTATTGTGCCATTTTATGTTTCATTAATTTGTATTCTATGTTTTAATTGTTGTCGTTCTTCTCCAAAGTATTAATTTAGACTACAATGTCTATTTATGTTTTTTAACGCAATTACTCTGGAATTTAAGAACTGAAATACACTGGAAAAGACAGTATATTTTTCAGGGACGAACAATTTTCACATAATTTGTATTATAATTGATGTTATTTCGTCCATTAAAAAAGGAAATTGTTATTTTAGATATCCTTCAAAGATCATTCAAAATAAAAAAGCATTTATTGAATCCCTGAAGGATCCATATACGGACGCTAACCAAATTACAGCTCCTTTAATACAAACCACTTAGTAGCTGAACTTTAAGCTAAAGGTCACTTGATCATAAAAATGACTTCAACATAACAATAGAGAAAATCTGTACTATTTACACAACAAACTTCGACATCACTTTAATCTACATATAATCTGCAATACAATAAACGGTTTCAAAAGATAGTCATCATTTCAGGAATATTTTGGAACCATAATATTTTACTTTATTTGGAATATACTGACTTAATGAAGATAGAATCGAACAAATAAACATATCTATTTTAAAGTCTATTTTATGATATAGCCTTGTTATTCCATGGTATAAGAAATCACAAGTAATCATCTGTCGTAATGATTTAATATGTGAGTAAAAAACCGATAAAACGATTTTACAAAATAGCTACTTACATTATCGACTCTTTTTTAATGATGCCGGTAAAAAATTGATGGTAATTTAAAAGCTAATACTTTTTCTACCTTTCTATAAGCAACAATCATATTTTTATTCTATTTATAAATGAATTCGTAATATACATCGCTAAGGTAAAAGAAAATTGTTACGAAGAAATTTATAAATTTAAGATGAAGGGCTTTTTATATTGTAAATAGCTGAAATAACCTTTTTTTCCCTTAACTACTGGAAAATATTATAAGATAATCATATTATTCAACAACTGTTTGCAATTTTTTAAACTTTTTTTGTTGATAAAGAAAAAAGGCGAGATAAGTTTGTGCAAATATGCTTTGCAGATGAGTGTAATATAAACATAATTTTATGTATTTAAGGTTTTTAACCAAAAAAGTGGTTTCTTAAGTCATAATATAAATTATTTTAAAATAAATAGTGAAAAAAAGTTTTGTTATTTATTGTAGTTGATAATTAATTAGAATATATTTTTGATTCAAAAATTTAACAAAGTTTTCAGGATCCTCGATTTTAATATATATTCTTATGAACAATATTCAACAATTAATTTTGATTTATCTACACTAATATATTTTTATGAACTAATATAAATTTTAAAAGGTCACATCAACACGTCATTTCAAATAAATATGCATTTGTGATTTTTGTTGCAATTTTTTAAAGTGAAAAACATTTATTTCATTCAATTTTAAAGTTTTTAAAAAATATTAGCTCATATTAACTATCATTCAATTGTCATAATAAAGATTTTATTCCAGTCTCATTTACCAATAAAAAAGCTGAATAAAATATGCACTTTGAGTTGGTTTTGTGTTATATTCACTGCCGACCAGAAAAAAGAGCGAGGAAGTATCTAGTACTGAATAAATACCACAAAAGAAATTAATATCTCTGGAATAAACCGATGCTATAACTTTTGGTTTGAATTTTATAGAAAAATCCCGTACTCGCAAAATTGCATAACCCATGATATGATTTATTAGAAAATACTTTTCGTTACAAATTGACAAGGACTCTCATTATATCCATTTATAATCAATATGACTTTAATACATAAAAATAATAAGTAAACCTAATGATTGGCAAAATTTGTTGTTGTTTGTTATCAATCTCTTTGACTATAGTAATTCTTGCCATATCAGGCATTAGAAACAAAGTTCCCAATAACGTGAAACGTTACATTTGGATGTTGTAAGGTAAATATATTGAGAAGTATATATATATATATATATATATATACAGTAAACCTCGATATAACGACCCTCTGTATAACGAACTTCGGATACAACGAACCTCCTGGAGCTGGCCGAACAAGCCTCAGATATAACGAACTTAAGTTCGTTATATCTGAGGATACCGAACTTCTTGGAGCTCGCCGAACAAGTCTCATATATAACGAACTTAAGTTAGTTATATCTGAGGCTACCGAACCTTTTGTGTTCATGACCGAACAAGCCTAAAATATAACGAACCTAAGTTCGTTATATTTGAGGCTATTGAACCTTTTTTGTCCATGACCGAACAAGCCCCGAATATAACAACCTAAGTTCGTTATATTTAGGGCTACCGAACTTCGACCTCCTCCACTAATCTGCCAATGTGTCCAGCGGCAGTTCGTCGTCACTCCGGCAGGATATACCTTACACTCCAGAGCCCCCTTTAACGACTTTCGGATATAACGACCCTGCCCCCCCCCCATATAGTTCGTTATATTCGAGGGTTAACTGTATATATATATATATATATATATAAAAAGTTTCTCTGACCTTTCTTATACATATATGTTTTTCTTATCATTCGAAAATAGTCCTTCCTTGATCATTTGAGTTGACTTCCCTCAATTAGAGAAGTTTTTGGCTGATTAATCCGTCCTGAAATAGGGAATGCAATCATACTACAGCATTCATTTCGCATTATGTCATAGATAATTGACTTTCAAGGACAAAAGGCTTAATTGCTCATGATTTTGAATTAAAGAGATATTATCATCCTCTTATTATATTATTATGCAGATCTATTACCTAAATAATGAATGTTTAGGATAAGAATGATTTGAAGACACAAAGAAGAAAAATATTTATGAATTGATAAATGCATAAAGTCAAATATGTTTTTGTAAAACAAAGCATTGCTTTTATTATGAACGTGAGGATCTTGTTTATAAGATTTATCATAGGTTTAATAAGCATTAAAAAAATTCACACTTACTCAAAGCATTTCCCTCTACACTAGTATCGTTTTAAATCTAAACTTGAATTGTTAGACTTATTATTTGGTCTCACATTGCAGAAAGTAAAATGACTATATTGTTTTGCATATATGGTTCGACAGAATTGCATCCGACTGGATAAAAATAAGCATTATAGCATTATAATTAGTCTATCAAACCTAGGATCTTATCAATGAGGTAGACCAAAAATTACCATCCCTATCAGGATTCGAACTGCACCCCAACATTGCAAAAAAAGACAAAAAAATGACTATTTTAGCTGATTTTTTTTTGTTCAGATGAACAACCTGACTCCTATTTACGAAAATACATTTGCTTTATATAGATGATGAGATGAAGTTTTATAGGCTAATTATACTTGTTATACTTGGTCTTTCTTGTGAAATAAATGGACATAGAAAATAAATAAAGAATAATAGTCGATATAGATATATATTAACAGTGTGTAAAGTTAAATGAGCGGTACCTAGAGTTAAAAAGCAATGTGTAGAGTTAAAGGAGCAGTATGTAAGTTAAAGGGACAGTGCGTAGAGGGTTGGAAATGACCAAAATACCAGTGATTCATTTGGAGGGGTCGGCGGAGGTTGCACTCTCTGAGTCATCTAGCTTATAGTGTATTTAATTTATTACCACTATTACTAAAAGACAAGAAAAGAAAAAAATATCGGAAAAACATGTCCGTATAAGAATATAAACTAAATCGTGTCATTGTTAGAAAGAAGTAAAAGTCGAATAACATAATGACAGATATTCACAACACCAAAGAATAGAACAATATAGAACAGTTTGATATCATTCAACCATCAATTACATTGTTTATAGATAATACATGCCCAAACTCACGGTTTTTGGGCTTTAGCATAAGTCATGGAAGATAGGAAGTAGAAAAATGATGGGATTACTAACTCAAAATATTCATAATGGCAGTAGCTAGACTAACGATGATAAATATCTTTGTTATCTCTTTTTTTCTTTTATGCAAAATGAGATTGTTTTAATTGTTTGAATAGCTCAAAGAGATGAGAGATCAAAGAATGATGAGATGATATCAACAAAAGAGACAAAGACAATAAAGGATTCCCTGGGATTATACAAAAGTCTTATGGTACTAAATGCATACAATTTAATAGAAATGAAGGAATGCTGGGAATTCATTTATTAAATGATGGATAAGGGAATTATGTAGGTGTTACAGTTGAAAGCAGAGCTGGGACTATCGAATTTAAATCGATATCCATACTACCGACGTAGATTTCAATCTGAACCGATTATACTGTGGCGTCACGGAAAATTCCACGTAGACATCACCAACCTTTAGTTGTATATGTTGGTGATGTCCACGAGATAAATAAACATTTGAATCCACATTGGCGACCCCGGCCTCTGGATTTCATCGTTGGAGAATCAATTTCTATGAATAATATCACGTCAGAAGCTGCGTGTTCGGATCACGTCGGGGTCACCAATGTGGATTCAATGTTTATTTATCTCTTTGTCCATCATACAACATATACAAACTAAAGGTTGGGTGAGGTACGGGAATGTTCCGTGACGCCACACTACGATATTCGGTAGAAACTACCATATATCTTACGATTGACAATGGTATGGTAAATTGACATTCACATAGAGACATAAAGTATAGAGACCTTCTACTAGTGTACCTAAAAGTGCATTTAATATCAGACAATAAGAGACAGTAAGTAAAAAAAAATCTATAGCCTTTCATTTCCTAAAAAATCCAAGTACATATTATTTTATATAAGATTGTAAGGATTAATTCAATAATCTCTTATAAATTATACTAATATGTATCTATTGTTCTTTGTTATGAATTGCCGATATTAAATGCAATGAAGAAGTAAGAGCAGATACAAAATAAATTTATCTCTCTTTCTGATCTACCTTACCGAATATTGATCAATACTGTAGATATATAATAAATCTACCGAATACCGATATCGATCGGTAGAAGGTATATAACGAATACCGACCGCGGTAGATTTTCTACGAATCCAGCTCTTGGTTGAAAGTTATTTCAATACTCAATTGTAATGGTATTAATGAAAACAATAATAATCATAGTATTGCCACAAAATTATATAATTACATTATTATTCAACGATGAAATACATAAAAATACGGATAAACTTTGTTTATTGATATAACCGAAGTGTCGAATGGAGACTCCAGTTTGAGGTTATATAATAGCACTTTCAAAATCAATGTATTGCCAAGATGAGTGTCATCGTTAGTGGTGATATTGAGTGATGTCTCCTTCTTTTGATGTAGAAGAACAAGTATTGAATTTAATGATTATTATAAGTATACTATGTTTATCATAAGAAAGGCGGTGGCAGACGGCTATGTGCGTCGCCATCCCATCTCCTCACGAAAGCATCCATTACCATAGACTCGCTTGATGCAAAAGCTGTTGGCCTGGCTTAGGCCCGTGCTTTACAATTAACATTTATCTGACAAGAACATTTTGCAGTTTGTCGAGTTCTCAATAGCATAACCGACAGGTTTCTTGGCCTTTTCTGTAGATCAGGGTACCATAACTGAACGAAGCACTCGACTCGTGCATCATGCTCGTCGTAGTTGTTTCCCCATAGATCGGGGCCAACTCTGGGCTGCGAACACCTATCTTTCCCCCTTGGGTCGAGGGGCGGCACCAGGAGTACCTGATCTCATGTTTTTTTTGGCTAGATGCTGAGTACCCAAAGTGCAATTCCGTGTGGCAACAGGATGGGGCATCTGCCCACACTTCTCGCAAGATTTGTAAAAGGATCTTTGTCTGCATTTTGGAACACAAGATGTGGTCACGGTCTTCTACAGACATCAACCCCTTGGACTTAGGGATATGCTGAATCATTAAGAAGAAGTCCTGCCAGACCCCTCAAACACTTTGAACATACAAAAGTACTTAGCTATTAACGTTAGAAACCAATTAATAGTTCTTGAGAGTTCCTTTGACCTCAACAAAAAAAACGTCAAAGCCAAAACCATTTGCTGCATTATGTAAACCTGCTTCTCATTTACAAGGATGTAAATTCAATTGGATTCATCATATACGTCCTTAATCAACAGTCATGGCATTCATGTATGTAATACTATATTTTTATAAAAATCAAATCAATTGCATGATGTTTTTAAATGCAGAGTTGTTCAAGCATAAAATGTATTCTAAAGAGTTCATGGTAAAAGTTGTATGTAAATCTATATATATTTTCAATTGTACTTCGATAATAAAATATATTATATTATGGATCTCACAAGCACTGTGAAAGTGAGTGTGACACGATGTTTCAATAGGCTGGTATCGTCGAGGCCTTGATAAGTAGCAAAATTAATAACCTAGTCTTTCTACCATTTTTTGGCCATTCTTTCAATTTATATCTTCATTTTGATTTCTTTTCATATATAAATGTTTCTTTGCTGCCTATTCTATCCATTTTTGCTTATTTGGTTCGATAGAATAGCATCCGACTGGATATAAACAAGCATTATAGCATTAAAGTTAGTCTTTCAAACCTAAGATCTTATCAATGAAGTAGACCAAGATATATCTTCCCCTCTCGGGATTCGTATCTATGACATTGACCAAAATTGATCTTCCCCTCTCGGGATTCGAACTTGCCCCCCCCCCCTCTAACATGAAAATAGAATACGCCTTAAACGTACTGAGCTGTCATTTTATTGATTTTTTCGATTGTATTTATTTCCAAGAAATACTGTTTATGACTATAATTTAGGAAAATGTTCTGTATGCACTTGAAAACAATGACCAACCAAAAAGTAATAGATCTACAGAACAGTGCATGGACTAGATACTGAAACTTTTTAGGTATTGGTCTTGTATGGCGTATACTATCATCCAATGCGTGTTCAAGAGCATTATGGACACCATTTGAGATCTGGCTGAGTTGCAGTGAATTGTTTCTTAAAATGTTGATGTCTACTCTATTGATTTTTTTACTTCATATTTAAATCTTAGCTTCATTGTCATCATGAATATTAGCATGAATTATATATTTTATTTTGAATGAAAACTAAAGTCTTCGAAATGAACTAAAATACCTAGAGTTCAATCTATTCTTATTGATGTATACGTCCAATTAAAAGCAAAGGGATGTTGATCGCTTTAATCAATGATAAATAGGATTTACTTTATAAAAAATATATTTCTAGTATGCACTGAACATAAACATTATTTTCTTAGTCATTTATATTCACAACTATCAAAATGTAAAATTAGTCATACAAATAAGGCATATTATAATATAATTCCCTAACATGGAGTCTCTTTAAAACGTTGTACAAATTTACATAGAAAAAATTATTTGATTATTCATTATCATCGTGTTATGTTTTTTTCACTTTTATGTATTTCTATTTTAAGTGACAATTAAATGTTTATTTCAAATTTTTGTTCTACACATTAACACCATATTTATTAGTAAGTCTATTTTTTAGCTGACACCTGTGACATCTTTCAAGCTGGACGTTACAGGCAGCCTCCTCTTCGCTGCTGAAGTCAAGGAAGCTCAAGTGATCGTCCTCCCTTCCATATAATTCTATACATATTCTTTGTCATGAGATCGAACGGGTCAGACTAGTAATAAAAATAGTCATATGTGCTAAGGATAGATCCCAAGGGACCGTTATCCCTAAGACCGATCCCAATATCGACAGCCCTTAAGACCGGTCCTAAGACTGACTGAACCGGATCGAATAAATTGAGACCGACATAATACTACTAGCATATATATGTTATGTGTTATTTCGGACCCGTAGAAGTCCTAATTTTTTTATGTATTCCTTAAAAGGAAAATTGGCATATATTTTTAATCATATCAATCTCTAAAAGAAAAAACATTGATGACGTAATGGATGTTTATTTAGGCTACCTTAAGCTTTGTTATTGGAGTAAAGTCTCTCTTTGATAATCCCATGAATAGATATTTGAGCATATTTGATTTATGGTACGGAGGTGCCCATGTATATGTAAATATATTTAGCCGCATCATCACTCAATTTTCTGCCCAAGAATTTGTATAGTATCTTTCTGTATGTTCGGTTGCGTCAACAAAGAGAGGGCCGTCCTCTTAGCACTCCTCTGCTGAGGAATACATAATGTTTTGACAAAAGGTTTCTTCTTCAACTAAAAATAACATCAGGACTCAAAACATCTCAAACACTGAATGACTACAGAAAATTAATGCTGCAATAACTATATACATTCTTGTTGTTGTAGCAAATATACCCCTTCATGTATGGTCATGTTTATTTTGCTGTAGATGTATGTATGTGGCTTATATCAATGTATATTTGTAATATAAATAAATACATAACTGACTAACTATATTGGTCCTCCACAAAAACAGCAAACTATTTTCTTACGAGTACATCATTGATTTAAAAAATTCATGAAAGTTTAAGCACTGTAGAGTTGCTTAAATATCACAAAGAAATATATTTTTCACAAATTCGTTTCCTTCTGGTAAAAACTTTTTTAAATTAAAAAATCCAAAGTATCTAATGGAACTATTCAAGAAATTTGGTAGTAATGCCCAAATATGAGTGGTATGTTTAGATTGTATGGAATTAAATTTGAAAAAAGACTTAGTATATATTATAAAAGTTAAAAAATATATTATTCCCCAGGCAATACCTATTTAGATTCGTATTGCTTTTTTTACTTTTACTTAAGTTAAATAATATTCTTTAGAAGCAAAATTTGTTGTAAGCATCAATTTTTTAAATATATATTGTTAATTATAAAACTAATTCGAAAAATACCTGATGACTGAATGCAAAAGATGCATGCGATCAACAATCCCGTATATCGAATGGTGAATATTAATTAGTATATTTTATTCTATATCATTCTTAAAATAGATAAAGAACTGATTTTTTGTGGCAACAATGTTTGACTAATGATGTTGACGTGTAGATATTCTGCGAAATAATAAAGTATCTTCGTGTTATCGACATTTATACAAAAATTATATATGTAATCAATTAAGAGAAACAAAATAATTGATGACCTTTCAATTCAGAGAAAAGGGGGGGGGTTGATTTATTTAAAGCAAGACTCTACATACCTTCAAATCCCATCAGTCAAACGAAAACTGTTTTAAAAAATCCAATTACACCTGCCATTTTTGGGGATCAACATTTTTAGTGATGAGCATATATACCCCCCAAAAAAAAACTCATAACAATTTAAATCCCAACAACCGATTAGAAAATAATAAAAAGATTGAATAAATGCTGTCTTTGTCATATACATCTTGGACCATATTGCATTAAGAAATAAGAGTTTGTACATACAAACTGACAATTTTTAGTAGTTTTATAGTCTTGTGTTGATCAAAATAAGGTATTACCTCCTAGTAAACATCTTCTCCTCCTTAATAGTTTTCTTAAAAAGCTACTTTTGTTAAATTTATACTCACGGTAACTTTAACAATCCAATGGTATTAGTTTATTTTATTAAAATCCTCGTGAAAGACAGAACACAACCATGTTTTTATTTATTTATTCATAAAACAAATAATAATCTATGCAAATGGGGATTCGATGTATGGCTCTTAAGCATTTATGAATCTACTAAGGTTATATTTTGATTGCGATATCATGGATTGTCTTTTACAATATATACACATTGCAAAAAGATAGAGTTGAATCATTTAAATGCAAAGTGAATCACATGTTTACCCTTTCGGGTTGAGGGTTCAACTAACATAAGTTCCTCCAATAAGTTATTCTATACATTGCAATCGTGGGCAAACAAACTAAATAACATATGTCAGCCCTTTTGTTATGGAAACAAGCCAATCGTTTTTAATTTATTTGCAAACGCAGTATGGAAGTTCCATACCATACTTCACCTACCATAATCATTTGTGTCTTAAACAAGAGACCTTCATTTCCACAATGACTCTTGATATTTACTTTGTGCAAAGAAATTATCATTATTTGCAACCATTAATTGAATGCATAGGGCCTGATTAAAAGTCTTCCCTTGACATTGCATGCAAAGATGTCTTTTATCATACACTTTGTCTGTTGCTTGAAACGCCAGTTATAAAAATTGCAAAGACTCATTGAAAAGATACAGAAGAAAAATACTTTTTTTTCTCCGTTTGCTAATGAAAGAAAACTCGTGGAGACGCCATTGTTCATCTAAATAATGACTATAATGAGGTGTAATTACGCACTTCAAAGAGTTTTTCCATGATTTGGGGAGGTTGGTATATACTTACGACATGAAATTTAGAGATTTGCGGAAAATAAAAAGAAATATAATAAAAGTCAACGCCTTGAAGTTCTGCTTAAAAACGGATTTAAAATAGTGTTGGATATATTAAATACCATTACGTAAGATTCTCTTCAAATAAACCTGCTCACATGAAATTATTCAACCCTACATCCACTTCAATGTTTGTCTTGAGAAATCTTTGAAAAAATAATTATTAATAAACATCAAATTGCCAACAAAAATATAATGAGCTGAAAATATGATTCGTCACAATTTTAGAATTCCATGTTTACATAGTAAGGATGAACGAAAAAAATAAATGCTTGGTCTTTGAATTTATATGGATTGCTATATGATTGATGTTGTATAAAGATGGTGATACTTCAAGTAACAAGAGGATTGTATGTTTTTCATGCGTAACGTCCTGATGATTTGACTAACAGTTGTTCTGTTAAAACAGTATTTCTTAAATCCCTCCATCCGAGTCACATCTGTTGCCTTTACGAATAAAAATTATATCTATTTGGCGTTTTTCTTTTTAAATTTCGATTTATATTTTAAGTTGATTGGAAACTTATTTCATATTAATAATTATAAAATATGTTTTTTTCCAATTCTATGTAAGTACTCAAAATGTACAATGCAAAAAAATAACCGCATAAAAATACTTTTAATACGTTTATTTTTGTTCTTCGAAGAACTAAATTAAATCAAAATTTCATCTCAAGTGTCTTACATTAATTTATAAATTAAGTCTTTTCGTAATTCGTATTTCATTATAGTAATGATTGGGTTGTAAATTAACCTGTAACTTTTTTACTACCATTGAAAATAAGAAATATACAATATCTTATTAGTTTGAACTAAACATTTTCACTGAATAAACTGGAGCGAGATAACACTAAAAAAACAAATGGGAGAAGAAAAATCCGTATTGGCCGCCAAAAGTTGATGTTAGGAATAAATTAATAATATTATTAATATAAGACCTATAAATACTGAAATATATGTTTTGAAAAATGTTATTATATTGAGACTCGACATTTTTTATTCCTGTATGTAATCAGATTTTAGCTACAGTTCGTGTCGAAACTAAAAAGAGTGAAACTAAAAAAGAAAAGGAAGATTATTATTTTAAATATATCAACTAGAAGCATGTATACACTCGAGAGTGTATACCTCCGCCGATTCCCACACACATTCCCATTCAAACATTCTCCCTTTCACACACCCGATTTTCTATCTTTAATCATTGTTTACTCTCTGTTAGCTCATTTTTGGCATATTAAAAAAGCACTCAGAGATGGGAACGGAAGAAGTTTAATCTACGTCACTGGGTTAACATGTCCTGAGCTGATAATATGAACAATAATACGTCAATGAATATTTTTGTAGCGTTTGTTCTGTCCTACTCCCTGAATAGAGACCCCATTTCATTTATTAGTATGTAGTTTTTGCTCATTTTGCATATTAAAAAAGCACTTAGAGATGCCAAAATTTAATCACTTGTTCTTTTGGCATTTCCAACAACTCCACAAAGTTTCATTTGAATCCGTTCAGTACTTTTTGAGTTATCCTGCTGACAAACAAAACCAACAAACGCCAGTGAAAACAATACTCCTTCGGCGGATTTTCTTTAGAAAATATGCAAAAAGCGATCGTATATATTTCAATATGATTTCAACCATCAACAATGCTACATTACGAAAAATATCATACTTCTGCTTCTAATTGAATGACTTGTGTATTTATATCTCGTTGTGAGGCTTAACTCCATACAATTATATTTTAATTTTGTAGTGGCAATTTCTAATATATTTTATTATCTTGAGTAATTCTATAAATTATAAATTAATCAAAGTTAGGTATATCAAATAAAACAACGAGATAATACTGTTTTGACTTATGAGGAAAGTGAATAAATATAATAAAATAATGAATTTTTAATAATCATTTATGTGTACAAACTATACAAAGCTCATTGAAATAAACAGTTGAAAATTTGAAATTTAATTCAATTTATGACTTATGGCGTATTTGAGCAAAATGACTTCAATTTATAATGTATTTTTTAGATTTTTCCTTTGACACATAAGAGAATGCAACTATAAATAAACATTATTATTTCTGCAGTTGCTTCAGTCCACTCTCAACACATATGATTGATTTGACAGATAGCAACTGATGTCAAAAGATGTGATACGTATATAAATTATAAATAATATATTTAATAGTAAAATGCATTCCGAATATGTAATTCATCTAAAAAATTGCATTGTAGAAAGATCAATACACCTTTAAATACGTAGTAATGCTATTGTAATAAACAAAATTATGTTTATTAAAATTTGGAATCTATTAACATGATGAGTATATAACTTTTTCTAAATTTATAAGATATATAATTATATCAGAAAATTCAACGACAGCTGATCTGATATCCGGTTGCTGCACGGAGTATAGTGATACATTTTCTCTTAAGTTCTACAAGATGCAAACTCCATTTTACCATTATTCACGGGCATAATCATACGTTCAAACTCTCAATAATTAGATCCCGACTCTCTCTTCTGTATATATTAAGAAGATTTATAGTAGCCAATTTTCCTGGTGATTTAAATAGAAAAATAGCCTTTGATCTTGTTTGCATGCGTTTTAGGTTATCCGGAGGTAATTCATTGCCAGCACTTACATAAATATTTAGAGCTATCATATGCATTTTGTGGTTATAGAGTTTAGTTAGTCTACCTAGTATTGTAGGCAAATGTAACTAAATGATCACTTCCACGTATTTGTATTACGTGTACAACTCTACACGGAACTTTTAAAAACTGAATATGCGGTGTAAGCAATGAGCAAACACTACAGTAAAACGTACCTTTACATATGAATAAAATAATTTTCATTTGTGTTTATGTTACATGCAAAGTAATGATGTCATAGGAATTTACATATATATATTGACAATCTCTGAGGAAACATGTTTTCATGTTCTATGTATTTATTTTATGTAGGAATGATGAGCAAATAATAAAGATAAAAAAAAACGGCTCCATATAAATCCGACTCGGCATGTAAAAACTATGAGATCAATTGATTTTGAAAGATGTTTGGAAACTCATTTTAAAGCTTATAAATTTAAAAAAGTGATGACCTAATTGATTCAAGTTAATTATTTTGAATTTTACAATCCTAATGTATCATATATAGATATATTATCTGCCAGATGAGGTCAATTGTTCTCCTATAGAGTAATACTCTCATGATGCCATTAAAAAAAGTTGAAATTAAATTGTAAACGATGGCAAGAAAAATAGAATATTTTTTAAATTACAAAGATAATTTGTAATAAGAAAATAAAATGCTTGTGTGTAATATTCATATTAAATATTGTCTACTTATTTAATAATAACTATTCTTGGATTTTTGTTTATAATTTTTGCCTATATGGTTCGATAGAATTACATCCGATAGGATATAAATAAGCATTATAGCATTAAAATTAGTCTATCGAACCTAGTATCTTATCAATGAGGTAGACCAAAAATGACCGTCCCCTCTCGGGATTCGAACCTGCGCCCCACCAACATTGAGAGATTTTGTCTACAATTTACACTATTTTGGATGCCTTTTATATAAAATATTTCAGATATATTATGACGCATTTGTTTATTATGTATTTTAGCTACCGCTCCGAATAGTTTACTCTGTTTCCTGTATATAAAAATGTTTTTAACAAAAAAAATAAGTCAAATGCATTTTACATGTTGTTTATGAGTGTTTTAGTTAATAAAAATAAAAACAGGAATTACTTCAATAATATCAATCTTTAATCCGTAATAATCACCTATGAGGTATCTCTGTTCGGCTACCAAGAATATAGCTCAAATATAATTTTAAGCCATCATATTTATAAGCCAGAATATTTATTTAACAAAATAAGTATATCTACCAAAATCGTTCTTGAATACAAAACATTATTTCGCTCATGTATTTATTTTGTTATTTTTGAGTAGTTACATGGCACCAATCCCATATTGCATCGTGAGTATTATTAGATCATTGAAAGTAATAAAATGATATTTTTGGGTTGTAAAGCATTAAGATAAACATCTTTTGTATAAATGTTGCATGTTATGCTCTAAACCATGAAATATTGCAAATTGTAAACTGAAGAAGTAAGCTTTGCTAGGCATTATTTGAATAATAGGAGTTAAATTACTGTGGGTGCCTGAATATATTTAGGATGTTTTTCTATTGAAAAAAAAATGTATTTATTTAATAAAATATGCAATTGTTTGATATCATTTATTATAATTTTTAGTAAGCGTTTTTATTTTAAGGGTAGTTAAATGTTTCAAAGTTGATTTAATGTTTTAATTTATTGATTTTTTGAATAATTCAACAAATTGAATTCAAAATCAAACTTCACAAACATTTGATTTATACAACAGTTTTTGTTAATAAAAAAAAGTTTATCAAGATTTAAAATATCTAAAAAAACAGCAAAAACAAGTACAAAAGCATTTGGGCTCTTTCCACCCAGATCCTTGGAATACTTTATCTTCCTCTGGTGTCGGTGATGTCAAAGGTGATGATGCCACCCAGTTTAGGTTTCCCTCGAACCAAAGATTGAAGAGATCTCCACTAGGTATCTGCAGGATATCCACGCGGCAAGATTGAAGATTGGGAAACATGAGAAGGACAACTATATTATTACACAGGGAATCTCAGAAAAAATCCAAACAGGATGAAGGGATATGGCCAACTATTTTTGTTATTTTTAAACCTTGGTTAACCATTATTAGAATTTTAAAACCGTAAATTGTTCTGAAAACAAGAAGGATAAAACCGCACTAAATCTCCCGCAAAATTCCATGACGACGAGCCCACTTCGGTATCGTTATAGATAACTCGAGTATCGAGCTGCTGTTGCAATATAAAATGGCCCTCAAGTCTGCAGCAAACATGTTTCATAGAGTGTTAACCTCTGTGCAATTAAACTCTGCAACTTGATAGAGAAATCTCCAAAGCACGGGTTTTGAGGCACTTCTGGGATTTGAGTTTAGCCCAACTAGAAGAAGAGCAGGACGATTTTATTTGTGACCCCTTTGACGTTTAGAGTGACAAACTCCCACAAGATGTCAAGAACTGGGCACTTGGCAAAAGCATGGACAGTACTATTATACAATAGTCCACAGTTTTGCCATGGTGTATTATAGAGTATACAACCAGAAGAAACTTGGAACTCCGCTGTAAATTTATTTCCATCCCAAAACTTTTGACACAGAGCACATTATGCGTGACTTCCAAGTTCTGGAAGGTCTAATTCTTCCAAGTACTTGTTGCATATTGGTCAGCTTCTTCTCCTGTGTCATATCCAAGGACATCCTAAATGCCAGGGTACCGGCACTTGATGCGTTATAGCAGCTCTCTTCAAGGAAAAGGAGAATTTACAGTTTAAATAGTGGTTCGTGGACTAAATCAGGGAATGTAAATATTCTTTTGGACGTGTGCAATGAGTTCTAGTTTCTTTGGATCAAGAAGACTTTTGAAAAATATTTTTCATTGCAATTCTGTCGCACAATATCTACTGTAAAACTTGACGTAAAAATAGGGGGCCTTTCCAAATAATTCTTTGTATGGAGACTAAAAAGGTGGACATTTCTGCTAGTTTTTCATTTATAAAATCAGTACCAACATTAGCCAAGGGAAAGCGTCGCTTGACGTAAAAATTGAGCGCCACTCAGATGGGGAGGGTTGACATATCTATTAAAAGCTTTTAATACATTTTGGGAAAATTTCTAGAGAGTGAATTTAATCCTCCCTAACTGTTGTCTTGGTCTCTTTAAGGCGCTCAGATAACTTCGAGGAAATAGTTGGTCTAGCCATGTGTGTTCTTCGGCAATGGCTCTCTCAACCAACAAGGCAGAGATAAAGCTTATATATAATAAGATGGGACCATCAAGAAGCTGTAAGAGTCAATCCCTTTTGGAGATTGAATTTTCTCCACAGTGGAATCGAATGGTTAATATGATTTTTCATATTAAACTAATTGATTCAGAGGCGCCCATCGCATCCCAAGAAATTCCTAAATCTCCAAGCTTCCCTATGAGCAACCTGAAACTTTAAGGTCATTACCAGGTTCCATTTTCTAATAGAAGAATTGAAGTTTTTATGTTATCATCAGCCCAGATATTTTTCAAATACTCTGAAGTGATTCAGAACTATTTTCGATCCGTCCAATAGTGCTCTTGGGAAGGGCTCGAGCATTAGCGTGACACTCATCAGATACATATCAACTATATGTTTTGATGAGCCAAGTCTACTCCAAAGCCAGTATTTTTTGGTGATTGCATCACATAATTCGATAAGGCCACAACAGTTTCAGTTTATGAGCATAAATAAATAATTAAACCACTATTTTAATGGGTATGTCAAAAAAAAAGTACGAGGACACTCATCTTTGACTTTTTAGTTCTTAAAACGTATTCAAGACAAAAATACGAAATAATTATTTATATACATTTGTACAAATCATTTTTTTGTATTTTCCATTAATTTTTAAAATATTAATTTAAATCTTATATCATATATATTTCAATTATTTTCCAATAACGCAGTCACTTTTTCTTTGTTTTAATAGGGTTGTACTCCACACATAAATATAAAAAACTTGAAGGGCAATGTGTCGACATTTGGTTGACAGCTCTCTATTTTAAAATTAATATTCTTTGTCTTTGTACAACTTATAATTATATGAGTTTACAAGTCAAAATGCACCTAGGTTGGTCAGAAAGGAAGGGAAACATGCTCAACTTTGCACTTAGTTCAACCCAGGTATTGTGCAAATATTCTTGTTGCTAGTACAATGGCCTTTCAATATAATAAACGCTGTAATAAACAACTTACAAACAATAAGTCATCTTTGGTTTTTTTCTTTATATGCGAATAAGGGGGGAATTTTTCCTCAACTGATACCCTGAAGTAAAGCATTAAAAGTTAAAGTAGCACATGACAAGGAAAAAAGTAAAAAAAAAATAAATTGACCAAAGTTTTGGTTATTTTCTTTAAAGTTAGATTCGCTAGTCCATGAAATTACGTCACAATCCTATTAAAAACCGGTTTAAAAGGGATAAAGTTTGATGATTTGAAAATATAAAATCACTACAACATCCAATATATAAATATAAAAGGACTTTTGTATTATTTTCAAAGAGCTCTAGCATCAAAGCGCCCCTTACGGACTAACGAAGAACTAAAATTTGGCCAATTCCTTTTGGGAAAAAAGGAATTAATTTATTTATGCATGCGCTACTTACTTTAACGCTTCACCCTGAACTTAGAATAAAATGAGTGTTTTCTTATAAAAAACACAACTTATTTAATAGAAAATATATGAGATCTCCGGCCTCTCTATATTTTTTTATCTGTCCGTCCTTCATGTACATTATACAGAAGTGTGAAATCAACAGGAAAACAATTCTGTTGTCGCTCCGTCCATAACTATGCTGGAAAATTTAACTAAGATTTTTCAGCACCAATGTGTCGTTCAGTACTCGATATTCTCCATGATGGCTCAATCATATAGGGACATGAGAGGTTCATTTTTTTCTACAAAAAGAATTATCATTTTGTATGTACATGTATAAGTAGCTATGCATTTTGAAAAATTTAAAAAAATTAGGTTTGCAGATGTTAATGATTTTTGCAAGGTGGGGTTTAAAAAACTATTAAAGTTGTATAGATATTTATAAAAAATTAGTATGGGGGAGTGTAATATAGTAGCCTACGTCATGTTTATGGTCAGCTATACTTTGTGTATTTCCTTTTCCTTTTATCACTTTACTTGCGTGCTGACCGTCGAATAAAGAAGTCCTATCTACCTACCTACCTACCTGCCTACTCTTCTCCACGTTATTTCATTGGCGACGAGGATAAAAAGAAGAAAGAAGAAGTTTGTAGAGGGAGTACCTAACATACTAATCTGTAATCACCCCTTTATACTAACAATAACTTTTCTTACCTATATTCTATTCTATTTTTTTTTCTAATTTAAATGACTCGTGTAGGAGAGATAGGTTCATTTGATGAACAAAATGAGGAATTTGAATCCTACATTGAACGAATTATGTTATATTTTATGGCTAACTCCGTGGAAGAGAAACTGCATGTTTGCTCTTTTCTATCTATAGTAGGAGCTAAGACCTATGCCCTAGCTAAAAGTTTATTGTCTCCGAAAAATCTAACCTCTTGTTCATTTGATGAAATTACTAAAGTCCTAAGTCTACACTATAAACCTAAAAAGATAATAATTTTTGAGCGATTTTTTTTTATCAGAGAAATCAGAAGATAGGAGAGTCCATTTCGGACTATATAGTGGCCCTGAAGGAATCAGCTCGGAGTTGCGAGTTCGGTAGTACGCTGGATGAAATGCTAAGGGATCGATTGGTCATGGGAATCGCTGAGACATCGACTCAAAGAGACCTACTCACCGTTGATAGTCTTACATTTCAGACAGCCGTGGACTTTGCCATCGCTCGTGAAGCAGCTTCCTATGATGTTAAAATACTTTCGGGTGAAAACTCAAAAATTCACTCAGAAATTCATTCAGTAAACCAAAAACCTAAAGAATCCCCGTTCAATCAAGTAGAAGTCCCTCCTAAAAATCCCTGCTCTGGATGTGGGAGAAATCATTGGAAAAGGGATTGCCCTTTTAAAAATTCTACGTGTCATGGGTGTGGAAAAAAGGGACATTTAAAGAAGGTGTGTTTTTCTAAAGACAAGAAAGAACGGTCACCTTCATCTCCGCAAGTTAATAACTGCGTGGAACAGGAGTATGTATTTCAAGTAAAAAAACAAATGTCTTGTCCTCCGTATGAGATAGTGTTAATAATCAACGGGATAGCTGTAAAATTTCAAGTAGATACAGGATCATCAAGAACTCTAATGAGTTCTCGGCTCTTCTACAAAAATCTTCCAAATGCCTGTTTGATCTCTTCAGATCTTAAACTGTTTAAATATGGGGGGAATGAGATGAAGGTACTAGGTGATTTTTATTGTTCTATTCGATATGGAAACCGTATACTAAAGAAAAGAGTCATCAGTGTAGTATCTGACGATGGGCCAGCTTTGGTTGGAAGAGATCTGTTGGAGGATTTGGGTTATAAATTTCATTTTTTACATAAAATTGATGATGATTGTTCTAATTTTAGTCTAGGAGATCTTCAGTCTAGATTTCCTGACCTTTTCGGAGAAGGTCTCGGGACTTTCAAACCGTCGGAAGTTTCGTTGGACATTTCGGGTGACGCTAAACCCGTGTTTCACAGAGCTCGTCGGGTTCCTTTCGCTCTAAGAGATAAGGTGGAGAAGGAATTGGACCGACTAGTCAAAGACGATATTCTTCTACCAGTAAATTCTTCGCCGTGGGCTACTCCTATCGTTGCGGTTCTAAAGCCTGGGGGAGAGAAAGTAAGAATTTGTGGAGACTACAGGATAACGGTAAATAAGTATGCTTTACTTGATCGACATCCTTTACCGATTATTGAGGAATTATTTGTTTCTTTGAACGGAAATCGTTTTTTTTTCAAAACTAGATATGAGCAATGCGTATAATCAGTTAAAACTCGACGAAAAATCAAAAGTACTCACTACTATTAATACTCACAAAGGACTATTTCAGTACAATAGACTTTGTTTTGGAGTATCCTCTGCACCAGGAATATTTCAAAGACTAATAGAAAATTTATTGAAAGATATCCCTGGAGTAATTTCTTTTCTAGACGACATAGTCATTGGTGGTAGTACTCCCACGGAACATCGGTCTAGAGTGTTTTCAGTCCTTACTAGACTTCAGGATGTGGGACTAAAATTAAATTTAAGTAAATGTTCTTTTAATACATCTAGTATTGTCTATTTGGGTTTTCATATTGATGAAAAGGGTTTGAAGCCTACTCAAGAAAAACTCAAAGCTCTCCAGAATGCACCCTCACCTACTAATTTGACCCAGTTAAGGTCATATTTGGGAATGATAAATTTTTATAGAAAATTTATTCCAAATGCATCTACTCTATTAGAACCTTTGAATTTATTATTAAGGCATTCCAATCGTTGGGATTGGGGGCCTGCACAAAAGAAAGCTTTTGATGTTTCTAAAACAACCCTCATCGACTCTTGTCTTGTCCATTATAATCCTAAATTACCCATCGTCGTTGTTTCAGATTCTAGCAAATATGGCATTGGAGCAGTGATGTGTCACGAGATAGATGGAACGGAATTACCTATTTGTTTTGCTTCTAGGACATTGAATGCCGCGGAGAGGAATTATTCCCAGATGGAGAAAGAGGCGTTGTCGTTAATCTTCGCGATTAAAAAGTTTCATATTTACCTATGGGGCAGATCTTTCAAACTAGTTACAGATTGTAAACCATTACTAGGTTTATTCACAGCCTCTAAGCCTCTTCCTGATCATACGTCAGGGAGACTACAACGTTGGTCTCTAATGCTTCAGAGTTATTCTTTTGAATTGATGCATCGTTCGGGAGAAAAACTGGGAACTGCAGATACACTCAGTAGACTTCCGTTACCTTACTCCCCGGAGAGCGTTCCAGTTTGCTCGGAGTGGGTAAACCTTGTGGGTGTCCTAGATTCTGTTCCTCTGTCTGTTGATGAAGTACAACGACTTACTGGGGAAGACCCAATCCTGTCCGTAGTATATGCCTATTGTCAAGATGGATGGCCTCGAAACATCCCAAAAGAGTTATATCCGTTTGCTCACCGAAAGAACGAGCTGTCACTTCAGGACGGGTGTATCTTGTGGGGAAATAGGATTATTATTCCTAAAAGTGGGAGAGAGACAATGCTCAAGGAATTGCATGTGGGACATATGGGTTCTACTAAAATGAAGAAGTTGGCCAGGTCCTATGTGTGGTGGCCGTGTCTTGATAAAGAATTGGAAAATCTTGTGTCTAGTTGTCCTGAATGTCTTTCTGTTCGGGAAAACCCTCCTGCCGCACCTCTCCATCCTTGGGAATGGCCTAAAGCCCCGTGGGAAAGAATTCATATCGATTATGCAGGGCCTATTAAAAATCAGTATTTTCTTGTTATTATTGATGCCCATTCGAAGTGGTTAGAGGTATTCCCGACAACAACTATATCCTCTAATAAAACTATAGAGCTACTCTCAGCAGTCTTTTCTCGTTTTGGACTACCCTCTAATATTGTTTCAGATAATGCTACGTGTTTTACGTCTGAAGAGTTTAATAAATTTATTACTATTAACAAAATTAAACTAACTAACTCAGCTCCGTATCACCCCTCTACAAACGGCCAAGCAGAAAATGCAGTTAAAATATTTAAAAACTTTTTAAAAACCTGCGGTATTTTCACAATGTTTAAACTAAATCAATTTCTGTTCCGTTACAGAATAACTCCTCATTCTACTACTGGCGTTACTCCATCAGAATTGATGATTGGCCGGAAACTCAAATCGAGTTTAGACATGGTCACTCCCATACCTACAATTTTGGAGACAGTGGTTCGGAGTCAAAACTGTCAAAAGAGAAACCACGATGGACCATCACCTCGACAACGACCTTTTTACCGGAACGATTCGGTCATGGTGAGGAACTACTCAAAAAGAGAGGAGGCAAAATGGGTCCCGGCGACCATAATTGAGGAAACTGGTCCTCTGTCCTATAAATGCCAGACTGACGGAGGGGAAGTGGTTCGGCGACACACGGACCAAATCATTGCCTCCAGATCCAATGATGGTTCTTCTCCTGAGAAGGTGGAAGAACCGAAAGGATTGAGACGATCTAACAGAGTTTCAAAACCTCCAGAACGCCTGCAAGTGGGGTTTTAAAAACACCTATTAAAGTTGTATATATATTTATAAAAATTTAGTATGGGGGAGTGTAATATAGTAGCCTACGTCATGTTTATGGTCAGCTATACTTTGTGTATTTCCTTTTCCTTTTATCACTTTACTTGCGTGCTGACCGTCGAATAAAGAAGTCCTATCTACCTACCTACCTACCTGCCTACTCTTCTCCACGTTATTTCAAGATGAATTTTTCCACAGTGGAATCGAATGGTTAATATGATTTTGATATTAAACTACTTTGATTCAGAGGCGCCCAGCACATCCCAAGAAATTCCTAAACTCCAAGCTTTCACATTATTGAGCAACCTGAAACTTTAAGGTCATACCAGGGTTCATTTTTAATAGGAAGAATTGAAGTTTTTTATGTTTATCATCAGCCCAGATATTTTTTCAAAAATTCTGAAGTGATTTCAGAACATTTCGATCCTGTCTCAATAGTTGCTCTTGGGAATTGCTTCGGCATTAGCGTGACTCATCAGCATTACATATCAACTATATGTTTGATGAGCCAAAGTTACTCCTAAAGCCTGAGTATTTTTGGTGATTGCATCACATAATCGATAAGGCCACAACAGTTTCAGTTTATGAGCAAAATAATATATAAACACATTTTCAAGGGTATTTCAAAAGTACGAGGACACTATCTTTGACTGTTTTTAGTTATTAAAAGTATTCAAGACAAAAATACGAATAATTATTTATATACATTTGTCAATCATTTTTTTGTATCTTCCATTATTTTTTAAAATATTAATTCTAAATTATCATCATATATATTTATAATTATTTTCAATAACGCAGTCACTTTTTCTTTGTTTAATAAGGGGTACTAAAACATAAATATAAAAACTTGAAGGGCAATGTTTCGACTTTGGTTTGACAGCCTTATTTTAAAAATTATATTCTTTGTCTTTGTACAACTATAATGATATGAGTTACAAGTCAAAATGCACGTAGGTTGGTCAGAAAGGAAGGAAACATGCCTCAACTGCACTTAGTTCAACCCAGGTATTGTGCAAATATTCTTGGTGTAGTTACAATGGCCTTTCAATATAATAAACGCTGTAATAAATCAACTACAAAACAATAAGTTCATCTTTGGTTTTTCTTTATATGCGCATAAGGGGGAAATTTTCCTCAAACTTGATACCCTGAAGTAAGCATAAAGTAAAGTAGCCCATGCAAGGAAAAAAGTAAACAACAAAAATAAATGACCATAGTTTTGGGTATTTCTTTAAAGTTAGAGTCGCTAGTCATGAAATTACGTCACAATCCTATTAAAAAACCGGTTAAAGGGAATTAAGTTTGATGATTTGAAAATATAAAAAATCACTACAACATCAATATAAATAATAAAAGGACTGTTATATATTTCAAGAGCTCTAGCATCAAAGCGCCCCTTACGGACTAAAGAAGAACTAAAATTTTGGCCAATTCCTTTTGGGAAAAAAGGAATAATTTATATTATGCATGCGCTACATACTTTAAACGCTTCACCTGAACTAGAATAAAAGAGTGTTTTCTTATAAAACACAAATATTTAATAGAAAATATATGAGATCTCAGCCTCTCTATAGTTTTTTATCTGTCCGTCCTTCATGTTACATTTATACAGAGTGTGAAATCAAAGTGAACACAAATCTGTGAGTCTCTCAGTCCATAACTATGCTGGAAAATTTAACTAAGATTTTCAGCACCAATGTGTCGCTCAGTACTCTATATTCTCCATGATGGCTCAATCATATAGGGACCATGAGAGGTTCATTTTTTCTACAAAAAAAAGAATTATCATTTTGTATGTACATGTTATAAGTATGCTATGCATTTTTGAAAATCTTAAAAATTAGGTTTGCAGATGTATATATGATTTTTTGCTTTTAACTTTTTGATTGCTCAAATATTTTATTTCTTGATATATTTTTTGAGTCGTTGACCTGTTAGAATATTAATTTATTATTAATGTTATGATATGCAGTGTTTAAATATAACTAGTTTAAATGAATTAAAGTAAAAAAATAACTCTGAGAATACTATTTATTATATATAATAAAGGCCCTTTATAATTGTGTAATTGGAAATGGTTTGGATTCTTTCTTTTCAGATACCTTTATTGTTGATACATGCGAATCTTGATTGATAAGGGAATATACCGATTCCAAGATCATTACTTCTCATAGTCCTTTTCATATTTGTTATAAAGTGAGCTTCAATTTGATGATAGTGATGAAAAAGATCATATTATTTATTTTATACAATATTTTGATATTGTATAATATTATGGATATATATCAAACTTTTGAGCACTAAGGTTTTGAAAAAATGTATACTTTGAAACAAATAAGTCAAAAACGAGATGCTAAAAAATATTTTATTTACCAACGAACTCTTTTTTTAGTTTTAACAATCTTTAAAAGTATGTTTTCCATTTTTGTTTTATGCTGCTAAATTTTAACTATAATTGATAACTTTCAGTATTATCTAATACAGGTTAATGCATTCAAACCACATGCATAAAGCTGTAATAGTTTGCATTAATTACTGTACGTGCTTTATTACTCAAACTAGATATAATTACACACCTTAAAATACCCTTTTGACTCATAGTGAATGTGTGATTACACAATATAATTTAAAAGCATAGAATTGCTCAGTTCCATAATTATTTTGAGAGGATTCCTTGTAGAATGCCCATACTTAAATGTACCACAACTACCCTATTGCGGAAGTCTCTGGTCAAGGCGTGTTTGTTATCAAATCCACCGTTCTACTACACTCTCTCTCTCTCTCCATGAATTCCCTCTTATCTAATCATACAGCAGACTAAACAAATAAATATACAAATCAACAGCTTCAAACAGGTAACTCATTTTGACAACACATGTAAATAAAATATATATTTAATTTGTTAAGAGAATTCATATAATGATATGAGTAATATATATGTAGATATATGGTTCAAAGCACTATCCCTCCTTCATATACCTAATGGTATCTGTTCCGTTCATAGTTTTAAGCTCAGGTAATATAGGCTTTTTGAAAAATGAAAACTAGTTGGTCGGTTTATTTAAGAAACATTATATGAAAAGGCTGTCCATGTATTTGAAAGTCTTTCAGGTTTTTTCCCTTGAAATATCTTTAAAAAAGCTTGAGCTTGTGATAGAAAACTTCACCAATTAACACAAGTTTATTAAATGTATACAAAATACTTATTGAACAAGTTGTAAGCAAGAAATTAATTATAGCTCTTTTTGCCTACTTGGTTCGATGGAAATGCATTAGCCGAGTGGCTATGAAGAAGTATTATGGCGTTAAAATTAGACCATCGACCCCCCCCCCAAAAAAAAAAATTAATAATAATAATGAGGTTGACCAAAATTGGCTTTGAGGAGTCGAACCGCTGCCCTCCAACTTGAGAGTCGATCATGCTTCCACTGAGCAATCGTGTTACTTTAATCATAGTTAAACTAGAGGACTCAGAGAGTGCAAACTCCGCCGATCCTCACCAAATGAATCACTTGGTCTTTTGTCATTTCCAACCCTCTACGCACTGCCCTTTAACTCTACATACTGTCTTTATGTTTACATTCTAGAGGTACATGGAAAGAAAAAGAAACTGACGTCATCAAAGAGGAGAGCACAGCACAGCGACATCTATTGGCAGAGTAGGTTAACTTGAAATATTTATTAGTATTTAGCTCATTTTGCATCTTAAAGAAGCACTCAGAGATGCCAAATTTAATCACTTGTTCCTTTTGGCATTTCCAACAACTCCACAAAGTTTCATCCGAATCCGTTCCACACTTTTTGAGTTATCCTGCTGACAAACAAAAAAACAACCAACAAACCAAACCACTACAACCAAAGCCAGTGAAAACAATACCTCCTTCGGCGGAGGTAATTAGGTTTCCAATTGAGATATATAGCAAGTGCCATATTTTCTAATACACTCACACTAACAATATGGCTTTAAACGGTTACAAGGTTGTTTATGACATCTAAGATGATTGCGACAACGAAAATAACAGTTGGGAATCACAATGCAGTGTGTGACAAAAGGATTCCTTTATAAATTACTCAATAATGAGAATGATGAAGGGTTTTCTTCTTCTTTGTAAATATGAATTTACAATAGATATTTGTATATGTATTACAACAACCCTTTTTGGTATAGAATCGCAATGCCCCATCAGATTGCCTCAAGATGAATTCTTACTACTTCTATTACTTGAATGAAAGGAAGGGCATTTATATGAAATAGTTTTAATGGTCCACTGCTGATGGTTATTCTACTACTGTCAACCCCTTTCTTATTAGGATTAAAAGGACCTGGACACTCTAATTACAAGGTTTTTTTTTAAATTGCGAGTCATTGTGTTTCTTATCTAAATGGATATTTAGGTTATTACATCCATGGAACAAATATATACGCACTTATAGCAATATAGAAATGCTTATGTAAATATAGAATCTATACGTTTCACTCGCACAAACGTCAGTTGGTGATATTGTGTGCATGTGACACCAAATAATAGTAATACTCGCATTTTTTACCATTAAAATTCAAATTAAGTGAATAAATTGTTCATTATCAGTTTTAAAATTATTCTAAATTTATGGTACTCTTCTTTTTTTAATCATTTGGTTGCAAAAAAATAAGTTAGACACAACAAATAAGGCGATATCACTCATATCACTGTGGAGTGGGTTAGATCTTCGCAGTCAGGCTAGTATTTTATGAATGAACTATTCGATCGGGAAGACATTAGATATTTTAGAACGATAAAGCAAGGTACCGTCATGACAAATTTTGATTTTCCCTTAGATCTGGATGGCTTGAGAGAGACTTACGTGATGAAAGTGTTAGGTACCTTTATATCATTGAATGATCAGGATATTATAGAAAACGCAAACGTCATAGAGGATAAACTCCAATAACAAATAATAGGTAGGTAAATTTCTTTAGAAGTATATTTTGACTAGAATTTTTATATTAATGCAATTATTTTACACAATAGACTGACACCTTTTTCTTAAATCTTATGTAAAAAATAGTAAGACTTGAGGATGTTTTGATGAAATACCGGGTGACCGGTAAGTCTTGACGGACTTCCAACTTCATTAAGATCTACAAGGACTAAAAGTATAGATACAGAGAAACGTTTTAATAATAAAAACTGTGCTTGTTTATAATCTATAGTATGTATTTAACAATTTGGCCTTTAGCTGCCATGACAGCCACTACACGGGGACGGAAGGAGGAGCAGGTGTTCTTGATGTAGGTGGGGTCCATCTTGGCCCAGGCCTTGGTAATACTGGCCTTGAGAGCTTTGGTACTGCTGTGGCGTTTTTTGCAAGCCCGTCTCTCAATGTGCACCCAAATGTTGAAATCCAAGGGATTCAGGTCAGGTGAGGAGGGGGGCCAGAAGTCCTTAGGCCAGAATTCCACATTCTCCTTCAACCACTTTAGGGTGTTCTTGGCTGTATGTGTGGGTGCCCAATCCTGCTGGAAACACACCCTCTTGCAAGCATATCCTTCTGATCCATGGGACCACCTTGGTCTATAGCACCTTGATGTAGTCCTCCGGGGTGAGCCTGTAGCCCTCTTGGAAGAAGACTGGAGGCATAGCTTTACCATCTGAGCCAACAACTCCAAGCATCATGATACTGGCTGGGTGCTTGGTCATGGACACATATTTATCAGATCCCACATGACCATTAAGGCTAATGTAGCGATCATTTTTTCGGTTGAAGACTGGATCCACTGTAAAAGTTTTCTCATCGGAAAAAAAGAATTCTGTCCCCATTGCTTTTCATGTTGTTCAAAATCTTCTTACATCTGATGTATCTAGCCTCCATATTGGCCATGGACAACATGGGACGGGTGGTGCGGACCAAGGACTTGCCCCCAATGTCCTTGACAATGTTGGCAGCAGTAGTCTTACCCATGTTGTTCTTCTGGCAATTGTTCTGATGCTCAGAAGAGGGTTTCTCTTGATCTGGACCCTGATCTTCTTCTTAGTGGCCTTGGTGGCCTTTAATACAGGTCTCCTACTTCGAGGCTTGTCTTCAAGGCCTTCCCCCTTGTCCAACCTCCTCTTGATCCTGCCAATGGTGCTGGCGGACATGCTGGTGGCCTCAGAGATCTCCTTGTGGCTGATTCCTACACCAACCAGGGCAGCTACTTCATGTCTTTTAGCTTCCATGTCAAAAACGATTATGAATTTGGAAATGTGATTGGAACAAAACTTGTTAATCTAAATAATGGTCTTTAACTATTATTTTCGTAACATTTACGTAAAAAAGTATCTGAAACCTCGAAAAAAATCATCAAGGTATCGGTCAAGACTTTCCGGACACCTGGTACCAGGGAGTCTTAGAATTTTGCTAGCCACAGTAAAGAGTATTGATGTTTGAAGTTAATTGTCATTGATTTGCAGGTTTTGCTGGCCACAATTATTGTTGTTGGTTATTTAAGCTCCCTGCCAATCTATGGTTTGGATTTTGTTGTTCACAAATATAGTGGTTTTTTTTTTATTTGGGGTAAGGGGTGGGGGGGTTGAGAGAAAAAGTTCCACTTACAATGGACTTTATGTTCCCTGTCAACAATGACGGTGTATACCTTGCAATGAAAAAATCCATTGGAAACACCAATACAGACTTTTGCATGACGAGAAAGAATTCTATATATATAAATATATATATATTTACTTTTTTGATAGAAAATAAATAAGATATATTATACATGAATATGAGATACTATTTTTTCAATTAGATTGGTCGTATATCATTTTCGTATATTATATATTCCAATTAAAAATTGAGTTCATAGGATAGGGAAATGATATGAAAGATCTTGACTGAGAAGGAGATAACAGTTTGTAATTTTTATGCTGTGGATATCTTATTGTTTCTAAAACTAATACATTATTGTTAAAATGAAGGAAACCATATCAAAAAAAAGTTTTTAAATACGGATTATCTAATGAACAGTTATAAAACTAATATATGGACTTAATCTCATAAAATATGAATTTGAATAGCTCACAAATGGTTTTCGTTTAACAAAAAAGATAAGCACGTGGTATCTCAATAGTAAGGTACAAGCCTCTCAATGATGAGACCACCTATTCGACTTCCAAGAGAAATAAATCAGGCTTATTTTAAAAAAATATGTTCGATGAACTTATATTATTGATACAACTCTTATTCATAGCCTCAAAATTTAATTACATCAAAACTAAATAGACAAAAATGCACATATTAAGTAATTGGTCGGGAAGAAACTAACAATAAACAGTCCCAAACACCAAGAGGAGTTTCAGATCCATCATGATAAGAGCAGCAGCGCGTTACTCGGCACTCGGAATCAAAAATCCCTCAAGGGCATCCTCCTCGGATTTGGCTGCGATATCATCAAATTCATTCCATCAACTCCAGCACAATATCTAAGCCTGATTAAATCAATTGCTAGAAGATATCAACGTGTTATGTCAAGAAAGGCCTTATTGAGATTATTTTTAGCTTTGGACATCGTCTTATTGTCCCTTTATAAAAGGTTATTTATTTATATAGGCAGTAATTGTGAACTATAATGTTCATTTATGCATTTTTTTACGCAACTGCCTAGTTTTATGTTTTATTTATTTATTATCGTATTATCTTATGTGTATTTTATCTACACTGTTTGTTGATGATGATAAATAAAAATGCACATACATATAAACAGTTTCTTAGTTGTCTTTCAAATGCCTAATATATCAAGTCTACGACTGAAGTAGTCTACAAAAATGCATATATTACCATATAAAGTAGATCATCATCATTTATCACTAAAATATTTTATATATTCAGTTTTAATACTTACGTCTCTCTTTGCTCAGAAAAAAGAAAAAACTAGATGATCACATAAAAACATAAATACATTTCAAAATAAATTATAAAAATAGCTTGACGAATGAACATTTCTCCTATATTTTACATATATATCCGGTGTCCAGAAGAAATGGTGCGGCAAAATACGGCCTAGGAATAATTTTATTCATCGATATGTTAGTACATATTAGTTATTTAAGATAATACATATTTTTACATTTATTTGGGTGATTTTAAACTACAGTTTGACAACAAAAAAGCGAGCATTTATCTAAAACTGCAACAAATAAAATTATTTTATGTCATTATGTACTCAATTCAATACTTACCTACCTATTTTGTATTTGGTCCATTTCTTCCATGAGTCAGCATTTCCTTTTCTACTTTGGTCCATTTCTTCCTATGCTGTATTTTCCTCGGCCATTTCTTCCTACTATCTATAAATCCAAAATAATCAATATCCCCTTGTTAATTGTATAAGATCGGGTAGCTATACAGGGTAATTACTACTCACTAGTCTAACTATATTTATAATATAAACTGTTATCGTACTGACAAAGTTGTTTTTTTTTGCTGCCTATGTGGTTCGATAGAATTGCATCCGATTGGATATAATTCAAACAATTTAGAGTGTAAATTAGTCTATCGAACCTAGATTGTATCAATGAGGTACCAATAATATAGATACCTTGATCTAAGTATTCCTTGGGAGACATCCCTCTCGGGAGGAATCGAACCTACGCCCCAACATTGAGAGTTGACCACACCCTTAACGCTCATTGCTATCGCACTCCCTAGTTTTCATAATAAACATTGAGTTAGAGCATTTTTTAATGATATGCGCAAACATCGATGCTAAAAATAGTTTATGAGGAATGACAGAGTACTTTTGTCCCCCCCCCTCCCCCCTCAAGGATACAGTAGTAGTAGTATTATTTTATTGACGTTGATTGGCAGTTCCTGGTCTTTAATAATGTATTATGCATGCTATATTTCAATTGTAACACCTACACACACACAATGCTGATAATGTGTACTTAAAAATGCATATTTCTTATTAAATTGTAGAAAATTATTTTATCAAATATTTTGGCATTAACAATATCCACTAGTTCTTGAGCGATATTTTAAATCAATTTTCAATTCATGAATATAAAATTCACATAAAAATAAAAGAAAGTGTATATATAAGAAAAATACATTGAGGGCCGTTGAGGTCATTATTAAATATATAAAGTTACATGAAAATCTTGGTTTATTATTGAGTATTTTTTTTGTTTATTGCATTCAAATATTTGTAAGCAAAAAAAGCATTTAAAAAATGCTTTAACGTTTTACGTGAATACTTTATTTGTGTTATATTTTACAAAATATGTCAATGAATAGCATATATATAATACCCTTTGTACAACACAATCTATATAGTATTAATAATCAAATTATTTAGAAATATGATTTTCCCAAATAAATATAAGTATTTCAAAATCAAGTAAACTATATATATTATCATTCACACTAAATCATAATGTAACTGAAATAACTAAATTCCAAAACTATGAAACCAATTATGGATGACTGATATGTGGTTTTATCTATTGTCTTACGCTTATAAAAGGACCACCTGTGTTCATTTGAAGTACAAGTGGAAAAAAAGAAATTTATACTACAATTGTTCAATATATCATTGAAATTAAAGGGGTTTAGTCTCATAAGTCTGTATAAAAATGTGCTCAGGGACTGTCAAAGAACAAAAAAAGGGATAGAATTCAAAATTAAGGACTGAAATTACAGTCTTGAAAATCATAATATTTGATTTATATATATATATATATATATATAATCATAGTAGGTTTGTTGATGATAAAAATGCTATTGTTCCGATCTTTTATATTCTATAAAATTATTTTTTTTGTTTCTGCATGGATTGAAAAAAGGTGTCGAACTCATTTACATTCAGGAGATATACCATCATTTTTATCTTTTAACCCATGCAGGGAAATAATTTTTGATTTAAGTAAAATATCCGAAAATTATTTTTCTTTTTATATTCCTTATCCATTTTCTTTTTTATATAACAACATTTGAAAATACTAAAAAAAAATTAACAGCATTAATGATGCTTTATACTGCTATCATATCAAATAATTTATGAATAACATTCATTTTTAATTAGCCATCGGCCAAGTAAGTCAAAACTGATTGTGAAATGGGAGCTAAGAATTAAGTTATAGTGTATTTCTAATTCTTGAAATGAACTTTTGATGAATGAAGGGTTTATTTATAGATATCCAAAATAAAATAAATCGATAATAATAAATAAATAAACCCGTAAAACGTACAAAAACGTAAATGTCTTATGATCGTGTTTTTTATCTTTTACTTTCTAGTGTATTTTTTTTTACATTGTATGGATTTGAGCTAATAAATAAACATCTTAACCATAAAACGGTTTGGCAGTGGGTTATGCTGATGATATTATTCTATTAATAAGTGGAAAACATCACCCCACTCTAGTCAACAAAATGCAAGAAGCTATTAACAAGGTCCTTGAATGGGGTAGAATGAATGGTCTGACCTTTAACCCAGCAAAATCTAGCGCCATTGTTTTCTCAAAAGCCTACAAATTGAGATCTAGACACTTTCCACATTTGGAAATGAACGACAAAAAGATAAATTATTCAACACAAATTAGGTACTTAGGTGTGGTTTTCGATCAAAGTTTCAACTGGATGGAACACCTTAAAGACAAGGCTGCCAAGGTAGCTCGTCTATGGAACATGACAAAGGCAGTGATAGGCCAAAATGGGGACTAACACCAGAAAAAATTCTCTGGCTATATGAAGCAATGGCCAGACCAATTATTTCCTATGGGTGCCTCATATGGGGACATTCAATTGCTAAAAGAAATGTGCAATTAAAATATTAAATACCATTCAGAGAAAAGTACTTTTAGCAATGACCCAAACGCTTCGATCAACCCCAACAGCAGGTATGGAAGCTGTCTTGGGCATAATTCCTCTCGACTTGTTCCTCCAAGCCCAGGCTACAAATCAAGGTGGAGAACTAAACACTTCCTCCAAGACACTTGGGATGGAATTGGTGACCTTCCCAAACGTCGTGGCCACCGTTTCTCGAGTGATAAACTACTTACTCAACTACAGTTAAATCAATCCAGTGATTACATCAAAGGTAGTCGCACATGGATAAATAACCAAGAAGTCAACAAACCTGACATTGTTATATACACAGATGGATCCAAAGATGAAAATGGCAATACTGGTGCTGGCTGGGCTATTACCCGAGGTGATATATCACTCCATCACTCCTTTGTATCATTAAATAAAGAAGCTACAGTTTTCCAAGCGGAAGTCTTTGCTATTGCACAATCAATAGAAACGCTCACTCGAATGGAAAAACCATCAGCAAACGTTGTAATACGATCGGATTCTCAATCAGCTATTGCAGCTATCCTAAACCCATTCACCAAGAGTGACGTAGTCAAAAGATGCCAAAAAATTATGCATGAAGTGAAAAAAGTAAAAAAGATACACTTAGATTGGTGCAAAGGCCATTCTGATGTCACAGGAAACGAATTTGCAGATTGTCTAGCAAAGAGTGGCACAGAAAGTCAAAACAGGAAAATTGTAGGAACATCACCAAGCTACATCAAGAAAAAAGTAAATGACTTCTTTTATGCTGCCTGGTGTAACAGATACAAAAAGACCAAAGTATGAAACATACTCATCTAATGTTAGAAAAGCCTCAACAAAAGATTGTCAAATATGAACGAGAAAACTTTAAACTTATAGTTCAAGCTTACACCGGCCATGGACCTTTCCTCGCTCACTTAAGCAAATGGAAAAAGTCAACTGATGGAATGTGTAACGTCTGCATGGAAGAGACTCAGAGTGCAGATCATCTTATCAACAGATGTCCAGCACTATCGTATGAAAGGCATGATTCATCGCAAGAAGAAGATGAAGTACTTCGTATTTTAAAATTAATGAAATGTAAAAAAATGAAAAAACTATTGAAGAAAACTATACTATAAACTAGAACTAACATTTACTGTTGTAGCGCATATACCCCTTTGTGTGGTCGCACTCTTTATTTTATGCATGTATTGTACTATTATATTATGTCTTTGTAATATTATATGTATATATGTATGTATGGCGTAGGGCAGTGACTACGGGCCCCAATGCAAATTATGTAGGACGGGCCCTATCACAGCTCAAGCAATTTTTTTTAAATAAGTTTTGGGCGATTTTTTGAGGTTTAATCTTTGAAGGGAAATTATTTATCATTGAGTAATTTATTCAGTGGGTTCTTTTCATAATGAAATGCATTTTAATTAATCTCTTTTTTAATATATATATTATTAAGTCGCTGTTTGGGCGCTTGCATTTTTCCTTTCCAGTAGGCCTACTTTTCCTTGTTATAATGCACACGGCGAGCCTTGCGTTGTGCGAAGTCCTCGATGATTTCTTTAATGTCCAACTCCTGTGCTCGTATGTTTTCAAGTGGACAGAATAGCCAGTCCACTAAGCCTCTCCTGGGTCATAGTACTCCTCAGATAGTTCTTAATAATTTTTAATTTTGAAAAGGATCGCTCAGCTGAGGCCACTGTTACAGGTATTGTCAAGAACAACAGCAAGGCAGTACATACATCGGAGAACGTGGATGTTATAGACTGATTATCCAAAAGTAGCATTTTAGCAAGCTGTAACACAGTCATGGAGGAAGACTCCTTTGCAATCTTCTCTCTGAAACAGGTCCTAAATGACACGAGCTGAGCTGGAAAAGCCTTTCCTATGTCCCTGTTGTAGTGTTCAGAGATACGTTTTGCCTTGTCATGAAGCTCATCGTCGCCTGCCAGCTGTAGGGTGGTGGGGGTGCGCCCTCGAACATGTGTGAAACTGCACGCATAGATTTAATCTCTGGGTCATTTGGTTGATTATTATATCCAAATTGGCATAGAAAATGCTCACTCTGAAATAACTTTCTGGATTTGATAGGCGTTCATCTTCAGCGAGCTCGTCAAAATGACGTTTAACTCTCCTTGTTCTGACATTTTCAAAGTGAGCTGGATCGGATTATGAGCTCTCCCTCCCCATTTAGTTGCGAGAGTCTGTGTCGTTATTTTTGCCTCCTCGAAAGCATTTCGATACTCGGACATAGTCTTTATGGCATTCTCCAGCAGACCCACTGCCCTCATAATGTCCATTTTAGTGTCTTGGAGCAGTTTGGAGACGACATTCACACTCTCCAATATCTTGGTCTGGAGAACCACAAGAAAATGAAATTAAATTTCTCCATCTCTTTCTTCAATCCCGCTGCTACTGTACGCTCATCCTTTGTATCACTTGTTAGCGATATTTTTGTTAGCGTCTTCATTTGACGTCAACATATCTGTAGCGCAGAGGCTGCAAGAAATCATAACGAGATGCCCAGCGGTTATGGCACAGTTCGCTTCAACGTGACCACCCAGGGTGAGTGCACCATCGGATGAAATAATCCCATCCAGCATGGCCCACCGTTTATACTGTGCCAAAGAACGAGTAAATATTTTCAACCAGTGCCATAAAAACTTCTTGAGCTCAGTAATGTCAATTCACAGGATCATTAAGGACTAGAATT
>CP045906.1:12956848-12979006 GCA_013387185.1 Caligus rogercresseyi | reverse complement strand
GGTCCCACCAGTGATTTCAAAGAGCTACGAACAAGTCATATGGATATTTTGGATCCATTCATTCTTTACATTAGTAAAAGACATTTAGCTTTCAAAAACAAAAAGATACTTTTTATGGTGTATACAATCAAATTAAATCATAAATCGAGTTTGAGCCGGAAAATTAAGGATGTTTTCGATTATAACAAAATCATACAGCGATATTATCAAATATTTCATTAAAAATATATTGTCTTACAACATACGTAGTTCAAACATTTAGGAATTGCATAATCTAAAAGAAACAAAGCTGATTTTCGGACAAATATTTTATATTTTCCAAAAAAGAAGCCATAATGATAATGATTATTGAGTTTTTTTTTTGTTTCAGAAGCCTGAAATTGATATTTAGCTGGATAATTTATTTCCAACCTATTAAAACTATGCGATGCATAGATTTACTATGATTATCTCAACTGCTTTTTAGCATAACCAATGTATGTATGGCAGTCTCCTTATCAACTACTGAGACAATCATGAATAGCTCTTTTAAAAATAAGATTCCATTTTTAAGAGCTAATTCATAAGCTGAAATGGTAATATTTATCCACCTATTGTAATTCCATCGCACCCAATAAACATACAAAATATTATGATGTAAAACTTCTAAAAAATTAAAAGAAATTAAATTAAAACCTCTAAATTAAAGACATTAATGTTTATATTATTATAAATAAAAGAGTTACTTGAAAAACAAAGCAGTTATAATACTTTGTTAATGTCTCTTTTTCCCTTCATTTTATGTACCCTTCAAGTATATTTGAATCCTTCATTGTCTCCACATCAATACAACTAATTAGTATTTGCAACACATACACACACGTCTTTTCAACATTAAATCTTCAAAGCTTCTTTCCGCATGGAATCTTGCCTTCATTCCTACACCAAGATATCTTGTTATCCTATTGTTCCCTTGAATATTATTCTTTTACTTATAAAGTATACAAACATTGTGAGTAAAAGTATCATCTCATACCTCGGATTCGTTCCTATACAAAAGTGATTAAGCATTTTATTAATTTATTATAATCAAAAATATTATTGCTAGTCTGTATAATGTAAAAAAAATGTTAAACTCAAGAAGATATGTAGTATAAGATATTTAGTGTTTTTCAGAAATATTGCTCAGTCGTAAACTGTTCTGCAGAGATCTTTTCAAGTTCCAGAATTGTGCACTGGGAGCCCTCAATTTATACAGGAACCATGAAAGATTAATCTGATTTGGTAGAAAAATTATATTTAAAAGAGTATAAGATTATGCATCTCAATATGAAAGATGGCATTAGTCGTAGTATGGTATAAAAAAGGACAGTTTTATGTAACTAACGTGTTCTTAATAATTGTGTCCGTTGAGGAGACACTAACATTATTCAATTTGTTCCAACTTCACAAGATGATGGTAAAATCTTTGACTCTTAAAGTCGAAAAACGTGAAACAAAAATCACCCTTATAATTATATATATAAGTTTAGGAGCATATGTTGTAAAACACATGTAATTGGCAGACAACGTGCGATGAATGACCTTTGCACCTTATGCATGAAATTATATGACTTTGTAATTACAAACATATTGATACTACCTTCTGTATGTACATGTAATATATTTTATAATTAAGGTTTCATTGTGGTATTTCGCAAGACTATACAAAAAAGAATAGAGAATATCTTAAATAAATATATATATAGAAGTATGCTTTAGAGTTCGACCTTTACTCAAAAAATATATTCAGTTTTGCCATTCTATACTTTTTAGATTTGCTATAATTATTACATTAATATTTACCATCAAAAACATTATGAAAAACTTTCATTATTTTATATGGTTTGAGTGAAAGGTTAAATATTTTTTATACACATAAGAAAGAAAAATTAGACTTTATAGTTAATCAACTATATAAACTATCATATTTAAATACACCTGACTGTTCGTGTAGACATTGAGTTATTGCGTTTTTATGGTTTCATATTGATGATAGTTTTTTAAGGAGCAAAAACTAAGTTGCACCTGCATTGAATATGTATGTATAAAGCAGTAACACAAGTCAGAATAAATTCATCTTTGGTATCAATTTTTATATTTAGTGAATGAATTCATGAGTAATTGGAAGTTAAGTTGAAGAACCATAACTTTTTAAGCTACTTTTCCATATTAATTTAGTCAAAAAACAAATAAATAGTAACTTCCTATTGTATAACAATTTGAAATATAAAATCATTATATTTATATCATTATTATGAAATCAATTTCTCAACAAAAAAATAGGCGAGGCAAAAATAAAACATGGTATTAAACACCCAAAACTTTTTAAATAAACAGTTATTGCTTTATATGTTATAGGTAAGCATTTTTGTTGATGATTGCTAACCTATTATTTTATTATTGTAGGATTGATGGAAACATTGTATAAAATTATTATTTCTTCTAATAATTTGTTAGATAAAAACATTTTCTTTCTAAAAGGAATATTTTCATTTCTTTTAGATCACAATATTCTTCAAAGTGTTTTCTTAATTTATATACTGAATGTATAATTTTTAGAAAAATATAATTGTCAAACAACCTCATGAATATGTTCTTCGTTTCCTCGACAATACATCTCACCATACCCGAACTTTATCTATCTTAAGTCCCTATCGGATGAGATTTTCAAGGACAAAAAGAAGGCCTTTTATATAATGTCCCTATGGTTAAAGTATATTGTTAATTTTATTTCCTAACGATGAATATATTGTTGAAAATTATTGTATGTACATGGCAATCACCTTTCTTCGCACACTTCTCAATTAGAACATTCTCTCTTTTTTCTTCTCTAAATGTCTGTCTCAGTGTGTGTGTGTGTGTCAACAGAAGTTAGAAACCCTTGGCAATCCTTCCAACCATCAATTTAACACTCATGAGTCCGTTTACCGTGGAAGGCACACCGCTCCGAAGAAGACATCGTATTTCATTTGTATTCCCCCTCCCCTCTCTTGTGAACCAATGTGATTCAAAAGGAACGTTATGTAATCACCTGTATTTTAAAAAAAGTAGAACAACATACTTTTTTTCGTCTTCATCATGGTGATTGCCATCGCACTTAAATGCCATTGACTTGGATTTACAATAGAGTTGCTTAGAGTCTTATTTGTGATCAGACTAGATTCACTCAAGTAAAAAGTTTTTTATTTGCAAAAAAGTATGTATGAAAATGATATACTTGTCGCAATTTCGCCAACACAAATAATTTATTTGTAAAAGTTTGGAAATGATTTTTATAGACATCCAAATCATGACCATTCCACATTGTTTTGACTGATCGTTGTGATCAATATTTTTATTCAATAAGAATACCGAAAAAACTGTACTTAGGTTTCAATATACAATAGGATTTTCTTGCGAATATACAATATGAAGGATATTATTGGCTCAATAATACAAATCATAACTTTTTATAAAACAATTATTTTAATTCCATATACTATTATCATAACAAATCAATGTTATAACGTAAAATATATAGTATACCATATTAGGTTAAATATATTATCAGTCAAACAAATGATTGTTTACGATGGAAACAACCGTTACCAAATATCGCCCTTCATTTTTATCTCAACTTTTATAAAATTATCTTCTTCAACCATTTTTTATTTATTTTTTAAGACAGCAAAAACTTATGTTCTTCACATCAAATTATTTTTCAAAAAGTTTATCTATGTTTATCCAAAGTGTTTTTTAAATGAAAACGAGCAACATTCATGTAATTCAAGAACAATAAATTCGAACAAAATTTGTTGAAATATGAACGTTTCCTCTTTCTAAGTAATTAACCAATTATAATTCTATACAAAGTTTTTCTTTGGAGACAATATTAAATTTTTATTTTACAATTTAACATAAATTCCATTTTATGATCGTTACTATATATTTCTTTTTGGGCTATATCAAACTACATAAGTAGTATCATTTATATCATATAATATATATAATATATATATTATAGATAATTTAGATATATATATCGATATATATATTATACATATATATATAATATATATATATATATATATATATTTATATAGATATATATATATATTGTATATATAATATATGTATATATATATATATATATATACATCTTTATCAATTATATTATAATGTGATAAATCCTTTGATTTTACTATTCTTAACAAACTTTCATCGATTGAACACCTCAAAATATGAATACAAATTATGTAGGTATATGAAATGTCTTTCACCTTTATTGTACAAGGGTGGGCCTTTTTACCGTTGATTATATCAAACAATGGAATCCGGCAAAGTAGAAGATATTGCATGTTTTAATTCGTGAGAAGCGAACAAGACTTAAGGAATTTACCAAGACCTTGGAGACTCATTGGATTATTCTCAAGGGAAAAAATGAATTCCTTGAAAATGATCTTTCCTTTCAAGATCTCTATCATGACCAGGTTAAAAATATAAAAAATCTTAAGGGTTGCCTAAATAATAAATGTGTTTGTATTTTATATCAAACCATTTGAAGGATTGTGATTCAATATTCTGAAAATGATAGATAATGTTTATATAAATTTACATCTCAAAGAGAAAGCTGCTTTTAGTTTAAAAAATATATTAATGATTGTTATCGATATTTTATTGTGCTATCTAAAAACTATAAGGACAATTATTATTTAAAAAACAAGGCAGGTTTAGTCAGGTATGACCTTGATTGAGGAGCTTATATTTTTATTTCCATAGCTAGAAAACAATTTAATTTCTTCGATTTCGAACCAGAACCTCCAAACTGTGAGTTTTTTTCATCAGCAAGGTCTTTATTCTATTTTAAAATATACAACGCATAATTATATATAAATAAAGGATAATAAAAAGGAAAATTGTGTTCATAAAACATAAATACATAATAGTTTAAAATTATTTTCCTTTAAAGACAATAAATTCTTATAACAAGTAAATAGATATACATATTAAAATATCAAAGATTAAAAATTAAATTCCATATAGTTTTGTATGATGAAACAATAAATACATAATCAATTTCCATTCATATCTTCTTGAACTTTTGCACCATTGAGCCGTTTTATATTATTTTTAAATCAAATTCAAAGCATTTAACGACCAAATCCGATCAAGTTGTTGCGCAGACCTTTAGTGTATTTGAAAATGTTACAAAAGTCATCTCTTTTTCATGCAAGTGTATTGTTTTATAGAAAGCTTATATTCTTACAAAACCATACATAAGAAGAAAAACCATTCCAATTAAATTTATGACCAAAAAAAATACATGGAGACTTTAAGACTTCACTTTTATTAATCTTTAATCTCGGGGTCATTCTAAATAACAGGTCAAAGCCTTTGCATACTTTCATTTGCCTTCTATGTATGTACAGTTGTCTTTGCGAAGGGATTTATTCGCTTTGAAGGATTTGCATTATCTACATTAGACTGTTGAACTTGTTGTTTCAAGACATTTATTCTCTCTTACTGTGTTGGCAATATAAGATTTAGATCATTCTTTAGCTAAATATGTATATGCTTAAGTCACATTTTCAAGTTTAATGTTTTTTTTTTTTTTTTTTCGGTTATAATTTTTTTTATTCGGCTATCAAATATTATAAGACAGTGTAAAAAATAACTACACTAAAATACAGACAACTATAAATAAATAAAAAATACTCTTGACAGTTGCGTTAAAATAAATAACATGAATGAACATTGTAGAACATATTTACTGTCAAGAGAAGTTTAATGTTTTGTTATGTTATATTGGACCAAAAAATAAAGTATTATTATCAGTATTTACATTATCAGATATACCTATGACATTTTTGTTATATAACGACATCGCTGTTGAGAAAAAAGATGTCTAATTTGAGCCTTCCAATTAACCCAGAGGTAATGTTAAAATGACTTTTCATTCTCAACAAATGGAAATGCATGCCAACACACACATAAGTGGATTGTAATTACTTTTATTTTAACAAAATAAATATGTCCATGGACACGTACGGTCAAGGAAGAACCACAAACTCAAACTTTCATCGCTCATTAAATATATCTCTAAGAATAAATCAATTATAATTCTTGTTATGTATTTTTCCTAGGAGTCTCACATATAATTAATAACGATGGGAAATAAATTCATTGTTTGGATTTTCGTAATTTACATGTTTTTTGGGATCATGGTGACCCCACACTTTTTTAACAGACAATCCATGGTGATTCTAAGATATCCTGAGAATGATTGCTTAAAGTACCTTTACGCGTTCAAAGATTCAACAAATTTATAGATTGCCATAGGTTAAATAAAGATACTTATAAAGCTTTTTTTGAGGTTTGTAAAAAGCTTTTATAACTGAAATATGACTTGCTTTGATATTTACCTCCGCCGAGGAGGTATTGTTTTCAATGGCGTTGGTTGTTGGTGGTTTGTTTGTCAGCAGGATAACTCAAAAGTACGGAACAGATTCGGATGAAACTTGGTGGAGTGTTGGAAATGCCCAAAAGAACAGTGATTTAATTTTTGCATCTCTGAGTGCAGAATAAGATGCAAAATGAGCTAAATACTAATTAATATTTCAAGTTAGCCTACTATGCCAATAGATGTCGCTGTGCTGTGAAATCGGGTACATGAGCGTCTTCCTCTCGGAATTTCCGCGAGGGGAACCCTCCCCGTCCCTATACGCCGCCCCAGTCGTGAAAAATGACCCTCGGAAGGCTCATAAGGAACCCAGACGGCGGAGGTTTGCACTCTCTGAGTGGATATATGCCTCTAGTTTATATTTACCATTAACCTAAAATATTATTTGTGGAAATTCCTTATTTACCTAATAACAATGAAGTAATTTTGTCGTGTTTCTCAAGTCAAACTCTGCCTTTTAAAATGCCTAGAAATCCTTTATATGTCCTCTTTCTTCCTTCTGACATCCTAAAAAGGAGTAAAGAAGAATACAATATATCAACATTAATTTTTGTCGAAAAGAAAAATTTGATTATATTATTTTTTTGACGAAATATTACAAAACTATCATATATTGTGCTTAAAACGAATTCTTGTCTACTTTTTGATTACATATTGTCATTTCGTTTGTAAATAAGAGGTGTAAAAAATAAATACATAAAAAAATAACGTAGAATCCAACTGGACTGTTGGAATATAAAGATACATTCATAAACATTAAATCTAAAATTACTTCTCAGTTGTGCATAGTTTTTGTACATTAATAATAGTAGTCATATTAAAACATCAAATTTTACTTAATTAAAGCTACGTAATTTATTGTAGTGCTCAGGTTATATTCTATACTATTAAATAAAAATCCAGACTGCAGGTCATACTTAGATATATATAAAAAACACACACATACATATATTGAATTGTTTCAAAAATCATTTTGTGTCATATATTCCAGTGTTAAACATTCACATATTATATATTTATTTGTGCTAAATTACTTATATAATTACTAAGTCATGACAGCCTTTAGACACCAGGTGAACTCAAATATTTCATAAAACTACTAATTATTTTCATGCTACTATAATCAAAATATTCATTTTTTATTTATATATTGATTTTTTTTCAAAGTTCATTATAAAATTTGTATACAAAACAATACATAAAACAGATGCTAATAAGTAAAAAAATACAACCAATAAACATTATAGTTAATAATTTTAGCAGCTTACATTAACATACTAATTAACTTCTCCAAAAGTAATAATTAAACTATTAAAACATAAACACTAAAAATGAAGCGTAAAAGATCATTTAAATTTTAAATTTCTTTAAAAGTGATTTTAAGGCATCTCTTAAGACGATGGAACAGGAGGGGACATATTTGACCAAATCGCCAGCTAGCGTCGATGAGTTGTCCGTGACCGAAGGGATCCGGAGGTCCAATGCAGCATATCGAGCTAGGGCTTTGGCGCTAAGTAGAGCGTTGTGATCGCTTTTGTCCTCGCGGAAGCCTTATGACTTGAAAGGCCAAACAAAATAGAGCCTTTGCAGTACTTTCCAGCGTTAGGTGCATCCATTCCTCTTACATTTAGTTTAATGAATCTCACCAATATGTCTACAGATCGACACTCTGCAAAGGCGTGAGTCATAGAGTTAAAAATAACCCCTCAGTATTTGCAAGGGCGGGAAAACTTGAGGAGATTTGCCGAAATCAGTAACTGCGAAGTAAATTTTCTTCTGTCCGTTATACAGCTTGATTTTTTAATAATTTGTTTGCTTGAGAGTTGGACCAAACAAAAGGGTCTATAAAGTATTTCAGTCTGTCATCTAGGGTATATAATTTAACTAATGAGTTCTGCTATTTATTTATGATTCATAATACATTAAATAATGCGATAACTAAAAAGTAAAACAATAACGGGCCCTGGACTTATATAAATAACTCCCCTTTTTAATGCTAAAAATTTATGAATTTGTAATGGATCAACTATCTTTAAATAAGAATAATGGATATTTCCTGTGAACAAATTTTATATGAATTTAAAATTAAATACAAGTATATGCCTAAAAGATCTTAAGGCCCACTAAATATATGTCCATGGTTTTCCATGGATGAATGTATGCATTCTTGGAAGCAAATAATATAAGGCAATAGCTGTCGTAACTTAGGGGGAAGTCCCTTTTTGCTTTTATCTACCTCAAAATCTGAAGGTAACTTTTAATTTGCATGAATTATAATAATGATTAAACAGATGCCAAAAAATAGGATAATATTCACAATATCATTGGGAGCATATTGAATGTCGACATATACATATTTCGACATTCAGAGGGGTCGAGAACTTCATATATTAATTTTGTATTTCTTTCAACACATGTGGCACGTCGGCTAAAAATTATAAAGATATATCTGAAATGAAAAAAGAAAAACTCACTTACAACTTGATATATACAAATAACGATGAAATTTTAAATTCAAAGTATTCTTTCGTTTCAATAAAATATGAGTAAGAAAAGTCAAAATTACGTCTTTCTGGTTTGAAATATTTCGTTTTTAGTTTTAGCTCAAAAATATCTTGCTGATGTAATACTTTATATTTCTGAATGTAGTTTCTATAAAGATATATATATATATATATATATATATATATATATATATATATATATATATATATATATATATATCATTTCTAATGTTCAGACGAGATTCGTTGCTAATAATTCAATTGAAAGTCTCCTTGTGAAATTAACACTATGGTTTTCCAAAAATCAAATAAAATTACTTATAGTTGACATAACACAACTGTAAATTTTGATTGCATATTGATTTTTTCAGCTTTTTTTGTAGTAAAAGAATGGAGGATAGCTTTTTCACAGAAATCACATATATGTTTATAGTCTTTGCAGTGTTGGACTAAACTTTACATGATTATTCCATATAATCTAGATTTATTACGAGTCCAAGCCTTAGTACTGTCTTAGCCTCGGCTTAATGCGATGTGATGCACTCACCCTAAATCATTTGTTTTAATTCATTTTCAGGTAAGATGATTCAATTTGAATCAAAATTGTGATCGATAATTGAAACGGCATAGAATGGTAATTTGCAATTTTCCCTTAAATTATCAATAAATGGCATATAATTAAATGACCATATAAAATAGGTATATATAATATTTAACTGTACACTTATGATTTGTTTGACTATATAAAGAAAATTTTCTTAAACTAAAGCTCCAAATGAATCTCTGAATCAAAGCAGAATTAAATTGTAATGTTTTCTTTCGTTGACATACATTTATAGAAACATTTATGTATCGGTTTTCATAAGTAATTACGTATTTGATGATTTGATTGATTCCTTAGATTTGAGTTTATATTATTCGTTTGAATATACGTTTATATCAGTATTAAAAATATATATCCGATATAAAACATATGAGCATGATGTTTTCAATAAATAAATCAGGGAAAATAAATTCGGTTTTTAACCGAAAATATATGTATTTATTATTGTTATTCCTGAAGCAATAAAATATTAATGGAGTTATCCATAGGTAACTTTTGAAACCTTATTTTTAATTAGTTTAAGGTCTTATGATGAATTTAAATAAATATAAAAATAGTCAAATTCTTAATTGTATTTTTTAAATAAACATCCAACACATTCAAACCATTATTCTTTAGCTAAATGACATATGGTCTTACCCTTATCAATCTCAGATTATTTCCCCCCCCCCCAAAAAAAAAATACAAATACGGGCGTAAACTCAAAACTGAATGCTTTTGATATGTGTGCTATGAATATTTTCATACAAAAATATAAGTTGTTCAAAGAGGAAGTCTACCATATAAGTAGGCATATGGGAAGAACTTATATCAATGAGCTGAAGCTTAAATAATAATTAAAATTATGGAGAAGGGAAGAAGTCGAAGCATTAGAATAAGTAAGGGCATGCCAGAAGTCATAGAAGTAATTGAATTAAATACAAATAAGCATTTGAGTACTTTTCTACCCACGAGATATTCATATACGTAAATAAAAACGACTTAAGCAAGGACCAAAGGAGCAATACTTTGGGTTGAGTCATCTGTAAGGTGTCCTTTGGCCTTGTATAAATATATTTATTGTAGAGTCATAATGTGGTCGTTCTAAGCGACTATATACTAAATTGTGTTCTTTCTTTTTCCAAATTTTTACCAAAGAGCAACGTTAACAATAATATTCGCATGATTTTGACGTCACGTTATTTAGATACATTCCATAATTTAAATAATACGTTTTCAGTAAAAAAAAAGGAAGATTAATATTTATATTATGTAGTTGACAGAGCTGGGATTAGGTACCGCTGATTCGGTATTCGGTAGATTGTATTATATATCTACCGAATATCGATCGGTGCGGTAGATAAGAAAGAAAGAGAATATTTATGTATCTGCTCTGTGACTTCTTCATATGCATAATTTATAATAAAGGACAATTAAGTACATAATTTGTTATAATTTTTTTTAAAGATTATTTGAAATTTAATACATATATATATATATATAAATCAAAATATACACTCGGATTTTGAAGGAATGAAAGGCAATAGCAAAAAAATATTCCTCCAACTGTCTTTTGTAATACGTTGTCCGATATTAAATGCGCTTTCAGCTCCGGAGTTTTTTTATTTATTTTGCAAAGTTCAACCTCTTCACACCAGGTAACTACGCTTCCAGTTCTAAATACCAAAGCACTTCGTGTCATGGAATTGCCTCCGACTCCTACAACGACATTAAACACAAAAAACCTAGAACATATAAGAAACATTAACTAACAAAAAATATATTATCTAATTGAATATATGGTAGATGGACCTATCAAAGGGGTCTAATATCATATTATCAATGATATTATAGTGAATTCAACCCCAAGGCTTATTTTTTACATTCTTATAGTATGTTCTCACATGACGTACCCCGTATAAAACCACTACTTTTGTACACAGAAAAAGGTGATTTAAAGCTGGCTCTAAAGTATCTGCATAGATAAACTTTTTATAATCAGCCTTCCGATGATGTCATAACATAAGCATTCTCATGAAGTTGTTCTATACAAAATATATTATATGACGTATCTCAAAGATTACCTGAATACATGGTCAATTATACTACCAATACTTTTTAAGAGGTTGCCAAAACAGTCATTCTCTACATGGAATATACTTTGAGCATGACTAACTAGGTATCTTATTTATTTCTCCTTCTATCTGCTTGATATGTGAATATATTTTGGAGTATGAATTATATATTAGTTAGTGGATCCATACCGCTTCTTTGTCTTGGTGTGTTGCTACCTCTTGCTCAGTCTCCTCGTCATGCCTGACTGAGCTCTCACAACGGAATCATCGACCTCAAACTTTAATCGGGTTTAATTGATGTTATAAAGAATTATAAAAACAGCTACACCCTCTCTACATTTTGTTTGTTCTCAATTATAAGAAGACGAATGGTCTATATTATATATGTATATTATATACTTGTTGTAAGTGGCTTCAGGTGAACGGTTAATGGCTATGAATGTGACATGGTGTTTACGTATATATCAATAGTATAAAGGTGTGTCAACAAAGGCCAGGAGGTCTAATTGACGTCAGTTGACTCATTTATTGTGATTTTGTGGACACAGATAGACTGATAACTTAGTAGCATAAAGATTGGATAATTATAAATGTATTCTATGCGTGATTTGCTTATAATTGCATATCCTCCATGATGGATAGATAATAAATAACTAGGCAACATATTATTAGATTGTAACTCAGAAAAGTTGATATCATGAAGGATCATTTATAAACAAAAATCTTTCTGTTCCTCATTTATATTCACCCTCGGCCAGGTTATTTTGTGACATCACATTCGTCTGCTGTTTACGTCACATTCGGTATGGGATGATATCTTCTAAAAGTAAATATAAACGATCAAAAATCATTTAATTCGGTACATCTCGCTACTTTATTTCCTCTTGTTCATTATTTTAACCTAAGCTGGTTTTCAACAAGCAATAATTTTAAACTATAATGTTAATATATGTATAATTCACCGCAAATTTTTGTCTAGAGTAAATGTTTAAAAAACTAAATTGGTTATGGTTAGGAATGTCTCTAGGTTTGAAAGAATTGGTCATCAACACAATATATTTAAAAGTAATTGAATATGATTTTTTTTCCGTGGTTTTATTGAAACAACATTCATATATATTCAATAAATTTTGTTGTGTAGAGTTTAATCTATCAAACCTAGGATCTTTTGGGCCAAAATAATCAAACTGGACAAATCTATGCCCAAAACATCGAAGTTAATCACACTACCTATGATTTTCAATATGGCTGGCGTATATGAAATGATATATTATGACGAGTAACATTTTATTAGTTTATCAAATTTGCGGAATATAGCAAGATATACATTCAAATGACGTCACTATGTCCTATTTCAGCTTAGATTATTTTACTGCCAAAAATTACATGTGCCCGTGGTTTGCGAAGAGCATTTCTAGTCAACAATTTGCCACTAACAAAGGTGTCTTCGTAGGTAGCTGAACAATTTGTTGGTGGGACTACAGTACATATATATATTATTTATCCATAGAGATATAAAGATATAGAGAGCTTATTCTCTTCAAAAGCAGAGAAAAATCGTTCAGCTGTAACCATGTGCCCAATATAAACAAAGTATTTGTACTACGTCATCGTTAGTTAATCATAAAGATAGAAATATTTGTTTATATTGGGTTGCAATGACGCATTTCTCTGAAGAATCAAATAAGCTCTCCATGTCTTTATATCTCCATGTATTATCAACCAAGATGTACACAATGACTATTGTTCTAACCATATTTTAATAATATACCTTTGTATTTTGGGATAGGAGTTATTAATCACATTCATCCATAAAGGATTTTAAATCATTATAAATTCCCCTGCAATATTTTTGATGGCTTTTAAAATGAAGCAAAATGCTTCTAACAACAAAATATCCTTCTGATATATATAATTCTTAAAATGTCGACGTACATGCGTAATGTAAGTTTGGTCAAAAAATTATACTTCGGTCAAAGAACAGCAAAGATACATAAATGCAAACTTGAGAAGAATCCAGATAAACACTTTAATCAGCAGATTGGGTTGATTGATTTATAGAGAATACAAAAAATATAGGACTTGGTGGCCGGCAACGTCATTTTTAGGCCATTAAGCCATGTGTTTAGAGGTGTTCACATTTTTGAAAAATGATTGAGCCCTTTATATTGCTAATGAGACATTTTAGCTTGTTTTTTTTTTTTACCTCCAGGACGTAATAAGGTCAGCATGTGTGCGTGACCTCTAAAAACGTTTCCTTTTTGTTCCTTAAGTAATTTCATATCATTATCAACTCAATTGTCGAGTGATGCGACGTTCGTTGAAGATAAATAATCAAGTTGATAGTATAACGTTCTGGCTTTTTTAGACCTGTGACGTCAATATTGTGACTTTGAGGCTGCATTGTACAAGTGTTCAACGAATTTTATTTATAAAAAGTAGATAAAAGCCAATTTTCATCAAAAGTGGTCCAGTAGATTGACCGTGCTCAGAGAGCAAACACCAGACATTGAATTTTCATATATTAGATAGGTAAAACTATAATGAGAACAAAGTGACCATAAGAATACCTTTGAGTCCACTGAAATAGTATATCATCAGAGAGTAAATACAAAAAGATAATAAAGGCTATTTTATAAGGCTACTCATGAATACCTAACATAATGTTATGTTATTATAAACGAGTATATGTACAAATATACATATAAGCGTAATTTCGTTATGGGTAATCTACTGGCTCCATCTGATGGGTTAATTTGTATACTTTCCTCTACCATTGGTAGGGTTCCTCAACACATTCAAATAAGTTAGTAGAAGAAAAATAATTCTACTCGGATAACAGGACTTACATTTATTTCTCATAACAATATACTGATATTTAAAAGTTAGGATCATGATGTTAAAAGAGTCATTCAAGGTAGCTTGCGGAATACACACATGATATATGTTGGCGTGGGATAATGTATTACCGCGAAGTATTCAATTTATGTGCCATTCGCATAATCAAAATTTAACCTCTGCACTATTTAGCGTATGTTTGTGTACCAAATGTAAATAACATTCAATGATTACTTCATTGAATCAGTCAGTGGCTACTTACAAAGCTATTCATCCTTACTACATCATTTAGCTTCATTACTATTTCTCAATGAAATATCTTAACTTGTTTGTGGTTTCTACGAGGAGCGGACATGTCGAAGGGAGGAGGTTGAGACACTCCTAATCGATTAATTCCTGAGAAAGAGTCCGTGGCAGAAGGATTAGGACGAGTAGGTACCGAATCGAAGTCGTAGGTCTTAGGATCACACCCACACGACTCGATATAGTGACGAAGGAGTGCAACGAGCTCAGGCTTCCGTTGACTTTTAAGGGCTTCTCCGAGTCACATAACTCCATTGAGAGATACTCCGCGTGCAGCTCGGCGGTAGTGAGTTTAGGTAAGAGTTTTAACCATCCTGGTCAGCCAGATGTTGTGTTGGGATACCTTTAGAGAGAATATATAATAAACTATATTAATATCCCATCCTCGTCGCCAGATGTTGTGCTGGATACCTTTTAGAGACAATATAATAAGTATATCAAATCCCAGAGTCGTCGCCAACGAGATTGCACGGCAGGAACTAATAAATAAGCACGACACGTGTGAGAGGGTCATGACTAGAAGACTCCTTATTAACACAGCAGGAAAAGGGAGGAAATATGTATAAAGAAGAGGAAAGAGAGAGACACAGTATACATGACGTCAGAGTGTCTTCCACCGCGACGTCAGGGACATAACAGTTTCAAAAAGAATAAACAGTATTCAGTTTTGGTTCGTATCATTAAAGTACTATAATTAAATTAGACTCAACTATAATTTGATGTCTCATGTGCATCTTCATTTTTGATTTACTATACCCCAGTATGGATTCACCTTCCTGATCACCTCTTGAAGGGATCAAGTTAATTTATATTATATATATATATATATTATAATATAGAGCTGCGACTACCAAATGTAAATCGGTATTCGATACTACCGACGGAAGATTTCAAATACCGAACTGATATTACGATATTCGGTAGAAACTACCGAATGCCGTACCGATTGACAATCGGTACGGTATATTTGAAATATGACTTTTGTAACATTCACATAGAGACATAAAGATATAGAGAGCTTATTCCCTACAATAGTAGAGAAACATCGTTCACTGTCGCTTCGCCCAAGCGCTCCCTTGTGTGTGAAAAACTTGAACTTCGCCAAAATAAATAAACAAATACAACTTATAGTATTATAGAGCGATACATACATAGACATTCAATATAAGCTTATGCTAGGCATTGAATACCTGAAAGTGCATTTAATATCGGACAATAAATGAAAAAAATCTATAGCCTTCAATTTACTACAAATCAAGTACATATATAATTTATATTAGATTAATAGTGTATTAAATTTCAAATAATCTCTAATAAATTATAACAAATGATGTATTTGATTGTCCTTTGTTTTGAACTGTTAGGTATTAATGTATATAAAGAAGTTAAAAGCAGATACATAAATAAATTTATCTCTCTTTCTCATCTACCGTACCGAATATCGATCGATACTATAGATATATATAAATCTACCGAATACCGATATCGATCGGTAGAAGGTATATACCAAATTTCGAGCCGGTGGTAGATTTTTCTACCGAAACCCAGCTCTGATATATATACATATATAATATAGGTCAATGTATGTATATTAGTTGTCTAATAACTATATATACCTATATACAGGGTTAGCAGAATTAGTGAAACAGGGAACTAAGGCAATAGCTCCCCAAATGCGCAATTTAGAAAATATATTATTTTAAATTTGGTTGACAACAACTACTTCAAATATTATTACAAACATTTTCCACGTGTCCACCAATTGCACAACTAAAGCCCTAAGTCTCTTGGCCACACTAGTGCAGCTTTAACGCACAATCTTTTCAGGAATCTTGTTCTAGGCGCCTCACTGCGGCTATCAGATAGTCCTTGTTGGCCTTGCTTCAGCATTGCCTCCCTCTCCACCTCCCCTAGATTGGCAAAGTCAAGGGAGTTGCAATCAGGAGATGAGGAGGTCAAAGCTCCTTGCTCCAAGTTGTAAAATTGGTTCGCACATCAGTCCTGCACAATCTTTGCAGTATGAGCCGGAGCTCCGTCTTGCTGGAAGCAGACAGGGACTCCACCAAACTTTTTTTGGATCCACGGGAATACTTTGATCTTCAGAAAGTCCAAATACCGATTTTGTTGATTTAACACGTCCCCTGGAATCCGGACAAGGGTATTTTTTTACAATTGGAGGCCCTGCCCCCCAGACCATCACAGATGCGGCTTCTGCATCCGGTAGACGTTTCTGGTGTTCTCTGGGATCTTGAAGGCATCCCTGCATGATATACGATCATTCTGAGGATTGAATTATTTGTGATCGCGAAAAGTTATCATCATAGAAATCACAACGACACTTGGTTTGTCTGCATACCATTTGAGCAGTAACTTTGATCTTGCCTTCCTCTTGACCCTGGTGGTCCTCGTTTAGTAGATGCATATTCCTGTACTTGAACGGCTTCATGACCAGCTCAGCTTTGACCACCCTCCCGAAGGTCTTCGGGATACATCGTACTCCTGAGCCATCTTATTCATGGAGCAGACGGGTTACGAGGTATCATGCCGGCGAAAGCCTTGGTCAGCCTGGTGTCTTCCCTGATGGCTTCTTTCCTTTTTCCAGGTCTCCTTGTAGTTTTTGACCGTCTCTTTGATAACTTTTTTGGTACGCCAGATGAATGTACGGCTTACACCAAGCATGTTCATGATAGCCTTGTGGGACTGGACAGAGTCCAACAACTTGAGTACGGCCGTTCGCTTGCTTTCAAGTTCCATTTCGTCGTTGTTTTTCAACAAAAAGTTGTGAAAACAACAAAGCAGGTGTAAAAAGGTCCTTGTCACATAATTTTATATCGTACAAAACCTCTCAGAGTTATAGTAAGAAAGATTTGCACTTACATCCGATGTTTCACTAATTCGGCCTAACCCTGTATATACATGTATATATATAGACAGATATATGTATTAGTTTGTCTTAGAACTAATCCTTGCAGTAATATTGTTCTTAAAAAATGTCCTAAGTTTGTATAAAGGTGGACTTTGTAATGTATTTATTGGAACACTTTTCCTGCAAACTACGTACTTGTATATGTAATATATAATTTCACTTTTTTCTTAATTATATTAAAGGAGAGTGCTTATACAATTGTAGGTCGCCGTCACTCATATTGATAAGCCACTTTTCAAATACATACATGTCTCAGTTTCCACATAAGTTCTTTGAATACGTCTAATTGACTGTTAATACATAATGGGAGTGTCATTGGCTTCTCTACAATCTTTACTACTTTTATAAAACCAGCCTAAACCTCTCCTTGATCCTTACAGGTCTCTGACTATTGCCATGCTGTTCCACTCGAGAAATCACCTTGAATGATTTATGCCGCCACTGGCTATTAGTACAATGTCGTGGATCATTAAAATAAATGCATGGAGTGGAAGTATAATTTATTATTACGTAATTACGATATTTTCATAGAGGAAGTCTATTATTTAATCCATGCACAACAACTATCCGTCTTTGCCAAAGCAAATTAGTCAATCATATCAATAGAGAGCTATGTCTTTTGATACGTCATCTAATTCATGAGCCGGAAAGGAGGAATCCAATAATAGCTTTATTTTCGAAAAAATAATATAGATACAATATCAAGATTATTGCCCAAGTCAAGTTTTTCCTTTCCTTTGAGTAAAACACTATAATAACGAGAAATAAATTGTAATTCACACAAACTCACAAATAAACATATTTTGTCAATCTAGTAGTTTATACTTTTGATCCTTTATCATCTGTTTATGATCAGGAAAATAAACATTGTTACATTGAAAATTATGAGTTACTTTATCCTATTAATAGGTGTTATTGGAAGAAAACATTGAATGGATTCGCAAAAGACATGGATCGAGACCTAATGAAAAAGTCCATCTGTGTTTATTCTATTAATTGAATTTTATAATCAATGCTTACAATTCAACAGCCAAAAGCAAATATTGTTTAGATATATAATATCAACTGCTTTTATATTATTACTACATTTTTATTTCACCAACCACGTAGGAGGAAAAGACACTTATGTGTTATCATCAACCAAATGTATGATTTACAATATGACTGTTAGCAAGTTGATCATTCTTTATACCCTTCAAAATGGCTACTTCTGGAGCCAATAAGAAGATGAGTCTCGCATACTCTTAAAGCGAATACGCATTCTGATTGGATAAATGTTAGCACTATACGTACAGCGGGAGAGATGCCACTTTTCGTCGCGTTATAGTGCTTACCCGAAATAAAAACAACGTCTATCTCCACATAATCAGTATGTGTTTTTTATTAGGTACTTATACAATAATTATAAGGCTAATTTTACGATTTGATTTTTCAAGACTGAGTCTAAGAGTTGAATTACTCCATTGGTATAGAATGAATTGAGAAAACCTATTTTAAAAGTATGTTAATGAAGTTTTGTTTTTGGTACGACAGAGCCACCAAGCTCAACGTTACTCTAATCAAACACCGAACATTATTTTTATTGTTAATTGCCAATGTATGCATTTTTGGAATGTATCTTTACTGTTGTACGTATGAGGCCACTTCAGTAATAAATATTCGTGATTATCTATTTTACAGATACGTGATCAAGATAATCGCTTTGATATTTAAGCTCAGGACATTATTAAGAATTTATTGCTCTTTAATGCCAGTATGATGAAATGTCAATTCCCTCTGACTCTACAAACATGCTTATGTTCGTCGTAAATTATTTTATAATTAAAGACATAATTAAGCCATAAACAGTTATGAATCACCCATGAAAGTCGTTCACGTTCTTTAAAACGGTACCATAGAGTAGGATAGTCTAAACAAAATACTGAAACTTTGTTTTGACAATGGATTAACGAAAATCTAAAGAAAATAATAGGTAAATCATAAAAATGTTATTTTTAATGATAAAAATTAATATAATATTGGTAAAGCATTGAATTTACTTATCTTTATATAACTTATGTGAAATCTTGCAATATTTTCTACAATATAAGCGTGCATTGTTGAGCAACAATATATTTGTATTTCACATTCTGTTCATGGTATGGGAAGTCCTTCATTCAATCACGAAACCTCCACTTGTTGATATGTTTTATCTTTAATTGAATTTATGACATCTACATTCTTTGGATTTGGACCTATTACTAGGAATAAACAGCTGTCCAGATTAATCTACTCCAAGGTAAAACTTTAAATATTATCAAATATATCACAAACTATTAAGCTATTTTGTTTTATATTTGTACAAGGCACACATGGAATAATCCATTAGACTATCGATCAAAAACTAATGTACGTTAAAGGACCCCATTTTTAGATTTGTAAAAGCCATTAACTTTCAGAGCATCAATCCATTTATATATATTAGCTATTTTGGTCTTCTTTCTAACATTTATAAAGACAAAGCCGGATGAGAAATACGCCTGAGGATGATTCTATGTAGCAACGTGCGGCATTTTATTGAATTACATTGGGACAAGTAATGATTAGAGCACACTTTTGGCATTTTTAAGTATCATTTTCATCAAGCAGTAGACTTTGCAAAATACAATTTATGTGAAAGTTCTGTCCCTCTCCAATGAAGTCAAGCGAAACAGAGGGACCAAATATTTAATATACTGAACGCAAGTTTTTCTAAAGCACACACAAAACATAATTCCTACACACTTGAATAACTTCAAAGACCATTGAGCAATAATTATGTAAATATAAAACTAATAACTTCCTACAATGACTCTGCGTATTTCATATTCTTCAATATTCCATAAATTGTATACGTCTGCTTCAGGCAAAAATCCTAGATTATTACGGGTCGTGATTCATCCGTCATTGATCCGAGGTGAATCCCTTTCTGTTCGAATACATATGTTTTTATAGCCTCCTACAACAAACTAACTTTATTATCACATTTTACATTGTTAAGGATATGTATCAAATATATTTCTAACCTTTCTGAAAATGTAGACTGTACATTTGGACTTTGCATCTAAAAGTAACTTGTTTTTTCTGCAAAATATTCATAAAGACAGTTTTATCAAAACAATTATTCAATAAAGATCAATTTTATACCTGCCTGTTGCCTCATTTTATTCATGCACCAAATGCTCAATTGAGCATATTTTTTGAACAAAAGAGAGATATAAATATGCCACATATTTGCCACTATCACGTTCAAAAAGGCAATAGTACATCATTTTATTGTTATGAATAAAAGTATTCTTTAAAATCAAATAAGAAAGCCAGCAACAACACAATTTGTAATTACATTCATCCATCACATGTATGGCAATTGTTGTCCATAAGAAATGGTAAGAAAAATGTCAAAAATAAATAAAATTTATACAACAACAAATACTATTTCTCAATAAATGATTATAGTAAAAATAGTTTTAGTTTAAGCAATTATAGGTAGGTGATTTCTTTTTGTTGTTATTATTAGACGTGGAAAAGCATTTATTTGGGCTATTTTTCCATGTATCATCATTTCCTTTCCATATCTATTACTAGGCCATATTTTCCTCGGTCATTTCTTCCTAATACCAGAAAAAGATATAGCTTGCGCTGTCCCAACTGCCTGATGAAAAATATATTTCCATAACGGCAAAACATACTTTATTAATATTCAAATGTTTATTTAACAATTAATTAATTAATTAAACAAATACTATTATGAGGCCATAACTTTGCATTCATTTATTCTGTATTCAAAAGAATCTTCATTTACAATAATGTTATCATATGTAAGATGTTGCAGGATGTGAAATAATCCTGCAGTGATGTTCTGACTTATAAAATCTTGTTAGTGTGTCATAGTCAAAGATGAGCTGTTTTTATCATGGTATGTCACATGAGACGTTCTATGAATAGCTTAATTGAAGTGATGAAAGAAATCATGAAGTATGTACATTGTCATGATACTCAATTACTTAATTAATGAAATTATTTGAGGACACAAAGGATCTCATATTCATATTTTCATGTAATTATTATTATTATTATTCATGGTGACCACAGTTACAATTACATGAGCTAGTTTCTTGCCAGCAGAAGCTATAAAGGATATGTAATATATTTTAATTATTTTTCGGATTTGCTACCTTATTATTTGAATACATATTAAAGATAAAGCACATAGAATGAGTATTTGTTACATGAATTACAGAATAAAATAATCATTGAATGTGACGATGAAATCAACTTATGAGGGACGGAAAATGGGATTCGTTCATTGTGGCAATATTAAGAGATACAAAAATGATTTATCTTGTAGAGGAAATATAGTTTTGAGATCACATTAAAGAGGTTATCACTTCCATTACTCTGTATCATAAATCGAACATACACCAAAGTTTGAGTAACAAAATAAGTTAATA
>CP045906.1:12801746-12956748 GCA_013387185.1 Caligus rogercresseyi | reverse complement strand
ATATTATATATAGGTATATATATATATGTACGTCTGAGCCCCCTAACTAATTAGTTTGTTCTATAAAAAATTACGATATATCTGTTGCTGAAATTCAGCTCACAAAATATACAAGTGTGTGCGTAATCAAGTATACATGTTGGTACAGGTTGGACTAGTGAGAGGAGTGTATATAAATACTGATCAACTTCATTGGAAATATCCTTGGTTTGAATTATATTATACTAATATTATTATGACGTTGCATTACTTTGTTCCTAATTTTGCGCAGTATAATACTACACCCTATACCTAGTGTGTATATCTCTGATGACCAGGAAGGTAGGGTTATTCTCCTTGTTCCAATTCCTCCTCTATCGATGTACTTACCACGCCCTAAACCAAGGCTTTTTTCAAACTAAACTTTGTTATATAGCACATATTTTGCTAGAAGTAACCTAAATGGTTTGAAGTGGGTGTTCATTTGAATGCAAATAACGTGGTCGATGGGCCTTGGCAGAAGCCTTTCGCGGGCCGGTGTCTAATTCCCTTTTTATTCCGTAATGTCTGCAAGTAGGTGTGAATATATGTATTTACATATGTACTAAGATTTATCCGTGAGTGAGACTTAGGTATTCAAACCAAATATATCTAAGACACTGTGAATCAGCGTGTAATTAACTATATCTGTTTTTCGCTACTCAATAGTTAAATAATCCCACAATCATTGAACGAAAAAGGATATTACCGGAAGTGTTGAAAAATGAAGCAGGGCGTTAGAATAGCAATGAGTACGAACTACATCCTTAGTGATACAACTTAATGCTCTGTTAACCGAATGAAAACATGATATATTTTTTTCTTCCTTTATTGTTTAGACTATTTATAAATTATATTAAAATAATCACACTATCTGTAACAGTGTTACCACCGTGGTTCACATTGGTGATCCCTGGCTACAGTTGTCTAAACTGGATTTTAAGTCCTGGGGATGTCACTTTCCCACCACTGCTCGAGAAGCTTAGGCTCTGGTGTATAATCGGCTGGCAGTTGGGACGCAGGGATTCGCTGTTTGAGTCAATCCTCTCTACATCGCCCCCTTCGCCGTTTCCGTGCCAAAGCCTTCCCACCGTCTCCACGATGTCTCCAACTCCTCCGAGCCCACTGCCACCTAGCCGCCTTCTAGCTCATGGCTTCTCAATGCCGTCTCCATGAGCCATAGCCTTATCGCGCCTACACAATCCAGCACTCCCATGTTCTACCTTCAGGTATATCTGCACCTTCACCTCTATCTGCTTCAACGCCCGTATTATCATGGACCGCAATACCCCTTTTCAAAAATCCAGGGATTTCATTCCACCCTGGATGGCAGTCGTATCCACAATTAACGCTTTTCACGGATCCACGCCGCCTACTCTACTCACGAATTACGGATCCACAACTACATTAAGTCATCAAGACACCGCACTAGTTCTAGAACTACTCGCCACATGTATAAAACTAACTTCACTCCTATTTCTATCTACATTTTCACTGCCTCGTCGAGTCACCTCCAAGTGCAACGGCTCGAGAACTACTCGCTCCTAGATAACATTTCCTCACGCAACCTACTGAACCCTGAACTCCCACCTACTTAACCTTAAAAATCCTCTGTTAGCCTGGATTGTGCAGCAAAGATATCCGTCACCCTGACGTGAAGTAGGGAGTTCTCTTTTTCCTTTTTCCTCTTTCTTTTTTAGAATCCTTCCTCCTACCTCGTCACTGTGGAGCACTGTAGCAGATTCTCCATGTCTCTCTGCTCCTATTTGTTAATAACTCCCATTTGTTTCTCGGCTCCTAATTGTAGCCTATTTGTATATACATATAGAATTCCTATCATGAATACACATCAGTTATGATCAGATAATCTAAGGTGTCATTTATCTACTCCTTTGGTTGCAAAACTCTGGGTGTCGGATTTTATTTTATTTTTTAAATCAAGAAATATATATTATGGAATTACAGCTTTAAAGTTATTGAACCAACATTTATAATAATGTGTTAGAATCAAAAAACTGAAATATAATGATGTAATTTTCTTCATAACGAACTATCGCTAGTAATGTCTGGAGGATCTAAGTTACAATAAATTGGAATGACGTTAACTATAATATTAAAAATGCTCAGCATATCAGGGTACTTTTTTTCTACACCATAAGGCACACCACATTATAAGATGCATCTTCAATGAATGACATATTTTAAAACTTTTTTTATACAAAGGTTTACTGCATTATAAGGCGCTACAGTTAGAAAATGGAAGTAGGCATTTCCTTACAGTAATTGCAAGATCTGGTGTGATTCAATATTGATCCATATATGAGGCGCATGATCAGTTTTTGAAAAGAATGAGGCTTCTAGTGCACCTTATATGTCGGAAAATACGATAAATCAATAATGACATAATCTCTTTACAAATTTCAACATAAGTCTAATATTTGAATTTTAAAAACCTCACATGCATGAGTACTTATTACGAAAATGGGCTTATTCCATTACTTACATGTCTTATAAATTGTTATCATAATGTTTTGATCACTGAAAAGTCTGTTTCAGCTTGTGAATTGCCTTTCTTACAATGGGACAAACAGTTTATTACTTGAGAATTGAAATTAACACCTTAATAAAACATCTAATATAGATTTTGTTTTGTCCATTTGGTTTTATTACCTCCGCCGAAGGAGGTATTTTTTCACTGGCGATGGTTTGTTTGTTTTAGTTAGTTTGTTTGTCACAGGATAACTCAAAAAGTGCGGAACGGATTCGGACGAACTTTGTGAGTTGTTGGAAATGCCAAAAGGAACAAGTCATTAAATTTTGGCATCTCCTTAGTGCTTCTTTAAGATGAAAAATAAGGGAGCTCGATAGCCGTGCGTGTTAAGGCTGTTCCACTCTAAATGTTGGGGCGCAGGTTCGAATCTCGAAGGGGATGGTCATTTTTGGTCTACCTCATTTATAATATCCTAGGTTCGATAGACTAATTTTTGCTATAATGCTTATTTATATCCTATCGGATGCAATTCTATCGAGCATATAGGCAAAAAAAAAAAAAAAGATGCAAAATGAGCTAAATACTAATAAATATTTCAAGTTAGCCTACTCTGCCAATAGATGTCGCTGTGCTGTGCTCTCCTCTTTGATGACTTCAGTTTCTTTTTCTTTCCATGGACCTCTAGAGTGTAAACATAAAGAGCAGTATGTAGAGTTAAGGGACAGTGCGTAGAGGGTTGGAAATTACAAAAAGACCAAGTGATTCATTTGGTGGGATCAGCAGAGGTTTGCACTCTCTGAGTCCTCTAGTTTGGGATTGCATCCGGGTGGTTATGGCCTATCATTAGTTATAATATAGAAATGAGCCATACAACCTATTATTACTGTTGATATTAATTTGAATACTTACAAAGATCTTTTCAGGCAAGATTTCATTATTTTATATCCCTTTTTCCCACTCCCTAAAATATGAGGTCCCATTAATTACTTTTTTGCATACTTTCAAACCAATTCGCTATACAGAGAGATTTGTCAGGGCTAACATATGAACAAAATAAATAACTGCTTCTCAAAAATGTTTTGTTTACAATTTTTTATAATTAATTTATCGCAATATCAAGAATCTCCATTTGTTGAACACTATGTATATACATAGACACCACAACTATGATCCCTACATTAGTAGTAGTCTATTAATTATATTAGCATATAGAACTAGAGGCATAAATACACTCGAGAGTGCAAACCTCCGCCGTCATGGGGTCCTTATGAGCCTTCCGAGGCGGATTTTCATGACTGGGCGGCGTATAGGGACGGGGAGGGTTCCCCTCGACGGAAATTCCGAGAGGAAGACGCTCCCGGCACCCGATTTCACAGCACAGCGATATCTATGGCAGAGTAAGCTAACTTGAATATTTATTATATTTAGCTCATTTTGCATCTTAATTCTGCACTCACAGATGCCAAAATTTAATCACTTGTTTCTTTTGACATTTCCAACAACTCCACAAAGTTTCATCCGAATCTGTAACGTACTTTTTGAGTTATCCTGCTGACAAACAACACAACAACAACAAACCAACGCCAGTGAAAACAATACCTCCTTCGGCGGAGGTAAAAATGGCACATACGATCCACCGACCAATGGAATAGGATGTATGTTTGTGTTACTTTGTGCCAAATTCTTGAGTTCGGGATTTTATTATTGTTTTTGCCGATTGATAAAAAATTGCAATAAAAGGCTTGTGAACTATATCATATTTCTTTTGTCTATTTAGTTCAATGCATTGCATCCAAATACATAGATATAGGTAAGCATAACAACATATATTTAGACTATCGCACCAAGGATCTTGTCATTGAATTTGACCAATATTGATCTTCCCCTCTCGATAGTCGAACCTACGTCCTTTACATGAAAATTGATATATTTTTTTCCTTTTCAGGAAAGAAATCCTTTCTTTTAAATACTTTTCACTAAAATTCACATTACAATTAACAGCCTATAATAAAAATATTGTAGTCGTGGGGATAAAACATAAAAACTGGTAAATACAAAAGAGGATTTAAGAATGAAAAAAAATAAGGTAGTAATATCAAGGTCTGTATAATAAGTATGGGCAATAAAAAAATGTAATCCTAGCAGTCTAACTACTCAATGACGTCACTGGAGAACGAATATATATAAATATATATATAAAGAGAGAGCAAGAGAGAGAGAGAGATATTTGTTCTCCGGTGACGTCAATGAGTAGGCACACTGCTACATGTTTGTTTTTGTAGTACCCAGACCTTATTATACAGACCTTGGTAATAATGATAAATAAATACGCGAAGAAGGCCTCAGGCAAAAAATGAGGTGTGAAGCTCCATCAACTCCTCCCTCGAACCTAGCACCATCGATGGGAGTCGAGACTCGCTGAGGATTCCGTGCATTTTTCTTGAAAATGTTGGCTGGTTGATATTTATTGATAACTATTGCATAATTATTAAAAGCGGTTTATGTCACAATTCATCCTTTCATCCTTCATCTCTATGAATGTATTTATATAAATGACTTTTTAAACACCAATTTGCTAAAGAATTGATTCCCTGTTCTTTGATATGTCCAAGCAGTTACTGAAGATACGAAATGGTTCCTTTAAATAAATGGGAAACTTATAGTGCAATGCATTATTTTAAGCATAATGTCGAACAAAAATGATTGGGGGTTGCATATAAATAAATCATAAATAAGTGGTATGACTCATTGAAGCATTTATCTAAGAAACAGATGTTGCCTTTATCTACATGGTAGAAGAAAAGTTCTTGTAAGTCTTGTATAACTAAGATGGGCGTGAGCATTTAAAGAAAGAGGGGAGTTCAGGTTAATTGCCCCTTGAATTGCCCCTTAAGAAAGACAAATTTTAAGCATTTAAAGCTATTATGGGGTGAACAACTCACTCCAGATGTTGCAATAAAACACAATATGGAGTAAATTATCATAAGAGCTCTTAGCAGGTTAAGGTATAATTTTGTAAGCTTTTAAGAGTTGAATATGTTTTATGATATGTACCATTTAATTGCAGGGTTTAGTTTTATAATGCCATTAAAATACAGACTTGAGTTTTTAGTTGTCTTGAGGAAAAAGTATCGGTTAGAAGATGTGTAATAGCATGAGTTTAAAGATAATTAATATAAAAGAACAAATAAACTGTTTTTTTCCTCTAAAATGACGATTGACCACTCTATGTACATCAATCCACTCGTCATTGAGATTCGAGAATGCATTAACAATGGCAGTTTTTTAAATAAACCAATAAAATCCGACAATAAATTTTAATATCGGGGTTCTTAGAAAAAATAGATTCATAGTACTCCAATAGAATTCCAGTGACTACTACTCATAGAGATATAAAGATATAGAGAACTTATTCCCTTCAATAGCAGAGAAACATCGTTCAGCTGTCGCCTAAGCCCAATATAAACAAAGTAGTTCGTACTACGTCATCGTAAGCTGTTTATAGAGATAGAAATATTGTTTAGATTGGACATAAACACGTATTCCTCTGAAGAATCCAAGAAGCCCTCTATGTCTTTATATGGTCTATGTACTACTATTGCAGTTATCAAAACAATGTGACAAGCTTTATAGACAACATGAGATGGTTCAGCAAGAATCTAAGTTTAAATGGATTTTTGTGAAAATAAGATACTATCACTGTGATATAGTTGGTTAAATTATCCTTCGTTTGTATTAATAAAATATTTGATTAGTGACAATAGGCTCAGAAAATTGCTACTTAATTGTATGCTCTTAAATCCCGGCCACATATTTTGAATTATAGCATATGGTACCATCCACTGAGGAAGAAAATAAAAAGTGACGTCAATCAAAAGAAAAGAGGAAACATTAAGAGAAGAAAAAATATATCTTCGTCAATAATTTATAGATATATCCATTTATTTACTTAAATAAATAACTTCCTCGAAGACATATTATATTTATTGTATTTTGTTATAACTCATTTAATCGCCAGGTAAAAATATGTTACTTGTATCAACTTATATATTACTTTGTCTCGGATTTATTTTAATGGGTTCAAATACTTTTCATATTTAAGATATAATTATAAAAGAAAACTTCAAATAACAGTTACGTAAATAACAAACATAAGCAGTTATTTAGAAAGTATAAAGTAAAGGATTATCTAGAGCAAAGACAAAAAAACATATGGCGGTAATGCAATAGATTAAGAATTAAGATAGTCACTCTATTAGCTCATAAGAGGATTATGTACTTTATATAAAAAGCAAACACTGATTGGTGCCGTGAGATATATATATCTATATATATATATATATTCTTATATATTATATATATATATATATATGATGACCTTCTGATGAAAAAAATGGAGTCCCTCATAAATATTCACTCTTAGAAAATAAAGTTAGGAATAAAATACAAATAAACGTTTTTTTGGTGAAAATCACCATCGATAAAGTGGATTGATATTTTTCTACCTATTATATGACATGACCGATATATAGTTAATTGCAGGGCAATCCCTATGGCATAACATCCCATCATGGATCATTTTCAATTATAGCAATCCAATTATAAGCCCAACTTTTTGGGTGTAGCAATTACTATACGACCATATATTCTTTTTTATGATAAATATAATTGCTGTAAATATCGAGGCAATAAAATGTTGTCTAAATAAAATAACAAGTACTATAACTACAGGATTTGCAGATCAGATATGTAAAACAGTTTTGTGTCCTTAATATGCAGCCCTTAAAAACTAAAACAATCATACTTATTATTAAATATATTTATCCAAATTATTTTTATTTATGTTTAGAGGATTCAATGTCAATAAAGTGTTTATATAATCAATTTAAAGTAGCAAAATGGCTATAATTGTTTATATAAAGATTAAGAGTGTAATTATTATATTTATCTGAAAAAGAGAACATATGAGCTTTGAATTAAGAATACAAAGTAACTATTGAATTGAATCTCCTAGACGGACAACATAACAAACAAGAACTTCAAAGACACTAACATAAAGTCAATGCTCTTTTTCCCTTATCTTACCTTTTTTTCTGCTATTCCCCGGCCTTTTTACAGCTCCATATTCATTCAATAATTGATAATAATAAATCAATGTGTACACCATGAAGGCAATGTAAGTAGCTTCAGGCAAAGTTATACCTAAGTGTAATTCAATTGCGGTATCATTAGGTAATGAATCAAGGAACTACATCGTCCCTTCGTATAAACAGCATGTGATGGAAAGCAAATTGTATTTGCCGATATTGTTTTTTTGTATTACACTGTGTAAATTCATTATATTGACATACAAAATGATATAGCCTGATAAATCAAGCTTTATGTTTTATTATAGACTCTGCCATTCTCAAAAGCCTCTTTTATGACCTCCAATGGATGTGTCTGGAAGGAATCATAAAGAAAAAAGGAGAAGCAAATGTATTATACTTGAACCTCTGTGTTTTGAAGGAGATAAATAAATATTAATTTGAAGATGTGTTTTAAAATATATACCATGAATATTACTAGGTGTTAACTCAGACTCAACATAACGTATGTATTTCTATTAATTTCTCAATTTCACGTACTTGATCTAATATTACATATTATATATATATAGGTATATACAAGCCTGGCGGGATGGGCGGGCCTGGCCCCCCTCAGGCCCGTCCCGCCGAGTGACGTAGGCCCGCCCATCCACTGAGTGACGTGGGTCATATTTCTTATGAATGTGCCACTGTGCCCCCCATAACAACTGTAGGCCCCCTCAAAAGCCTGGGCCTGCTGCCGGGCCTGGGTATATATATATATCAGGAAACGACCGGGACTTAAATTTTTCATGCCGGGCCGGGACTTAGTATATATTTTCGTTCCTTCGACAATCTGATGTGACGAATTTCCAAAAAAAAAGTGACGACCTTTTTTATGAAAAGAATCTCCAAAAAAAAAAGTGACGACTTTTTTTTAGAAAACAATATTTCCAAACTTCCTTTCTAAAAAAGTTTCCTGATATATATATATATATAGATAGATAGATAGATAGATAGAGATAGATAGATCGATAGATAGATAGATAGATAGATAGATAGATAGATAGATAGATAGATAGATAATTGTGACCCATTATATTTATGAGTGAATAATAATGCTAGATATTATCTAATTTTCCTTTTTCTCTTTTGTTATTAGTTTTTGGTAACTTTTCCCCCGTTCTTAATATAAAAAAGTGTTAACAAGGCATAAGTATAACAAAGAAGTTAACTTAATATTTACCTTTTAATAATTAGATCAGCAATGGCGAAGTAATCCATTTATTTACGTTTGAGTCTTTTATTCCAGGTAAGCCATGCATAATATGACTGCCTACACCAAAGGGTATAATAATAATGGTGTTGGCTCATGGCTCTACAGAAAAACCAATCACGATAATGAGGTAATTCATGAGCTTAGGTATAGACCTACATAATTAATGAACACAAACATCAGAAGGGCGGGATGCAAACCACGTAAATATTCTAGGTCTCAAAGCAGACACAACTTTACTTACATAAACAATAAATGCTTGAAAACAGAGCTTATTTTTAAAGTCCTTATTGTTACATCTTGTGTAAATAACACGCATTGTATTCATAATATTGGTATGTTTATTTTTTGAAGAACTTAAATAAGTCTTATCCAGCACTAGCCTATAAATATAATTATTTTTTAACGATTTAAATAATTTTATTTTCTTACTGCAAAGAAGAATACAGTGTAAAAAATACACTAAAAACATACCGATAACACAAGAAATCAAATCTGGACAGTTACGTAATAAATTTAATGTATTACTTCCGATGCATTAACCAACAATTCAGCTTAAATAATTTTTGAATGCGCTACAACTGTATTGAGCAATTTAGACAAACTTATTTAAGCTCATAATGTTATGAAAATATATAAATTTTAAAATTCACGGTCAAAAAAAGAAATTTTATTTTGTAATTTAGTCAATGTTAGTTGGGCCATTTTGTTCGGAGGAAAAGATAATTGATTTATAGACTATATCGAAATTATCGTCTTACAAACACCTTGTCCATTTTACATTGATCTTGTTATATGTTATATTTTAATTTTATGACACTTGATATTAATTCCCAAGATCGCTTGAGTAGCAGAACGGCTAGTTAAACAAGCATAAGCCATATGTAATAAAATTAACTTCTTTGCGTCGTGTGTTTTATAAAATATGCATACAGAGATAGCAATTTGAGACGAGAAGGTGTAAAAACGTAACTTTATGTTGCTGAATAATTCTGTTTTCTCTCTCATTTCGCACTAAGATAAGGGGTATTCACAAATTCCAAATAAAGATCAAAATAATATACCTGACACTCAACCTTGTGAGCCTGATTTGTCATCATTTTTGTTAAATATACTCAAAAGAATACATCCATTAGAAAGTCATTAATTTAGTTTAATATTTTATTAATAAATGTCCATATACTTTGTTTATATTTTTAGTAATATAAATGAAAAGTTAATTTTCAGGTGAAAAAATTAAGTTTTTTAATAGATTTGCTGAAGAAATAATGTATCCATTTTATAATAATTTGTATCCAGCACTTTCTCTAGTAATTACTTAATGAGAAAATCTTATTTATAGCATTTTCGGTAAATACATAAATACAGATTTTTGCATGGCTGTATTTTTTCATGTATGATTTATGTTTAAAGGGAACTATATTCCTCAGTGGTATGGCGTTATGGGCATATTTCAAATGGAATGTAAAGGGAGTACGAGAGCTTGGTGCATCAGCGGGCTCAAATAAAACTGTTGAGGGCGCAGGTAAGCCACCCGAGAGAGTAAAGTCTATATTGAGCAACCTCATTGAAAAGAGTTTTTCGTTTCGAATAAGTATGTAGTTTGAATACTGTGATGCTCATATATAATACACGTGCAAAAAAAAGTTGGAATCAACGTAAATAAGTATATATTAAAGCTACAAACTTTGGGGAACGAACATGTTCAGAGGGGGAAAATAAAACTGAAACTGATTCATTCAGCTTCATGGAGACAGTCATTCTTTAACGACTCAATAAAGGTGTGTCAGGAAACAAGCCTGCTTTGAAGGGATAACATCATTTTCTTTTATTATATCATCTTTTATTCACCTCGCGTTAGTTTATTATTATTATTGAATGATGCTCTCTGGATCCTGGTTGTGTGTGATAGTTTGACTTGAGCGTATGTGACATACACGGAGTAGAATGCAAAGAAAACTCTCTCGGGTAGTTAACACCACGATTCATTATTTTTCTTCTCTCATCTCTGTAAATGCATAGATACTTGATAGGTATACACACACGCACACATATATGTGACTCGTCAACTAAGCATAATATATATACTCGCATATTTGGCGCCTACGGCGCCCATAGTTCGCCCTTCGGGTATGGGTAGGTGATAAATATTTACTCACTAAATCTAACACTTATATCTTTGCAATGTTATGAAGAATCATAATCCTTTTACTCTTATTGTTATGATACTAATAAATAAATAACAGGTATCCAATGACATTTTTTCCAATGGTCCATCACTTTGTAAATAGTTTTATTAGGTCCGCCTTGACCCAAGGATTCCATAGGTACCTTCAAAGTTCAAATCTGACCATAAATGTGGGAGGAGATAGCGTGCGGACATACAGACGGACGGACAGAGATTGGTGAATTATTATATATATTATTTAGTTTTAATAATTTGTAATCTGCTCATACTATGTTTTAGCCCACTTAGTATACATATAATATTAGTTCCTTTCAAGTGATACTTAAGGGATATTTCATCTATTGTCATTTTGTTGAAATATCATAAAATACTAAATTATTAAATAAGTAAAAAATCATGTATTATGTTTTGAAATATCTATAAAAGTGAAAAAGTGAATTTGAAAAAAACGTGCACAATTAAAAACAGTTTATTCATTAATGATGGAATGTACAAACAAACATGGCAGTTTTAAATCAAGGATCTGGAGAAGATGTCCTATGTTAATGAAAGGTATGATATACTTTTCTAGGGTAATTTTAAAAGCTATCACTCTATGATTGGGAGTTATATATATGTACCTAAATACCAAGCAGAAGCATCTATTTTAATACTCGCCAACCTTCCTTTCTTGAGCTGTAAATAACCATGCATTTCAGAAGAACAAGGTCCAAACCCTACATTGGACAGTAACTTTGTAGTTGAGAGGACACATTTACAATAGCATCTCTCTTCCTCAAATCAAATAGTGAGTCACTCGGCCACACTGAGGGTCCATTCTTCTCAGCATTGCCTCTTACTACCTGTGTTGTAGAAAATGCAGAATTGCCTCTCTTAGGTCAATTCTTTTTTAGAATGTTGACATAAGTGAAATCACCCAGACTCTTCAAATCCAACAAATTGCTACTCAGCAAAAAAAAAAATTTTTTTCAACCATGTATTTATATATTTTTATTTTATGCCATCCAATTAAATCTCCTTCGTGACGTTATTGTGGATCACTTGGAGGCAATCAATTGGCAGTCCTCGGACAGACATGCAATTGATATTTTAGGTGTTAATCCATCGAAGTCTTTTAAGTGTTTGAGTAACTCAGTAATTCAATTGATTAATAGTTACATTGAAGAAGTCTCTTTGGACACCTTACCGTAATGGAACGTCGCCAAAATTTTCAATCTCTTCACAAATAAATGCGCGTTCGGCTGCAAAATTTTCCATTTAAAAGCATGCTAAATTAGTATAATCAAATTATGTATCCATATTATAAAATCTGTTATAATAAAATGCCATTACTTTTGTATGGTTTGGTTGAGAATCTAATGGAACAAAACATAAAATTCACTTTATATCCTCGGGAGTCAGATGTGCTTTGCCATTAATACTAAGTTAATTGTGAATGTCTTTGAAATTCGTAGCTGTATACAAATTGTTTAATTTTTCCAGAGTCCCTAACATTATACATCAATATTAGAATGACTATGATAGTATACTAATCAAACAGATACTTTCGTTTCTTCAATAATTTTTATAGACTTGCAATGACGATCAATATATTTTCAAGAAACCAAGATATGATAACAATTTCAAAACGCAAATTGTTTTGAATAATAAAATGTTCAATATATAGTTGCAATAACAAAAATGATGATTAAAACTTTTGAAGGTGGGAGTGAATTTTTAAAAAAAAATCGTTCCTTGTGATGATTCATAAACTTTAAAAACATGATAAATGATTACTATAAAAAGCGTTAATTATCACTTTATCGTTCATTTTATTATTCACGGAAGCCACAGGCACCTTTGTGGGATTTATATTTTCCGTTTTATTATGAGACAGCATATTTAATGATTATATTGTCTTTCGACTTCTAGCCTTAGTTTGACTTTCAACCTATAGTTGTTGCTTCTATAAATTGAGTATATGATATGCATTTATCACCACAAGCATTTTAAACATATTCACCGAGAGAGAGAAATCATCTCACATTACATAACCCTTCTTATATAAACGACAAAGAAAGGGAGAAAAACTTGTTTTATGAAATAAACATGCCATGACATCACCAAGAGAAAATGTATTCATAATTATCTTTCTTTTCTTGAAGACATGACACAACCACAAAGAAACAATAGACAATTTTGAGCAGTCACATATGTTTATTTAATTCCAAATAAGTACAATATTCATAGCAAAAACATCAAAGCAGAGCAAGACATATGTAGAAGGAAGAAGGCCACGAAGTGTTGTGGGAGCATTTTGAGGAAGTTGCCACGAATAAATAAAGACATATAATATATGTCCTTGAAGTATGTTCCAAATATGGCTATAAAATATATATTTCGTGGCATCAATTAAGAATTATTCATATGAATTAAAAATAGCTTAAAATTATGTTTCGCGTCGTCGAATCATGCTTTATGTCTACATATTTTTTTGTAAACCCTGAAATTTGAGTTAATAGAGATATCTGAGTACAAAGGATATATTTATTGACGGCATAAAGATAACATTTTGTGTAGATTCAATGAATAGCATTTAATGTCGTAATTTGCATAGGTCCACTTTGAATCTCATTTTTATTATGTTCCCTTTTTTGAACGAGAGGCATTATGCAATTTCTATCCTTTTAGTTCAATTTGATACCATTGAAGTAATTGAAACACGGCCAAAGGCTACAAATTATATACATAGTCCTTCTGCTAGAAACATTCTTCATGAAATAAAAATTCCTTGTTTTACTAAAAATGAATGAAACCATCTGATTAATATCATATCGTTTCTGATCATTTTTAAAAATATATTATGGAATGCCCAAATTTTATATTTTGAGTTTTACAATGGATTTCAAATAGATTAATTCAGTTAACTGAGCTGAGTATGAATAAATATTTGTATACAAATTTGCAAATAAGTTTATGTGTACTCAAAATTCGAAGTGTCTAAGTCATTAGAATAATTACAATGCCCAAGGATTGAAAATCTATTAGGATAAAACTATTTTCACTAAATTAAAATATGCATTTTGACAAAAAGATTTTAGGAAACCAAAAATATAAATATAAGTAAAAAGGTTTTTTCTGTAAAATATACAGCAGTAAAAATATTTGTTTTGTGCATTATTTTATGTCCTCACAAAAAAGGTTCGTACAAATGTAGGGGTATCATACAAGAGTATAAAAGTATTGAAACTGGGAGAGGAGTTAGCTCTGTGAACCTAAAGGATTGTTATCTTTCCCCATTTATCCTCTCAAAGACCATTAAAATATCAAAGCCACAGGGGGGATAGTCGGGGTGCAATTTATGTTTGAGAAGAAGCCTGAGTCATGATTTCTTCTTTAGAGGAAGATGCATCAGTAAACAGTTTTCATATTATTTGTGACTTGCTTTGGATTAAATCTGTGCCACAATTTAAAGGAGAGGAAAATAATATTGAGTCTGTCAAATACTATATCCGACGTGTAATTCAAAGAACTTCAATTTTCTTCTTATGGGTCAAATAACATTGTTGTCTATTAAAAATATGCATATACAATATATTAAGGTTTTATTAGGCATGACGTAATACGAATTTAGATACAAGGTATCTCATACATACTACAAGAAGTATATTATTATTTCACAACAATGATAGAAAAAAAACTGACAAAGTTTACTATTGGGTAGCATTTAGCCTGGATCTTAAGCCTGGGCTTAGTAAATCGAATGACAAATTAATATAAATTTATTTAGACAGTTCGTTTTTGCCGCTTTAGTATTTAAAGTTTTTATCAATAATTATTGATAGATCTTTCTTTACAAATCATGAATATTGAGTTTTCCTACATAAACCAAAGAAAAAAATTAAATGTAAGAAGTTATTTACATAAAATTATTCCTTATATGTATTTTATTCCGAAAGATAACATTCCAGCTAGCATATGTAAACGCACTCTCTTTCGGTTCTTAATATTATTCATTTTTCTTACTGCTCAGAATATTATCCTTATTAGTATTAGTTATATCGTTCCTTCTTTTAGTATGTGTATTTCATTATATGAAGAAGAAATCGTTTACTAGAGCATGTAGCCTAGCGTCTTCATTAAGAGCCGTTTATATATACCAACAGGTTCTTAAAGATTTTCATTTATTTTTAATAATGAGAACCTTGGGGATCCTAGACATCAAAGTTGAGGATCACGTTGAATGACATGTCTGGCAGAGGTATTATTTGTGTTTCTCTTATAACACTTTATACAAAGGCAATATATTTTACAACATTTACTAATTGCCAGCCTTTTTCCCTGAGGGACTGTAAATGGGATATTATTCTCTTAAAATATAAATACGTATTGTACTATTCTTTACAGAGGCGGATTAATGAACCACTTTTTTGTCTCCAGTCTATGGGCCCCAAGTTGGGAGGACCCTTAGGGGTGTCCGACATTTTTCAAAAATGTAAATAAAGTACAAGGATATAAAAATAACTGAACGCTATGGGTCTGTAGGGGTGATATACCTGCATAAACACTGATTATGTTTAGTGTAGTCCATAGGGAATATAAATTTATGCAACATTGAGTTGAATAGCACAGTCTTTGTTAATACTCAAACATAATTATGAGCTGAGGGACGGACAGACAACAGGAAAATAAAGAAAGAGCCAAATTTAATATATTTCTGTTAAATAAGAGGTGTGATGACATCACTGGAACAATATAATTGAATGATACTTTCAGAGGACCAAAATAAAAAAGGGGGGCATGACTGCCTAACACGCCCATGACATGAAACAGAACATAAGTTTTCATAGTTCATGAGACTTTAAAAAATATTAATATAAAAACGATTAGTTTATCAAAAAAGTGATACCGCATGCAATAATTCTATATTATAATACTTTAGGTTCCCTATACGATCTGAAAGAAATGTTATCCTTGGGATATTCTTAAATTCAACAAGCATAGAAATGCTGTACCTCATCAAAAAAAAGATTTTTATCGTCTACTAAGCTATCGTCTCTTACAAAAGGGTTACTTAATCAGTAAAACTTTCAAATTCACAACATCATTAGTTTTATAACTAAGCATTTTTAATGTTTGTACAACTGTGAAATTTATTCTGTATATTCAATAGTTTGAGCTTATATAGTTTAAAGGATTAAGATATTGTTTGTTGAGCTCCTAGATCAGCCCCACCACAACGAAACTCAATCGGTATCAGCCGAGGATTAAGGTATAAAAACATTAAATTGTTTGTAAATTATCTCTGTGACGTTGTTTAACAATATAAAAATGTAATCACTAATTAAAATAGTTATATCTTAATAGATAGGTATCAATGAGTATTGTGTTTTTTGATGATGTGAAATATTTTGATCCAAAATATAAACATTATGGAGAGCCGAGAATATAATACAAGATAAATTATGATATACGGAAGATTCAAGGTCCTAAACAGGAAATATACATGCATACATTCATTGAAAATTATAGTGGGATCTTAATTAGATGTAGTTAGCTGGTTAGTTAATTGCTTGTACCATATGCATTTATATGATAAATAAATATACTTATGAATGGAAAAAAAATACTCAACGTATATTTATTGGTTTCGAGAACAAGAATAAAGAGAATACATAATTTTTGAAATACATAGGATATGGCTTCACGCATTAAAAATTATTCCAGGAGGACGTTTGTGTGTCTTTCAATTTAAGAGAACTAGTTTACGTATTTTTGATAATTCAAATTTAGAATTGTTTCGGACAAAAAATTTAATCAACAAAAGAGTAAACAAGTTTTATTTATATATTTCGCAATTTCTTTTAGATTTTATCATTTACTCAAATAATCCGACTTTTGTAGTACATATAATTAGTATTTTTGTATTTGGGTAAGCATACATTTGTGAATTAATTTTGTCCCAACATATTTTCGATATCTATATTGTTTCAAACATATTTTCTGTATGCCCTTAAATATAAGTAACTTATAATTGTTGCTTATAAACTTGGAATTGCAACAAAGGCTCACAAGTTTTAAAAAAAATCTGATAAATGATGCGTCCCTTTAAGTAAAAATTATTCTTCAGGACAATAAATGTGGACTAAGCATTTATGTTTCTTTGCAACTGCCCTGAATAATTTTACTGTTTTCATATTATAATTTTAATTTATTTTATTTTACCTGTAATTTTTTTTTTAGATTACCGAATAAAATCGGAAAAGGAAAAAAATCGTGGAATTGCAGCTTCATATGACATTCTGCTGAAAGTCAACGATGACGTCATCAATAAACACTAGTCTGAGAATATAATTAAAAATGGGGACTCATCCATCAGTCAATAACGTAAAGCATTTTGTATAGAAACATAAGAACGGATATATATATATATATAGTTAAAAAATTAAGTCTTCTTATACATATAACATCCCTTTCAATGTTTTCTATTGCTTTGTTTATCCATTCTTTAAAAAAAGATTAAGCCGTCAATGTCTAATAGATAAAGAGACTATGTAGATTTTTTATAGCCCACAATTTTTTGTGTGTGTTTCTTTTCTTCAGTGATATAAAAGCTTTCATTAAATAATAATTATTTAAGGGATATTTTATTGCCTTCAGAGTGTCTGACTTTTATATATTTAAGTAGGGATTATAATATCCAACTAAGTACTTTAAGTACATATGAAATCAAGGTGATAGCGTTTTTCTTAGAGGCTAATAAACCTAGCATGCATTTATTTGGATGAAGGTGAATATTCATTTTTACCATTATTTATTTGTTATTATGTTATTTCTCAACTTTGAATAAAAGTAATTACACACCTAATAATAAGAAACACCTTGGCAAATATATTTTTCATACAACAAACACAAATAATCTTATTTGAAGGACAGTAGTGTTTGTGTAATGAACCGTGTAAAAAAAATTAAGTTATGTAATATAGGCTTGCTGTTCAAAATAATATATATGTTTTGTATTCATTTTCGTAGGAAGGCCAGCATTCGATTAATATGCAAAAACATATTCTTTTGAATAATAATTATGATGTTAACACCCTCAGTGTATGTTTTTTTGCTGTAATGATGAAGGCTACATATTTCTAGGTATAGATTTACTTACAATAACCCAGCATGCTTCTTTTGCCCATAACAAAAAATATTACTCTCTTCATCCAAGGTAAATCTATATCAGTTTTTTTGCAATATTTTCAAAGACAACACTTTTGTTTGCCTTTTATTTTTATTACTCATAAAAACTATAAACTTTTGAAAAGCTTTAAAATAGTAAAAGAGATATATAAATAATATATGTATATGTTTTATATCCAAGGTTATATTTGTAATTTTACTTTTTCTATTTAACATAGCTAGATTTATGCTGTTATTACCTCCGCCGAAGGAGGTATTGTTTTCACTGGCGTTGGTTGGTTTGTTTGTCAGCAGGATAACTCAACAAGTGCGGAACGGATTCGGATGAAACTTTGTGGAGTTGTTGGAAATGCTAAAAGGAACAAGTGATTAAATTTTGGCATCTCTGAGTGCTTCTTTAAGATGCAAAATGAGCTAAATACTAATATATTTCAAGTTAGCCTACTCTGCCAATAGATGTCGCTGTGCTGTGCTCTCCTCTTTGATGATGTCAGTTACTTTTTCTTTCCATGTACCTCTAGAGTGTAAATAAAGGGACACTGCGTAGAGGGTTGGACATAGGGTTGCCAACCGTCCTTGAAATACGGAATCATCCCGTATTTGGAAACAAAAGTACGGGTTCCGTATTGATTTGTAACGGGACGCATTTGTCCCGTATTACCGTGAGAGTCAACACTAGGTTTCAAATGTAATGGAATGACCTGAATATGCTGCTAGAAGGCATTTTACGATAAACATGCTATTTTTTCTCAGCCCCCTTTCCTACTCTGTGACCAATGATCAGACAGCACACTGACATCCGCGGGAAACTTAACACAAATCACTGCAGCGCAAACACCTAACAAGGCTACGTAATGTACATACTGTACACAGCTGCCCTGCCTAACCTCCAGGCTGTTGCATCTTTTCTACTCAGCATCCCCTCATCTACTGGCTTTGTGGAGAGGATCTTCTCTCTCATGAATGCTAAAGGTCCGACGTGAGGAACAAATGTTCCACTGCACTCATCAAGGCAGAGCTCATTGTCAGCCTCAACTATGGCATGCCTTGCTCAGAGTTCTACTCTGCAGCCCTAAAGAATAAAAGGCTTCTAGCTGCTGCAAGAAGCCAAAAGAAATACAAATGGAAGCAATGAGATGATTGCAGCAGCAACATTAAGAAATAAAGAATGAAGAAAAAAGCACAATCACTTTGTGTTCCGTGGTCCATTATCTTGTAATTGTTGTGTTTTGTGTTCAAAATAAATTGTGTAAACTGTGGAAATGTCTCCCTTACATTATGTTGCCCTAAAATTGGTCAAAATGCAGGAAATTGCCCCCTGAACCCCGCTTCATATTTTTTCGCGCCGCCCACAAATGAGGTGTCCCTATTTTTCCCCCTGAGAGTTGGCAACCCTAGTTGTAAATGACAAAAAGACCAAGTGATTCATTTGGTGGGGATCGGCGGAGGTTTGCACTCTCTGAGTGCCTCTAGTTTGTTTTAAAACTCATTCTCCCTAGCTTTTAAGTCATGTACTTACAAATATAGTTAATCACATAAATGAAAGGAATTTATTGAAGGACTGAATTTGATTCTTCTTTTGTCGCGTCAATCCTATCATTTTAGTATAATGTAATATCATTAATGTTAGCATCATTACAAGCTTATTTGTTGCATTCATCCTAGCAACTTGCTTTATGCGCCAGGAGTTAGCGGTCTGTTTCTTTGGTATGCACATCTCCCGGGAAAACGGAGGCAGCCTTTTGAAATCAACTCCTTCCCCTCTCCAGTGCTTCATGTTCATTCGTGCTTCATCCCATAAAGATAGCCTGCCATTTGCCAGGAGGGAAGACACGAGGCTGCCTCTGAATATGAGCATTTTACGCGGGAAGGAGTGGGTGGTTATTCTTTTTTTATCATTTCATGTTCAGTTATCATCGATCTTCAATAAAGAGAACACCTGACCCTACTTCGTTGTATTTCGTTTTATTTAAAGTATTTCATAGATTATATTACTTGGTCATCACATTGGGTTTTCTGGGGATCTAATTGAGTTTATACAGTCCACTTGTTTCTACATCTTCCATTTGACCTTTAAGGGATCTTCCTTTGATTGGTGGGCCCATGCTTCAATGACATAAATAGATCCTGTTTAATGAAACGTTAAAGGAAACCTTGCAAGCCCTTCAAGGTTTCCGTTGTATGATTCAGACACGTCAACAACAAAGTACTCTCTTCATGAAATCAAGTTTTTATGACATACAAATCGTTGAGGGTCTTAAGTCCTCCAGCTAGATTTGTTTTTTTCATATTTGTTTTAAGACTCTTTTCTTCCCTAGCTTTTATGACATGTACTTATGTATAAACTCAGTATCTTTAGGCAATTATTGTTTTAATGAGAAATACACTTTATATAGATGTACAATTACCATATCATTCTTATATGGAATGAGGGCATCTGATTTACATGTGAGGAATGGTAGTCAAAGTTAAAAATCGCAAAATAAAATAGTAAAAATGTTATTTAAAATATATTTTACTTTCCTCTGTCAGAAACAAAAGACATCCTAAAGTGGTTGCTTATTTAAAAAAAGCAATATTTTTTTAAACAGACAATAGTCTTTACCAAGAACCTGTTGGTATTCTTATATATAAGAACAGTCGAGTTTTTAAGTTGCATTTTCCTATATCTTCTTTTAGAGAATGACATGGAAGTTTGTCATAATATAAAAAATAAGAATACCTTTGTTGCATCATTTAAACTGGATGGTATATTTCAAACTAGTCAAGCGTATAAATGAGTGAGACGACCTTAAATCTTATTAATAGTTTATTTGTAAACATACGATTGAAGCTAAGGTCAGTTCTTGTATTGATTTTGCTAATACTAACAAGAAATGGCCTTTTTGCGGTGATGTTTCTTACTTGAGCCTACTCATGCTAAAATTAATCATTCGTTGCCTATATTTTTGATCGATTATATTGGTAGTATTTATTAATATCTACATATAAATATATAAGGCTTATGAGTTTTATATATATCGACCTAATAAATGAAATTATATAAGTGTGATGTTCTGGCAGTTTAACATACTTCTTATGGTTCACTAAAAATATTTCAATGATATTATCGTTGTATGTATTCTAAGTGTTATGAGAACTATCGAATAGTTTATTGTAGATTGCAAAAATTAATATAAGGAAGTGACGAAACAGAATATAAGAGAAAGTAGACATCAAATTAAGTTAAATAAATTCCTCCCTGCGTAATTGAGACCCTCATTTTTTAAATGCAAGAAAAAAAAACATGAGTTGATCAATGTGAGTATCTATATATATGCAATATTCATCAGCAAGATAATGTAATGGATACTCAATTCAAATTTTTGAAGAAAATATAAATTACTAAAATCGGAAAAAAGATAAATCAAGGCTTTGTAGGCCTCTTCCCTTCTGTGTATGAATACTTAGTGAAATCTTATGAGTTGCAATACCGACCATGTTAATTACTTCATCAATTATTGATGATGCACTCATATTCTTTTTGTTTCATTAAAGAGAATTGGACATTTGTTTGACGAATAGCATCTCTTTGAATATATACTTAAATATACCTAGCTTATTTCAATGCATACCAAAAATCCCCCGAGAATAAAAAAATAATTGTCATTCATGAAAACAAAAGAAAATTAGTTTCTTTTAATTATTTATAAATACACTTCCTGTGTTTCATATTTCTTTTTGTATTTGATATAAACTTAATTATGATTTAAATATAGTATAGTCTAATATAGAGCTCGAAAGGAACTGCATCCCATTAAAATATATTTTACTAATTCGCTATATCAGATTTTTTCTATTTTAAAAACCCACTGAATCCCAAAGCGTTTCAAATGAGATTTCAAATTACCCGCATCGATCGGATCAGATAAAACAAGTATTGTTATAGTGACTAATGATAAAATAGTTATAAGTGACGCTTATATCGATATATGGATAAAGATATAGAAAAGGATCATATATTCCATTTGTTAATCCCATTTCGTAAAAAATCCAGTTTGCTATGACTGTTTACCAAATAACATTTGTAAATATTGTAAGAAGGAGAAAAAAAATGAATACTCTAAAATCTGCTAACACAACTACAAACATAGACTTCGACTATTTGCCTCAATCACTTGTATACTTTTATGAAAAGAAGGCGTATATATCTAGCCGAGTTGTGATATCAACGGGAGAACAAGAAGGCGTCTGATTTTTATACTCACTCTATAAATAGAAATAATAATAAATATATGTTTTTTTGTACAAAGGGATCAAATATAAAAACTTACCTGTTACAAAGGTCATCAAAATAGTTTGGTGTTTTAAAATAGAACCAACAAACTTTACAGAATCTACCTGATGCTTTTTATTGTTCAAATAAGTGAATTCAATTAGAAACTTTAAACAATTAGAATTGTGAAAAGGTCTTTGAATACCTTTAAACGTAACTTAATGTTATATTTTTACGAACACATTATGTGCAAGGTTGCATTTTAATGTGAAATAATCAGGCTTGTGAGCGTTCAGCTTTTTTTGCGTTCAGCGTTAAAAAAAAATAGCGTTAGCGTTCCGTTCAATGTTTTTGCGTTCAGCGTTCCGTTAGCGTTCAGCGTTCAAATATTTAAAAAAGTGACGACGTTTTTTTTTTTGGAAAGATCTCCAGAAAAAGTGATGACGTTTTTTTTTTTAGAAAAAAATTTCCAAAAAGTAACGTAGTGATGACGTTTTTTAGAAAATAATTTCCAAAAAAGTAATGCGTAGTGAGGACGTTTTTTAGAAAGAATTTCAAAAAAGTAATGCGTAGTGATGACTTTTTTTTTTGAAAAGAATTTCCAAAAAAAGTGATGACGTTTTTTCCGAAAAAAGTCCAAGAAATTTTGAAAAATTGACGCTGAACGCAAAACTCTTTTTTTTGCGTTCAACGTTCAGCGTTAAAAAAAAAAGTTGCGTTCCGTTCACAAGCATGGAAATAATTATACCTATAAAGGATACACTTGTAAAACTTAAGGTGTTTCCTAAACTACTATTCATAGTTCACCAAGAGTAAGAGATTTATAAAACAATTAAGGTGGCTATTGTTACGTGTAAGCAAACTTTTAAATTGAATTTTGAATACTAAATTAATGCTTTAAATTACAAATTGGTGGACAGAACACAGTTTAAAATAATTAAATAATAATTATTTGTTTAATAGCCTTCTTTCAAAAACAACTTGCCCATATTTCAATTCAATTATCATTTAAATTTTATATTTTAATGCAAAAATATTTTTAACGCTTAATTAAAGGATTTGGACTTAAAAAGGAAAATCACAAATTTTCTGACCACTGAAGAGCCACATTGTTCAATGAAGTATTCAAAATATATTTCAGTTGTTTCTTAAACTATGAATAGACTACTGTATCCTTGGTTAATGCTAAATTTGAACTTGGCAAGAGGAAAGTCCTTCAATTGAATTTGAAACTTGATCTTTTAAGCTTCATTGCATTTTACAAGAATTGCGACTATAATTTTAAATAAGGATTCAAATTTGTGAATATAACAACATTCATTCATTTGTAAATTGTCCAATATGAGCATATGACTGTAGTTTTACATAGTGAGATCTGAATAAAATAAGTAACTTTCAAAGAAGTATGAAATGAAAACAAAAATGAAGGTTTACTTCAATATATTTTATTCTTTTTCATATGATGTTTTCACTTTAAAGATCATTCCTTAAAAGCAAAAACAAATTCCTGTATCATAACATGCTTTCATTCATCTTTTCTGTATTGACTTATCAGTATGTTTGGCAAAGATAACATAGGAGAAAAAATTATACACAATTTTCTTTAAAAACGTGCCGACATCATTCATTTGATTAACTTTTGATAAGAATGAATGTAATGAAGATCAGTGAATCAAAAAATGCAAAAAATACATTGGAATTTTGTGAAGTAGATTTATAACTAAGCTTTCAAAATATTTTTGTTTACTTTCCAAATTATTTACAAAATTAATCAAGATAGAAGTTTAATATTAAGAATATTGGACGATGACCAATATATATATGGGATTTGTTTCGCATATTTTAAAAATATATTTTCTCCCATTGAATTTTATTTCAGGTATGTACCATATATGGAATGCTAAAGTATAAATCTACTTTAGTATATCTTTAAAATATTCATGTACGAAATATAATTTTCATGGTATGAGGTAATTTAATCACTTATGCCTAAATATGCCGACTCATTTGCTATAAAGTATGCATTGTTCAATGACCGTAAAAGGTGTTGCAAATTTTTGATTATTTGAGTTTTAAAATTATTTTTTTAGACTTGAAATTCAAGCATTCTGTATTATTTTCAATAAATCTTTGTTTTTTATGTTCGTCGAATATAAGCTTTCATATTATTAAATATATATATATATAGCTTCCTAATGTTACATGTAATTCAATATTTTACCATAAATGTATAGGTAGTTTATTCCCAACAAAGTTTTGATGATCATATCAATACATTCTGTTATTGAAACATGGACTCTGACCTAATTGGCATCTTAAAAACTTTAGACGAAAATGATTCCTATTTCACGGATTCGCGATTCACTATATCCATTATGATTATATCATATTTAATATAAAGTAATATATCTGCCTTTGAGTTGTTATGATGAGCTACTCCATCAATTCACTATTGAGGAGAGTGATTACAGTTCCACGACAGTGGGATTGAAAGAAGTCTATCAATTAAATACAAAAAAATTAAGTCTTTTTTATTACTTAAAATAATTTTGTTGCAAAAAGTTAAATGAACAATAAAATTGATTGTGATATTTTTTATATATTAATAGTGCAAGAGATCAAAAATTATAAGAATATATATTGAACAAGTCTGAAATATAGTAAGGACGACTATATTCTTTTATTCTTCATACTATCTATAATGTAAGATGCCGGATAATTTATTTTCTTGTTGATAACTATGATAACAGCTGAAATTTAGATTTTTTTGTTGTGTATTACTATACTGACAAAAATGTACTTTATTATATTAAATATAGTTATAAAATGTTTTATTGTGTTCTATTAAGCTTTGATAAAGGATTGTAGAGCAATTGATTTTGAGTGGTAAACATACATTATAATAAAAAATATTTAAATTTTTGTTGTACATTTTATTTATAGTAACTGATTAAGCAAATTTAAGTAAGCACCGAATACAAAAATGTATAAATATTTAGGTAAAACTAATATATTTTTCTTTTTTTATTACTTTATTTATTTAGAGTAGTTATATAAAACAATATATATAATTAAAATTATAGATTAAAGCTAAAACTCTAAACAAAAGTCCAACATAATTCCTAACAATGTATTAAAACAAAAAAACATGAACAGACCACATTAAACAATCAACAAAATCATATAAAATGTAGTGTCTAATCTTATATAAATAAAATCAAATTTAAAATTTCAGAACACAAAACATTTTGTGTTAAAAAGTCTACTTAAATATATTTATATCTTTAAAAACTTTTATGAATTCGTAAAAGCCAGCGTTAATTTTTTTTGTAATGTTTGGAGGGATAATACTTGATAATATTTCCCGCATATTCCCACGATGAACCATCCACGTTTGGAATTTTGATGCCAAAAGCCGAATATCTTGCAGCTGTTGATATGAGAATTGCCCAAATTCTTCCACATGGACCGGTGTTCCGATGGCCAGTTTTTCTGCAATTTGAAATAGCCATCTTTGTTTTAATCTAACTACGCTAAATGTAATAGAATTTGTGATAGAAAATCATATATAAATATTTTATTAAGCAAATTTTCTTGATAAGCTTCACGGGTTGTTTGGTGCCGCACCCAAGTAGCCCCCAGGAATGACTGAATAATCACACACGCGATTGTTCTATGGAAAGTAACCCCACTTGGAGTAGTTGTTATGATGAATATAATTATCCAACATTGTTCATATTCTCATACGCATGAGATAAAAAGAAATACTTAACAACGATGACGATCACCTTTTCTCAATACTTCATTGATTCTGATAAATAGATATGGATTAAATGCTGCGTTAGGGCAGGCAGGCTTGAGTTCACACAAATAAATACTGAGTAAGCATAAATATGAACATACAATAGAAGGAAGTGGAGGCTTTAAGTAATTAAATGCCTAAGATACTATACAGGACACATATGACATATTACACGGTGTCCAGAGTGATTTCATGCTGAAAAATGGCAAATACATTTGATAAGATTTATGTTCATTGAAAAATACAAAATATTATATGTGAAAATATAGATTTGAAAAATTTAACGTACCAAATTAAAATATCTCTGTATTCTTACTTTTTTAATCGATATATGGATGAATAACAAATAGCAAACTATACAAATCGTAGCTAATGGTACTTAATTATTATTCTTTTTCAACATGCATGAAAAAGTGTTGGTTATTTTTTACGTTGGTATGAATTACTATAATATTGTCTTATCCATGTCATTTATTATATTAATATTTAGTTAGTTACTCTCGTTCAAGAAAACTTTGGTTAGGCATTCCTTAATTCTGGGAGCTTTGTAGAACTGAGCCTTTTGCATCATCTATAGAACTCAAAGAAACTATATTTTTAAAACGTCACAAAACTCTTTCTTTGTTTTAAAGAGTGTCGGTGATAAAAACTTTGTTAACAATCGGATCATGTCCATACAACAATACAATAAATCTATTTACATTCAAGAATTTCATTAAGTATTGACTAAATTTGAAATACCATAAAAATTATAAAGTGTAAACATAAGTCCTAAACTATCCTCCGAATTCATCTGACCAATGGTGAGTAAGTCACATGATTGAGGAATAACTTAGCTCTATTACTTCAATTTCATCAAGAAATAGTAGGATAGTGATGTCATGATATATAATGAAATTCCTCTTAAGTAATGAGTCATAGCCTTTCCTAAGCGCACACACACATTATATTATAAACCCACGCGTCTTAAACGAGCCCTGAATTATCGTATGGTTGTATGTTACATTCTTATTCTCAGATTATATCTTTACATTTTCACAGGTGATAAAAATGTATATTCCTTTTGCTAATTGGCGGACATTATCACTATTGAGAAATTTATTCAAAAAGTTATTATGCATAGCTAAAATTGAATATATCATAAATGATCATAAAAACGGAAACATGACTTATGAAATGCCCATTCCAAAGTTTACTTTTTATATACAGCGAGAATTCGCAAAGAAAATCTACGGTAATGGCTATAGGGTATTTTGTTAAATTAATGCTCTTAATTAGTTTGTATTACTAAATTTTGTACCTATATTATATACAAATCTTGCAAGAAAATTGCAAAGCAAAATTTCTAATAAATACTCAAGTATGAGAAATGTGAAAGAAAAGTCCAAATTCGATTTTATAGTTAACCTATGATTATTTTACAAAATATGAAAAGTATGATGAAAAAAGCAACATTTTAAATTCAGTTGACCTCATATTTTCATAGATATTTCTTAAATCGCAGCATTCTTAAAAGATATATGGAGGTATTTATAAGTATTAAGAAATCAAGCATATAATCAATCAAAATAACATTATATTTTATTCGGCAAGATCGACTTTGAGTATATTTAACAATATATTCATTAGAACCAAGAGATTCCCTAACGTTGAATGGTTTTATTTATAGCAAACTTATGTAAAAATAGAGAGTTTAAAAGGGAGTTAAATGGAGTCAAAAATCGATTTATTTTGATGAGTATGCCTTTTGTTGTAATGATACAAATATCCGCTAAGCACATCCGATATACATTTTGATATTGTGTAAAAAAAAACAACTATCAAAGTGAATTCCTTTTTGTGACGTAAGACTAAGCAACCTAAGCAATTGTCATAATAACAAGGTGAAAGGAAGGAAGTCATGCCTAGCAAAAGTAGTTAGTTATGGTGAGTCAGTTGCGGGTTGTTTCCTTATTTGCTCAGGTGGATATACCCATTGGACGATAGATACTTTTTGTTGAAGAAACAAGTCATAAGACCTATACAAAGCTTAGCCAATGCTTATGGCATGTCCGGGCATATTTGGGTGGTCTTTGTAACCATATTTCAGTAGATATATTATGTAAATATTAGCGTGCATAACTGGCTCAAGTAGATTCTTAGTGCAAGAATGTACTTGAACTGTTGTACTTATCTAGATGATCTACATGATTAGTACCCAAGACATCAAGTTCATAATATCTTTTAATAATTGCATTCCCCCAATTCCTTCCTCTTCTCTAGATCTATCACCAAGTCGTATCCTTTGCCCAATCACTTTCCAATGTTTCTGTTCATAGAAGCCGGCATAAAAACTCCTTAAAGTACAAATCCAATAAAAATTATACAATATATAAATTTTTAATTTTTTGGTTGTATATTACAAAATAAGATTTTAACATTTAAAAAAACCTATATTCAGAACAATAATTATTATCTGTATAGTTTTGCTATGTGCTATATTGCTCTGTTTTAATCAATTAAGGGTCGTGACTTGTTTTGAAGCTGTAAAAGCCTATTCCACATTATTCATCTATGGGCAACAGGAGTGGATGTGATAAACGGCTTCTGAGATTGAGATGCCGTAGGGAATGTGATTTAATGGTTTTAAGGCTGGCTGTCCTACATACATTTATACTTAAATGAAAATAATTAATTTATTGTTTCTCCATTTAATATATTAATTGACTTACTTAATCTGTCCTCCGGTAGCATAGATGGACACAAGATAGGTAATAATTTGGACTTTGTATATAGATATTATATATCCATTATGATATAGTTCAATCGACCTAATGTCTCATGTTGTCGATTTCAGAGAAGGTCACAAAGAATCCAATAGAATCTTTCTCGGTCCCTTCCATAAATGTAGTATTTCTGTTGGGTTTGTCATTTAGGTTTAAATGCATCGTTCTGCAATTGTAGACATTTGAAGCTATTAGTATCATAGTTCTGGCTGCCATGTAAATATTAAATTGTATTGATGAGCAAGACTTGATGTTATAGTCCTCACTCATATTCAGCTGGATTAAATTCCATCAGACCCTATCGACAAATATTAAAAAATAATGGATGATCATATGTTTGATTAAGTAATTATAATGCTAAAAATTATTATTTAAAACCTAACCGATGGAAAGCAATGGAACCATATCGGCACAAAAAACTAATACATATTATTGAATTAAAAATATTTATTTCCATTCGTAGAAGAATAAATCAATTGATAGACCATCTCCTTCATATTTATTGTTTGTAAGCTAGGGCCCTTTCTACAAAAACAAAAAACGAGCAATGCAGTATAATAATTAGTCCACAAAGATATATAGACTCCTGAAGCCGTCGCCACAGAGTGTAACTCAAGCGTTAAGGGTGGAAATATATAATGTGTGCGCATGTATTTTTAATGACAATTTACCAAAGGCAGCCATTGCCTGCTCCACCACAAGACGACGTGTCTCTTTATTGTGGAATCGTTCATTAATATATAGATATGAAGCCTTGAACTACCTTGTGTATGATAGAGCATGGAGAAGTCTGGGTAAATGCAAATCAAAAGGTGATTCGCAATATATAATATATTTTTATGAGGTTTTTTTGTAAAATATCTCATTTTAGTGGTATTATTTAACAATCATATTTGGTTTGCATTTTTAACATATGTACATATATTATATGAAACCAATTATGATTAAAGTGTATTATCAATTGGAAGCTGCCAGTTGATTTTCTAAGTGAATACTCCAAATAAAAACATCCTGACTTGTATAATAATAGCTTTGTCAGATACAAATCGAAATTCTTATATATTTCAAGTACCTTTTTGAATAAAAACAGTGTATAAATTAAAAAACTATCTATCAATAACTTTGAGAATCAAGTGATTTACTGACACTATAAAAAACTGAACTTTTTTGGGAGCACTTAACAATCATGTATGATTTTTTTCTTGTAGAATTACGATATTATTAAAGTTATGTCGTCATAATAACATGTCGATTATATGTATATTTATGTCCAATTACATAAACTGAGAGATAAAGACACCCGTTATTGCATGTACATATACTAGTATGATGACCACTGTAGTGAAATCAATCTTTGCTACAAGGAAAACATCTATTATATTTTAATTAAACATTCCCCTTCTATTTCAAGAGGTTCTAATAATGAGAAGATAATTCCTATATGCACATATTGACTATGTTCTCTATCGAAAATAACTCATTTCTTCAGCAGGTGTCATATTCAATATTGTTGTGAAATAACCCTTTCCAGATTTTGGTTGAAAAATAAACATTTTTCAATGCATCGTTTTCATTCAGTCTGAAACACACGTAGAAGATTTATACAATTTTATTGAAAAAATGGAGGATTGTAAAGGATTGCCCCAGCACCAATAATATAAAAATAAGTAAAGGGATTTAACCGACAATATTTAGAAAATTTATCTACTGTTGTACATACATAGCATGTGCCATTATAAAGTTGTTTAATGTATGTAATGGTGATAGTTTTTAAACATATATTTTTCTCTTGATTAACTACCTAACGGATTATCATTGAGTGTCTCACATAAGGCAAAGGACAAAAGATTTTATTCAGATTGTGCGTGACTTTGTTGTCCCAATGTGGATATTCACTAAATCAAATTCATCCATTTTGTAATACGACATAAAGAAATACGCTTCTTGCAAAGTGTGGAAGTGATTTGTATGAAGTAAGGTTGTTTATTATTAAGCATGCCCATTGGTAGGCTTAATGAGACGTTATACTTCTCACTATTGATGTATAGCTTCCTTAACGGACTCCCTGAGTGACTATTACCAAGGACACGAGGGAACCTCCCTTTTTTCTTGAGCAGCATTGCTTAGAGCATCATCCATATCTATGTATGTATGAGAAAGAGAGAATGATTCTTTCTCAATAGAAAAAAAAAGACTCAGATGCATAGTGAGAGAAGAAGAATGGAAAACCCCAAGGTAAAAGTGTTTGCTCTTTTTACAAGGAGAGAGAAAACCGGCAGCGGCTTTTAGTATACTTGAATGCTAGGGCGTTTTCCAAGACTGCATTCCAGAGCATTTATGTAGATAACTTGGATCATAAACGCCCGACTGCAATCCATAAAAAGTGAAGGATAAGAAAACAAACAAATCCAGAGCCTTGTAGAGTCTCGACACCACAAACTGCTCACTTTGTACAGCTTCTAGAATGAAAAAATACTATAGATATAAGTTGTTGTTTTTGGTTAAGATGTTTATTTATTAGCTAAAATCTATGCACTAGAAAGTAGGCGATAAAAACACAATCTATAGACAGTTACGTTTAAAACAAAACATAAATGAACATTATAATTCAAAAAATAAGTTAAATATAAGTTAGTTGAACTAAATGGATAAGTTATTTGCAACCATAACTATTGTTTGAGCTTCAACTATAAGCTTCAGTATTATTTAAGAAATGTTGTTCAATTGTAATACTCATATTTTATCATAATGCTAAAGGAAATATAAAATTGTACGAAATAAATAGTTAATTTGACACATTGTACGTCTCTGTGCATGATGCTTTTCCCATTTGTCTTAAGTTAGAGAACCATATAAAAAGTAATAATTTAATAATAATAAGTCGGTTTAGAACATTTGCAATTCTTGTTTGAACTTCTATATGAAGTGTATTATTTTAAACCTCTCTTAATAGAAAGGGTATAGAAATATAAATTGACTACATTTTTATCGATCAATTTTAAGGTACTCTAAAAAATGTATTGTTCAAATGAATGAAATAAAGATCGTTACAAAATAAAATCTTTATTTATATGCAGTTGATAATCCATAATACAGTAAAAAGTTTGAAATTTGTTTCTAAAAGCTATATATGTATCCAAATCTTAATTTATTAAGTCATTATTCAACGAGTCATGGACATGAAGGAACAATAATAAGATTAAATATGAAAGAGGAATGTCTCTAAAACAACGAACCGGATTCTTTTATATATATTTTTTCGTTAATAACACATCTAAGTGGAAATTATGGCGCCAAATGCAAATGGTATAATTTATATTATTTAATAGACTTCAATTAAATAAAATGATGCATGCCTAAAGCATATTTTGGAGTTTTAAGGTAAATCAAATGAGTTTTTTACCAATTATAAATAATTTAAACAAATTAATTTATGATTTTTACATAAATTGATTATATTACTTTTCATTTTTTAAAGAATCATTTGTTATGGATTCATAATAAACACTTTTTGTATCTTAATTCACCAATTAACGACCATAATTTTATGGCAAAATGTAAGGAGTTAAAAAGTAAAGATCGTCCGGTGGTATCTTGAAATGAAATTTAAACATCCTTAAAAAATAATTTAAAAAAGAAAAAATATTTTTTGTCCATTTAAAAATTGTGGTAAATTGTATAGTGAAACTCTTCATACTTTTATCGATTGTCCCATCTTAATTATTCTAAGGTTCTTTTCAGAGCTAAGCTGTGATTTATTTCGAATTATAGGCACGACTTTGTGACAACATATGTATACTCTTCGGTTCTTCAACACCTTTTAATGTAAATCTCCGGAAGGAAAAGCTATTTTATCAGGAGTTAGGAATTTCAAATCTATATAGGCCAAAAATAGACAATGGAAAGTGTGTGGATGTTACTAATATAGGAGCAACTAGGATATTCGCTACAGGGACATATTTTGTGCTGGAAATAAAGAGATGCACGTGATGATTCCTGGACATATGCGAAGTGAAGATCCCTACAATCAATACCATTCCGCGGAAATATGTGGGGGATCTGGAAAGATCTTATCCGTCTTGCTCCGCTGGACATCTCCAATTTCTGCAACGGATTATGGGGCAGTACAGGAAATAATATATTCAATCTTTAGTATTTATTTATACTTGCGACATTGTTTATTATATCTGTATTTTTGATTACAATATTGTTTCCTTTTGTTTTTTTAATAATTAATTTTTGTATATAGTGCTGCTAGATTTTAGATTAAAGATTTAATTTTAAACTATAATGTGTATATATATATATATATAATCTATATCATAAAGTCTCTAATAACATATGCGTATAGGATAGTATTCCCATCGAACTCTGCATGACATTGATAAGATCCTAGGTTCGATAGACTAATTTTAATGATAATGCTTATTTATATCCAGTCGTATGCAATTCTATCGAACCATATAGGTACAAAACAGCTCTTTAAGTTTCTTAGATAAATAATATTTATCTTTTATATCCGTACTTTTATAAATCCATTATCATCAAGGAACTTCTAATTTTTGCAAAAATGTGGTAAATATAGTTTTATGTAATACTAAAAAATAATAATTCAATTTAAAATCAAAATTAAAAAACTATACTGTGATATATATGTTTATATACCGTTCGTATTAGGTTTATTTATGGGGTAGTTTATTTTTCTTTGGTTAATAAAACTTCCATAGGAGCACGGCTGGAAAAAATATACCTTCAAACAATGGCTGTCTATTTAAATTGAACATGAATAAGCCTACACAAAAATCCTAGGAGGAAAGAGATTGGATTATTTCTTTAAAGAAACAAATGACTCAAGGGAAGAGAACCAGTTTTGTTGCTTGCAAACATAAAGGGTTGTTAACCCGAAATATCTTTTTTTTTTACTCCCACGAGGATCTGCCTTTAAGCACACCGTAGGTACAGTGCCTAAAATAAAATCCAAATATATAATCAACCAAAAAAGGCAAATTAAAGAGAAATAAGTTGTTTGACATGCAAGTTAGTTGGGTAAAAATTATTTTTGTTTTCCTATTTATAGAAACCTCAAAAATATAAAGAGTTTGATTAAAATATATATTCATTTTTGTTCTAAAGATATTTCAGTAGTGTCTTTTTAATAACTCTTTAGACGTGCCATATTTAGTGCAATACGTTTTTGACTTAAAGGGTTTTATCTCACATAATTTTCTAAATTAACCAATATTTTAATAGTAAAAAAATAAATTTATTTGATGTAAAATGAAATTAATTATTAATTATTTTTGCATCTTCGTTGTATGTTTATAAATACTAATTTAATTAAATTACCTGAAATTTAAGTTTTTCTAATGAAGTATTTACAGGGAAACATGAAACATCTTTTATTAATTACCATATCAAAAACAGCACAGTATTACTCCAAGAGTTAAAAAATATGGCATTTTACAATTTTTGGGTGCACTTGTGTGCCTTTGTTTCAAGAGTTCGTGACTCCACTATCTGTCATGCTTACGAAATGAAATGCTCTCCATAGGAAAACTGGTTGAAACTCTTAGTCATATGAAACAAAGAAGCATGATTATATTTATATGTAGGCTTGATAATTATATCTAAAAAACTATTGATGATAAATAGTCTAAGTAGAGAAACATAAATGTATTTATCTAGTTCAAAAAATACTATTTTTGAGGGGGGGTTTCTTGACGAAAGATTTCTTCTGGTCAAATTTTTCATTTAATTGTCGATATTTTCTATCAAAAGATTTTATGTAGCTTGATAAAATGGACAAATATTTAAAACAAAATTGAAGGACTTTGTAACATAATATTTTTGGACATTTTCTTAGATGATTAATTTTACATAATACCTCTTGATTTGAAAATGTAATAAACATTATAGTAGCTGTATTATAAGCATATGACATTTGTAATGTATTACAATGCTTCGTGATTGAAAGTTAAATTATTCCAGCCAACTGCAAAAAAGTAAGCGCTGCTAAAAATCCCATTTATGTTTGTCAACTTATTTTTATACTATTTTTTCAAGCTGTAAGTGATGAACTATTTAAAGAGCTTACAAATTTTAGGCTTACAACTAAAAACACTGAGGTTAATGTATTTGTGAAATCAGTTTTAACCCAATGCTCTATAACAACATATTATTAGTCCGTTTTTCAATAACCGACTTTATACACAAATATAAAAACGTATAAATAAATCGATATTATTATTTTTTGCCTATATGGTTCGATAGAATTGCATCCGACAGGATATAAGTAAGCATTATAGCATTAAAATTACCATTTAACCCCTTACCATTAAATGATATCAAAATATTCAGATTCGAAATTAAATATAGGACTTGAAAGCACTTTTAAACAATCCTAGGTTCGGTAGACTAATTTTAATGCTATAATGCTTATTTATAGCCTGTCGGATACAATTCTATCGATCCATATAGCAAAAAGTGGGTCATACAAACTAAGGATATTTGAGCCAAAATTATTTATTCGGTGATCAGATATAGGGTCATGTCCCTTACAATTCGATTCTTCGATGAAAATTGAGGAGTTTATTCCTTTAGAAGACGGTAATATATCAAATCAATCCGAAACTTTTATTTTTACTTTTTAAAGATTTTTATTGGGAAATATATTAAAATAAGGTTCAGTTCCTTTCGGTACATTTTTATATATTTAATGTATATAAATTATTATATAGTTTCTTGATTAATCTAAGTAATATTTTCTTAGAAGTTTAGTTTGATAGTGTATACATTTATTTAATTTTTGTAAAAGTACTTCGCTTTGTTAAATGCTAAATTGCGGATCGACCTTTGTGTAACAAATCGAGATAATATAGGCAATGTAAAATATGATGCAGCTAACTACATAATTTATTTTCGGGTATTTTTGTATCTTCATAAGAATTCAAGTTTTTCAAAACTTATTATTTTGTACCTGAATGTAGTTTTTAATAATATCTTATATTTTTGATAATTTTAGCAACTCATAAAGACGACTTACGTTTTTCTTAAATTGTTGGCATCCACTTATTATAACCAATAATTACTTTGTAATAAGTGAAATGGTCCTTTTTCTTCTCCAAAAAAATACTTGAAAATATAGTTTTTTAGAAATCTTTTTTATATTTCATAAATTAAATACTTCTAAACAGTAAAAAACAAATTCCTTGACAAACTTTATTTCATATGATATCGTTGAATAAACACAAAAGTACAGTATTTGATTTGTTTCCCAATATATTGCATTAATACTTAAAGTATGTCTATCATGACTAAGTCATGAAATTCAATGACCTCAAAACAATATACGTACCCTCTTAAAAAGCTCTTTATATTTTTTTTTCAAGGAACCCTCTTCTTATCATTTTCACTTTTATTTCCTGTAAGAGGTCCTTGGCAGCCGGCCAATCATTCATTTGTGTATGTATGAGCGCGAATGACGTGGAAGGAAGAATGATAATAGACTCAACTGACGTGCAAAGAGCTCCTTTATTTAGTTGAATTCCCTCTGCAAAAATTATAAAAATATAATCTCCATCGATTCACTTCCTTGTGAAGAATGCAGACACTGAGAATCTACTCTATTGCAATAATAATAATCCTCTTGACATTTTCATCTTACCCAAATCAAGGGGATACGAAACAGTGCATGCTAGGAAGATTATTCATATTTTTAGAATAATATGTATAATTAGTTACCAATTTTTACTGATTGAGCGTGTGTATTCGTATTTACTACTTTTTTTATTTTGCAACTTCTTTGGTGATTCAAAAATATTCCCACATAAAACACAAGCTAAAACGCATCAATAGCTATCCATCCAAAGTGATACTAAAGATTAATATCTTATACTTATTTCTTTTTGAAATAAATCCAACATGAATGATAAAGTAATAAGGCATAATGAATTTAAAATGTTTAAATTAAATCACTTCACTGCCAAGTGGAAGGATATACAAATTATAGAACTACATTGAAATATATTCACAGCAATAATTCTTCCGATTCATATCAATGTTACCATCAAAATAAATAATAAATCCTCTTTCACTTTAATAAAAAATTGTATAATTAATTTAATAACTTCACTATTTAAATTAATTTAATTTACAGATATTTAAACCACTTTTCCCAATAATTGGTATACACCAATTTTTACCAAATCTTCATGAATCGTGCTGGAGGTGAAAGATTTTGTGTATTTTATCCGATGAAATAATATTCTTAGACTATATCTATCCTCGAAAAATTCAAACTTATTTTTATAAAAAATATTTTTTTTTATATTTCATCAAATTAAGGTTTAATGTCATTTTTTAATAGTCCAAGATGATGTTAGGCGCATTACAATCTAACCTGACGATAGATCACTTTGTTTAAATTACTTACATTTCAAGTTTTCTTAGTATTTATCAAAGCTTTAAATAAAATATATTTTAGGTGTATTATAAGTTAGCCAACTAAAATATGTATAATCATTCAGGCTTTGAATAAATATAATTCAAGTTAGCGCATAATCGGTTGCATTTGTAAAGATATTTTTCAATATTTTGGTTGTTGTATGTAGATATGAAAGTCATTTTGATTCTTTAGGCGATGTTTTCGGGCAGACTAAGTTGTATTATTCAAAGTGCTACGTAGTCCTCAATCGCCCACCAATATTGAAAGGACAGTCCTTGGATATTGAAAGGCTATACAATCCTTCGTTGACTATTATTTATGAAACAATGGATCACACACTAAACAATGGATGAATGTAATGGAAGCCCATGCAAATTGCTTCCGTATCCGACACTATTTTTTATAAAAATATATATTTGGTTACAAACTGTCTTTTTGCTTCTTTCTTGCAGATAAATTTTAGTAAGACATTAGGTGTTAAACTATGGTTGCAAAATATATACACCTAAAATAGAACTCTTTTTTGAAATTGTGGAGACACATTAATTAAAACTAGGTTCTTCTATATGTCTTCTTAATTATGATAGAAAAATTATTATATTTTTATCAATAATAGTTTTATAAATAATAATTGTTCAGAAAATCGAGTTTGATGATCTGTAAATTACATAAAATACTTGTATCTTAGAGGGTGAATATGTACCCTCAACTTTGAAAGTTTGCCACAAATGAGATTATATGTTTCTTCAGCATTTAAATATATAATTTATTGTACATCCAATCTACCTGAAAGAACAAAGTTATATAAAGTAAGACAGATTATTCCTTCAAATACTTTTAAGTTTTAACATCCTTTGGATGAGTTGAGTATAATCGATATAATCAAAAAAATCATTTCAGTAATTTATGTGCCAAGTTTAAAACCCTTTTTGTATATATGATTCGATAAAATTACATCCGACAGGATATGAATAAGCATTATAGCGTCTAAACTAGTCTATCGAAAAAAACCGTCTTAGGTTATTTGCAAATCTCTTAATTGGAGAAATATTTGAGGTTAATAAAAATTAGTTTTTACAGATGATCAAAGGATTGATATGTTTTATTGCCAAGGAATATAATGAAACTGATCTCTCTGAATACAACATTAGTCTAAAAACCAGGCATCTCGGCTCAGAGATTAAGAAGAAGAAAAAACGTTGATTGAGTGTTTTTGCTTTGAGAAAATATACTTATTAAGATTTTTCCATAGTTATAATATTTGCAAAAAGTAACTCATTGCCAAGGATAGTAATGCCTCTTTTTAATGCCATTGATCTTGTCATATGTACAGTTATATCTAATATATGTACAGATTTAAAAATAATAATGTAGACTTATGTCGATACATGGAGTCGATACATGTAAGGAATATAATGCTAGAGATTTCATGTCATTTTGCAAAAAAGGTTGACCTTTAAAGAAAAGGATTATTTATGCCTTGAATATTTTTATTGATTTATTTTATTTCATATTCTTTTTATGTGTTAATTTCAAATAAAGGACTATAACGAAATTCCTCTAAAGTATTTGAAATCAATTATGTAAACAAGCATAATTTTATGTCCTAATCTGAGTTGTGTTAAAGGCGAAAATACATTTTTCTTTGTCGAAAATTATAAGCATTATTTCAAAGAAGCCGTAAAAGCTGTAGCTCCCTCCAAAATATGCACCAGCAAAGTTCTTTTAGCTAGTAATCTTAGGGCTTTAATAAATCATACCATTTACTATAATTCAGTGTTTCTTTATTTATTTTAAGTGACTTTAATGAGAGGACTGATTCATAGATGGTAAGAAGAGTCACTGTTTTGTTAGACCCCCTCCATGCTAGCTATTGTTGTTGTGGTCAATTTCATAGGGGGGAACCATCTAAAGCAATTATGTGCACATCGCGGGTGGTTCAATTAAATGGAAAAATGACTCTTTTTATTTTTGCTATTTTGTGGTTATATCTTTATGTAAAGAGAAACATAAATTTGAAAAGGCTTTTCAAAGAAAAGCTACTATGAATGACTGTATATGAAACCAGAGTTACAGTTTCTTGAAAAAAAAATTGGGTGGGATAATTGAAAATACTATTCTGTTAAAGGATGGTATTAAAAAACTTACAACACGACATACTAGAAAATAATCCAATGAATGAGCATCTTTAAGTCCCCCAACGAACACAATAATTCCCTCAGACGCACTGGTCGATAGCCAGACAGCCTCCAGAAGGATTGCGACAAGAGAGATGTCTTTCTCTTGAACGATCTCAATCGTCACTACGATAATTCACTGAGAAGTACGAATACGACATTTAAGAAGTATGAAGGATCTGGTGCTTAGGATCCGATACCAATGAACCCACTCCTGATGAACAAAAAACATGGATACTTAGTAAAATGTAAAACATATTTAGTGTTATGCTACCGAAGTGTAAATTTTAGACACAAACATTTATTTATGTTATTTATTTTTGCATGATTGTCAGCAAATATAAGACTAGAAATGTAGAAAAATCTAATTTGCTTTGTAAATTGTACGTTTTTCATGAGCAAGACATTAAATTGCTTTACAAGGAAATGTATAGTTAAAAAAAAGGAAAAAGGGATTAAAATATTTTGAAGTCTTGCTTACTTAAATTACAAATCATTTTGATATGTTTGATCCGTCACTGGGCTTATTTTTATTTTATCATTGAGAAATCTCATATATACTATATGGGCAGAGCTTTTATGCTAGCAAAACACAAAGTACTTATTTTTCATGCTGAATTCATCTTGTTGCATATTTTGAGGTATTTTATTTCTCTAGAATTAACTTCCTTAACTTCCTTATACAAAATATTTAAACATTACATAATTATGTATGGTTATGAAATATCATCTCCAAGGTGAAGGTTGATGTTTGTCAATATTTACTATTTATAATGTGTTTTGTGGATAGAAAGTGCCTTAATAAGTATATATTATAAATTATATAATTTTCTTAAATTGCATCAGAGTAATCCCTATTATGAAACATGACCTCAATGCGTTTAAAGGTCACAATAAGCTTGTTCGCTCCTTTACCTTCTTTAAGAGAAAATTTCAAAATACAGTAATTCTAAAAGAAAAAACCCATTCATTTCATTAATATATAATTAGACATTTTGATCAGAAAAATATCACATATAAATTGAATTCTCAAGAAAATATATCAAGGAATAAAATTGTGTTCGTAATTCAAATATATATCTGTTTGTAATTCATAAATAAAGAATGACTTTGCCCCATAAGAAGTTTTCATTTTAAGAGAGATAAATTCTACCTCAACAAAAAAATGTCTTTGGAATCTTTGTTAATGAAGAATATTTTTCAAAACTTGTCCATGGCAATCATTAAATCATCAAAAGAAAATAATCTCATGAATTGAGATAATAGTTTGAGTTTAATATTATAATATTTACATTCCTTTTAAAGTCATTTAATTCGATTAAAGATATTAATTTTGAACCATCTTCAACAAAAAGAAATGATTGATTAAAAGAGATTTAGAATAATATGTTTATGAGACATTTCATTTCTATTATTGAAACAGTTATTTCATTTTTTTATTTAATCATTATTGATTAATCTTATCCTTAATGGAATTAGCAAAGACATATTTAGAGAATATTTTAGAGGATCCATAAAAAAATAAAAAAGTTTGTAACATCCTGCTTAGAAATATACTTTTTTTAAACATATTTATCCTATAATGGTAATAATATAATTTATTAAACGTAGCTTTCATGACATTGTAAATATGAAATATTACCAAGTCTTAGTGAAGCTATAAAATAATCAAAGGCATGGAAGATCCTCAGAATACTCTAGGATCCTCTCATGTCCAAGTTCTGGAATGTTATAAGAACAACAAACCATTAATAGTATCACTTTATTATTAAAGTATGATTAATATATGATGATTCATCCAAATACCGTCCATCTATATTTTTTCAAAGACCCGCAAAAGATCTATAATTAAAAAAGTAGATATAATAAAAATTTAATTTTTTACAGTCAAAGACACAAAAAGTATGTAGGTACATCCCTAACTATAATAACAAGTTTTTTATACATATTTTTTTGTGCTTGTCATTATTTCTTATTATGATGAAGGATGGATTCTTCTCATTTCCTTTTTGTTGTATGCTTGAGGAAGAGAGAGAGAGAGAGAGAGAAAATATGAGGTAACCCATAAGTAGGAAACTACCTCTTTGACGAGTCCTTGAAACTTTTCTTTCTTTTTTGTATCCTTTAAGAAGAACAAAAAAAGGAGAATAACGACATGCAAGACGGTGAAAAAGAGCCTTCTTATGAAGTAAGCAAAGAATAATAAAAAATGCTGCATCATCCAGAGATCCCCAAGCTAACAAATATTTTATTTCTTATATAAACATTCCAATTATACATATTTTATTAAATTGACAACCATAGCTACATATTTGCAGCCTTCTCCTGTTAATGATTTGAAAGAATTGTGTAGGTTCAACGTCCTAAGGTAAGCTCATCCACCTACGCACTGCCACATCGAAGCTTTTTCTTGATTTTTAAATATACGAAGCGTAATCTTATCACCATTATATGAAAGAATTGGATACTGAAGGGGAAATAAATATTATATATATATAATAATAATAATATTAATACAATCTGTTGAAATCATGTATATTAAAGCTTAATTTGAGGATTCAGGATATAGTTTTATTTATTTTGCTTATAATACATAATATATAATAAAACAAATACACCAGCCTTAGTAATCATATTTATTTCAAAAAACTCTCAATGTTGGGGGCGCAGGTTCGAATCCCGAGAGGGGATGGTCATTTTTGGTCTACCTCATTGATAAGATCCTAGGTTGATAGATTAATATAATGCTATAATGCTATTTATATCCAGTCGGATGCAATTCTATTGAACCATATATAGCAAAAAAAAAAAAGGGAGCTCGATAGCCGTGCGGTTAAGGCGTGTTCAACTCTCAATGTTGGGGGCGTAGGTTCGAATCCCGAGATGGTCATTTTTGGTCTACCTCATTGATAAGATCCTAGTTCGATAGACTAATTTTATTCCTATAATGCTTATTTATAATCCTATCGAACCATATAGGCAAAAAAAAATGGTTACTTTTGTGCTAATTTTAATATTGGGTAATAGCAATTAAAACAGCAGAGAGTATCAAAGGATTTAAATAACTTAAATGTTTGAATTATGTTGCCAGCAATATTTAAAAGTATTATATATATAAAGAATCACCTTCGATTATTTATTCATTGGGAATCAAAAAAGACTTCCTTAGCATTATCGTCACTATTCATTAAGCCAACATGACGTTACTATGCTTGTGATTCTTTGTGTTATTGATCGGAGTACTAAATATGTATATTGTTTTTCTATGTATAAAACATCTAACAGTATAATTAATAAGAGTTGTTGTCTGGAAATAATGTCATGTGGGCTGTAAAATCTAATGTATCCATACGTACCTCTCGTGATAGCGAGTAATCTAATAAATAGTACTAGTTGTAATGTATTAAACATATGTAACGTTCGTTATTTGTTATGTAACAACCGTTAGTGCTCAAATTGAGGATGCCATCCCTAAGTAGTCCTCCGTGAAGCAAACAAAATATTTGAGGAAGGCCAACTTATTCTTACATATAAACATAAGAAGTTTGATAAATGAAATCTCTAATTTCATGTAATTCAGCAGGTACTTGTTCTTGAAGATTTAACTTTTTGTGGCTCCAATTTGTCAACGCCTTATAAACAGATACTTGAAATAGCAAGACCCATAAAATAGTGCAGACGACCTTCAAGCAAGGGACTATACACATACATTAAACTTTGACGCATTCTTAGTTTACATAAGATTTTGTGTCATTCTCAATTGGCGGTAAACAAGGATTTTGCATTTTGTAGACTTTTTATATATAACTGTTTATATAGACATAATATATTGTTATATTTAAGAGATCAATAAAAAATAGAATTTGAAAAAAATACTGTGGAGGACAATAAAGGAGTGTGATATTTCTTCCATATTGATGTACATGGAGGAATCACTCAGGTTCTAGTTATTTGAGAAAATATATATTGATAACTTGTGCTTAAGAGCTATATGTACAAGAATAAGCAGCAAATTATTTTTCGCAATTTTTTCGTGCATTTTTCTATTAAATTTTGTCTTTGTTTCTTAATAACCAACTTGGCACAAAATAGAAAGAAAGATATTGATCGACCAAACTCCAGGGTCAAGAAGAGAGCTTTAGCTAAACATATGCTTGTTAACACCAATTTTAATTATTCTTAATCATCTAATTGATTAATCAACTTTATATTTTACCATTTTTATGATTGGATTTAACATCAAGAGTTTCTTCGGCAATGATGGTGCGATCTTCCTATATTCCCTATGAGGACCTACGTCACTGTGGACATGTCATAAGCATGCTTTTGAGGACATTTAAGAAGATGTGACTTGAAATGACCAATGGAAGCCTGTATCTCCGCTTTGACAATGCTCCTTGCCACAAAGCAAAGCTCACGAGTGAGCTCCTGGCCGATAAAGAGATCAAGGACATCAATCATCTGCCTTATTATCCTGGTCTTGTTCCAGCAGACTAATCTACTTTCCTATTATAAAGAAGCCGTTCGAGAGCATCGAGATAGCATACGAGAACATCTAGAAGAAGTGAGCCCGGGTCGCGAGGACAAACCCAACAGATAGATACCGTGAGGCCTTCAGGAAGTGGATTGAGAGGTAGGAAGTATATTTGAATAATTTGAGTGATATTTGCCAAAATTTATTTTGATAAACTTGAAATCCTTTTTTTGATTATTTGTTTCACATATCCATCCGAAAAACCCTCGTATATGAAAGCTCCTGTATATCTTTGGGTATTTATAAATACAAACTCCTTTATAAACTATGACTTTTATTACTCCTTTTTTATATTTTCCGTAAATTGAATTTGAAGTGGTTAAATACATAAACCAGAAAGCCTGCAATACAAGTTGCTCACAAATGCATTTTCGGGGAGTGAGGGTGCTGAATTGAAATTATTTAATTGATGATGTTATATAATTAAACTTTATTTCATAATTAAACCGGCAAATTATTTTTTATTCAAAGAAAATACATAAACCTTTTGTGCTTTATTTAATATTCATATGCAAAGGTTTTCATTGATATTTAGAGTCTTATCTGAATTATGTTGTATAACCTTATTTTTTTACATAATGCCATAATATATGAATGCATTATTTCTCTAATCGTGGGTGGACAAATACCAAAATAGAAGAACTCGTCATACATTTAAGTTCAATTTAAGGTGTGTTTTTCTTTTTTGTATAATCTTCATAATTGATCATCAAAACAAAAAGGAATTATATTACCATGATCAATCATTTTCGAAACTCTTTTTAAAAATATAACAAAATATACAAATATATTTATGCCCGTGATTATAGTTCTGAAGTTTGAAGTTTTCATCGATAATTTTGCAATTGGCAAACTCTATTATTTCCTGATATATGGATTCACCTTGCCCTTTCGTTTCCCATTGGTTTTGTTCAACATATAATGATTTAACATAGTCGGCTTTGAGTTTTAAGGTTCATTTTAAATAATAAAACCATTCCTAATAATGATCCATTGAATAACTCCTACATACATGACAGATTTCTTGAGGAAGACATCAGGTGCTCCAATACCTACTTAGCCTTCTTACGTGTTAGCTGATAACCATGACCATATATTGATTATAATATTCTGGAGTTAATTATGCCCAAAGACAAATAACTAGAAATCATGTCTATTGATTGAGTCATTGGAAGATATATATATATATATACATGTTGGGGGGAATGTATTTATTGACACATCAAGTCTGTTAAAATTGTAAAAAAGTACACTGAAATCCTCACGAATTTTTTTTTGTAATTAGGTAGAGAAAAGTGGATCGATCTAGCTGGGCAACTAACTGTAAGACTTCTTCAATTGTTTAAACAATATCAAAATGGGTACAAAACAACAATTTGGGTTCCTTTTGCGAAATGCAATATTACAGAATGCCCCATGTTGGTTATACTGAAAAGTGGACACCATTATTATTACGATTTAGCGGATCAACATTTTATGAGTACGTCTACGTAATTTTGATACCGATATCCACAATTGAAGTACTTAATTTGCTTAGCTAACCCGATTTTAAGAAAATTAAAGATTTGATTATATGTCCAAAAAACAAAACAATAAGGAATATATGATAGGTGATTCACCTCTCCTTTCTATCCATTTAACTCAATGTCTTTAAAACCAATATGAGAAATGGTAAATATGATAATTACATTTCATACAACAACAAAAATCAGGACATGGAGTTCCATAATAGACCTTAGGTATATATTTTGAGTACACGTCAACAAACGTTAATGTGTCGTTTAGAGTTTACATTTTTGTCTCTTTGTTTCGATAGCATTTCATCCGATGGATATGAATATGAATAAGCATTATAGCGTCAAAATCAGTTTGTCAAACCTAGGATACTCTTTTCAATGAGGTAGACCAAAATTGACCTCCTCCTATCGGGGATCGAACCTGCGCCCTCAACAATGAGCGTTAAACACACCTTAACGTACTGAGCAATCGTATTTTCTTTAGTTTACAATGTGCTTATTCATAGATCTTCAATCTTTATGTTATAAAAACAAAGTTAAACTTTTTATATGCAGTTCTACACATACACAGTTATCTGTTTTTATTTATTCTCTTTTATATATCTAAGACAAGGACAGGGATTTTCGGCACACAATGCCAATAAATTGAAATTGATAGCGAAACATTACAAGAAATTGACTGTAATCAAATGAACCTGTTTTGTCTTTGTATAATACCTGAAACACCATACTTTGAAATCCTGATAATATACATTACATATTCCATTACAAATATATATGTTTATATTTAATTATTCGTGTGAAATAAGATGGTGTTTTAATCATAAGAGGAGTTTAATTGGCAATTCATAAAAAAAATATATAAGTGTTAAAATTCGGGCAATAATGATTTTTAATCAGATGTAAATGTTAACTAGACAGGTGTATATTATTTTGTCATTTTAATTTAGGCTAACACCCACAATCGCCCATCATGCTGTCATTTCTGTGACAAAAAAGGTTGAGCTACGTTGAATGTATGTATATAAAAATGATAGATAGTCAAGGGTGTTGATTTTTTTAAAGTTATGCTTGGACACAACAATTTACAGAAAACTGAAACCAGATGTTAGTTTTTCGAGTCCTAAATGACAGAGAAGACAATAAGATGACAGTATTTGTGTAATTAGATTCCTTAAGCGGATGATATCGACTTTATTTATTTACTATTTGATCTCATATTACTATATTAATAATAAAAAATAACATTTTAATAGATTATAAAAACAAATATTTCTTTGTGAATGTTAAACTTTCAATCTAGGAGCCAAAAGTATTGTATAGTTCTTGAAGGTAAGAAGATCCTTCAGGCACAACGAATTTCGAAGCTAGAGGAGTCAATAATACCAACTATAACTGCCTATAGTTAAAAAAATGATAATATTTTATCACAGCACCCAAAAAATCTGAAAGACATCTAATTAAATGAATATGTGATCTTTTAATGTATTTAATTTGTTCGTTCAGTATCGATGATAAAATTTTAAGCTATAATGCTTATTCATATAGTTTTACTATGTATTATTATCGATTTTTATATATAATCTTATGTATATATTTTTTCTGAACTGTGAATTTAAAAAAAAATCATAAAGACATCTAATTAATTGAATATTTTAACCTATGTTTTCCTGTATTCTAAATATATTATATAAAGCTTTATAAAAAGTGGGAGCCTAAATTTAGAAATGAATTAAAAACTATCCAATGATATATTTTGATGGATTAAGATATGCATTAGTATATCTGATTTTTTAAATTTATATCCGCCATTTCTGATTTATATAATTTAACAAATTATACAATCAAACAATTTTTTTTTAGTATAACTTTAACAATGAAACAAGAAGATCTATTTTTCAGAGTTGGAATAGTGTACGGATTATAAAAGTACTTTGTTAATTAACTATAGTTACTACATTTTTACGATATAATTTTAATTAAGTCTCTTAAAATGAATTTAGTCCATCATCCTTTTGCTTAGCCACAAGTATATTTGCTGTATCAATATTTCTATGGTGAGAGGAGAAATATGGAGCTTGGGTGGAGTCATCAAGTTCAATTATGTTTTATTGAACTCTTGCCAATCGGAACATATATATATATATATATATAAACTCAGAATGTAGATTTGAATCAACTAGTAGGTTAAGTTAACTTTTAAGGATAATTATCCGACAAATCTTAAGCCATATACTGTTAAAAAAGTAAAGCTTTAATTGTCTTTGGATATATAAGTAAAGTTGGATCCAAATATTATATTATTTCCATATGTAAGGTTCTGTTGTTAGAAATAAGAGCTGCTTTCCTTTAGCATTGCTTTATTATTTAGAATTGTTGATTAATTAGATATGTATTTCCTCCCATCCAACTGGCGATATTGAAGGCCAAAAAATCAAGTTAAAATTAAGTAATGAGATTTTTGACAGTTATGTTTGTTTGTCGAATGAATGCTTGTTGATTCTTATTCTAAAACCCCATTTAGATGCATACATTCGATGAAGACATATTTGATCGAACATCTCTTTAAAAAAATTCTTACAGGACTGTCTCAGAAGTTGTTCTAACCGAGTGTGGGCTAAAATAAAATAAAAAATTTCAAATAGATGTTAATGTTTTGAAAATCCGCCAAACTTTTGAGAAATACAATTTCTATTTGTAAAAATATATAAACTAATTTTTCTGGAGTTCCTTCCCATCACAACTATTTTAAAGCCTATGATTCATGAATTTGTTTTTTTTTGTGCGTGGGATAGCATCCACTCTGTCGGTGGGCCTTCTTCGTTTGCAACAGTTATCATCGTGGAGAGAGAGAGAGAGAGAGATTGACAACCTCTCTCACACATGCAAACCTGCTCAAAATCTTTTGAACATCTGGTGTATTATTCCCAAGAGGCTATTTTACATAATCCATCTAGCTTATAAGAAAGGCATTTTTGTTAACAACCACTACGGATTTTTCTAAGGTATTTGGCTCAGTAGAAACTTGCTTTGAAGTCTTTATAGGTAATGCAGTCGATCCATCATCTTGGGTACAGTAAGGCATTTTAATATTGTTATACTATTCAAACAGATAAGAAGAAACTCCCTGTCAAGTCGGATTAAGAAGTTATTCTACTTACTTTATATTCTTCTCAGAGAGAAATTCTGGCTATTTCATAATTATTATGAGTGTATTTTATAATTTGAAATATGTTAAATCAGCTTTATATTGTTTGGCTACAGCTATTAAGCTGAGAAATTAAGTCTGACGATTTTTTGGATTAAAAATAATAATTATCACCTTTGAGTTAGGCAAACTAGGCAATAAACGCGACAATCATATGATGGCTGACTCAAGTCCGGCCACTTTAAGTACATAAATTCTTATTTTATGCCAATAGACTTAGACATACAACAAATCTGATTGAAAAGGTCTAGTAGCCCAAGTAAACATTCATTGAATAGTTTTTGAAGTTATATATTTTAATGATAAAATAAAAGAATTAAAACAAAATAAAAAGGGGCGAGAACTGTGATTAGATTAATGATTCTTGTTATATTATAGATAAAATATCTTTGCTAAGTTAGTTTCATGAATAAGATAAATAGATTCTCAGGCATATTAAAAGATAACCTTAAAAATATGTTTTACTTTAGTAATTTTCGTAGGACTTAACATATACCTACATTGGTTTTTATACGAAAGTTGAATTAAACAAAACCTCTGTTTTTTAAGTATTTATAGAAACCCTTCTGTCATTAAGATGCGAAGAAACAAATTATAAGATAACATATTTCTAACTAATTTGCAAATACCATAATAAAATATATTATAATATTTTTATCTGACTACTTAGATAAACTACAACACGATACGTGATAATTGGTGTTGAAGTTGAATATTAGAAAAAGTTGAACTTCAACAAACAAAAAAGAGACATACTTACTTACTTATTTACAAATAAAAAAATAAAGCAATCTTGCTTATCTAAATAGATCATATAATTTGCTATGCCATTCTTGTTATTTATACATTATCATCGTATTTGGTCATCCGAACGAATCAATATTTCCCCATATTTGACATTTAGTACATTATACTCGTAAAAGGAACATGAATGGGATTCTTGTGGAATTCAAATATTGATAGTATGCCTTCAAAATAAGATATTTGTTGCTTAGCAACCTGAATTCAGAGAATTCGTAGTTTGTAGAACATATAAATACTTATAATGTATCGTTCGTATGCTAGCGAACTGACTACCGATATAGTAATCTAATAAGCGTGATTGTATCAGTAGAGAATTGGCAATAAAATAAAAACATATAGAAGCAAAACAACTATTCAAATTTTATATTTATACTTAGACATAAATATTTATATATACAACAAAAGTTGAAGACCGTCATAGCATCAACCAATTTATTTTACAAAAACACCTTTGTTGTGTAGGAACTAAATTACGTTTCATGCTAAACTTTAAAATAATATATACTGTGTCCCTAAATTATAGGTAGGTAACAAGATAGGCAGTTCCCGCATGGCACACATCATGAAACTAACTTCCGGAATGAGAGCACGAAAAATATAAGGTCATTTCGCGTGCCTTCAAGAAACCACCCTTCATGAGTGTACTTATTAAGCAATAATGATTAATTCATTTTTAAAATTTTATAATATCCTCCCACGGATGACAATTTTATATAAGAAAAAACTAATACATAAGATAGTTATTTGGAAGACGATTATGTGGAGCTCCTTAATTTTACGCCTTCATATTTATCTTTTGTAAAGACGTCGAAGTAAAGGAGCAAAATCTGAGGGCGTGCAGGTAGAGGCAATAATAATAATAATAATACCGGCCTTCCTCCTGCCTTCATTCCTTCAAGCAGTATAACCATCAGTAAGAGCCTAGCTCTCAGCTTGTAAAAGAGTCCTTTTCTAAATAGTTACATATTTTTTTAATAGTATTAAAAGGCTAAAAACCATGAATTGTTTACTTGAGTAGTAGCAATAGTAGAGTATTTATTTTATTCAGAGGGTAGTTAAAAAGTAGATCGACATTCACAAGGGACTCTTTTTACATCTGTGAATGCTTGCTCGTTTTGTGTGTGTGTGAGTATAAGTGAGTGATTATTTTGTGTGACAGTCGTGTGTTATAAAGTGTGCTGAATCATCACATAAAAGATTCAGTCCTGAACATTCAGATCAATATGGGGGTAAGATTTACTCTATTTAATGCTTAATGAAATAATATGATAACATATAAAATATATATGAATAAGTGTTCCTTAAAGGAGAGGGGATAAATAAGAGCGAATGTTTAAATGAATGATATCATTTTTACGCTTAGTATTTACTCCTAGAAGGGATACATTTACCTAAGAACTAGTTGTACACTATAATATATATCATAAGGAAGCACGCTTATTACAAAGATTACTTTAACATGCTGTTTCATTGTCAATATTTTCCTTATGGAACCTATTAATTTTGTGCTCTGAATATCAAACGATCCACATTTAACAACAGTTAAGAGCTTCTTTTCAGAATGCATTCATCCAACTCTTAAAAAAAGGATCATCGCAAGAACTTACAATTATCAATCAGTGGCTGAAATATAATAATAGGAATATCAAAGTTCTGTTGAGTATTTAGTTATATCATATATTAAATGGGGCTCAATGATATGATTATTCCATGCAAAATATAAAGGAAAGAGAAACTCCTCATGGCATTTGAAGGACACCATTCAAGAATAGTAGTGGTATACGAAAAGGGAGAGAGGATTTTTTAAATATTATTTCCGTGAGCATGCGCTGAAGAAAACAGGCGAGTCTCTTAAAAAGGAGCACAGCTACTTCATTTCTTCCTTGTCCCCATCTCACAATGCGTGTGAAGGGGGAGGGGAAGGAGCCATAAGAATAACCATCTTTGCATAAGAAATCAAAGTTCAATTTGCAACCACCATTTTGAGGCACAGAGAGTGTGTGTGTGTGTGCGTGTGTCGTCTCAAGGCCTTGTTGGCTAGCATATGTTGCTTGCTGCAGAGCCTAGATGATGATGACGGTATATAAAAAATGCGTGGGATGCTCATTTCGTCTTCTCTCACTATCATGGTTTTTTTAAAGAATGATAATAAGAGGAGGCAACAGCCATCAAGTTATTTTTTTGAAGCACAAAAACTCAAAAAAAGAGTGGGAGTTTTTTATATAGTTGGTGGTATATACACCTTATATTATATAGACAGCTGTTGAAACATAGCTACCTACAATACCAAGAATAAAGCCTACAATAGCATCCGCCTATGTTATAACATATGTTTCTAACTTCATTCCTCACATTTATATAATAAAGAGTACCAATATTTGAATGCTTAATTACATATATGAAAATAGTCTTTCCAATTGTGCATAATTTGCTTGTGTTCAAAAACATAATCGCAAATATTTAATATTTTGAGGCCTTAACATTTTCGTTACTTACTATTTATATGGATGACTCTTACCAAAAAAAAAGATAGATAAATGAAGTGTAAAAAAACTCTAATTATATAAATTCATATGATTCATACGAATCCATCGAGTAGGGAAGAATTTTTGCAAACTTTAATCCAGCAATAGAATATCATCATTTGTTCTGACAATAGATGCAAAAAAAAAAAAAAAATATACAGTTTAAATGATTTATACTGTTAAGTCTACCTTTTAACTGATTGACTGATGTGTGTAATATATATGAGATTTCAAGAAATACAATAGATATAATATTAAAATGTTATATTGAATCAGGCTTGTCTCTTAACTTAAGCATAACTCATCAACGTTTTAGCCAATATTGCTAGTACTTATAACTATAAATAATTTATGCATACATTCCTCTAAATTACATTATTGAATGACTAATATTTCGATAAAAATAATCATTTATGACTCATATAAGAAACTGTAAGGCCAGCATGAAGAGACATTGTTTATTACTCATATCGATTTGTATCTTGTTAAAACGCCAATCGACTCTCCCTTCTATTTTTTCAATAATAATAGACCTTATGAATAATAAAAATAATTATTTTCTCTAAAACTATTGATGATACGAATATTTTATGCTTATACGAAAGGGTAGACTGTAATTAAACGGATTAAGGATACCATATGTTAGTTAAATCCACTTGTTTTTGTCAATTCCACCCTTTTACAGCTTCTTTATTATATCAAATATAAACAATTTTACCTACAAATTCAATTTGTAGATTTATAAATCCTGTATCATTCTAAAGAATATGCCAATTATGAGTCATATTTTCAATATATATTTTTTCCAAGCATGAAGTCGAAAACATATAAAACGGCATGCTTTTGGTAAATTATTTGCTTCCAACTGCTCAAGACTTATTTATAGGCGTAAAAAGCCTAGTCACTTAAGTATTATCAAATGTAGAGATTTTAACGATTGGATGGAACGCTACCGCATGTTTGCATACAGGATATAATATTATCAAAATACATGTATTTCAATTTTTAATATGATATATATTTTTACTTAATACATTTGTATATAGAATATTGAATCACAATATGTGTTTAAAATTTTAAGTGCGAGTTAAAATGTTTTTTTTTATCGATACATAATCAATTTCAATACACTACAATCCATATTTGATCGGAACTTGTGATTTGTCAACCATAAATTGTTTTTTGAAAAGAAAAATCATTTCATTTAAAAAAATAAGAGTGGGTTTTATCATTTGAAGCAGGGAACTTTCACACAGATATGAGATGGGAATAAATACTTGAAAATATTTTATGCAAAGAGATAATAACAAATATTTGAATATAAGAGGCTTTTTTCATCATAAGAGCCCTCTAAAATGATGGCGAAAGAAGTTTACAATAATGCTTGTAATCATAGGCTTCGAGACATATAGGCTTGGAAGGAAGGGAAAAAGTTGAGCATTTAATTCAGTTGTGCGACTTCTTAAGACAAGTTGTTAAGTTGTTTATTTGTATTTTTTGGGAACCAGATAAAAAGTATTCAAATAGGTAGACCATAGAAATTATAAACTGTACATCATCTTAACTCATACTATGACATAGTTTCTATTTTTAAATATATTTTCATATGTACAGAACATATATCGTTAAGATATGCTTTACATATTCGGCTCCAATAGTAGACACTTTTTTATAAGCCGAAAACTGATTTCTAGAGTTAGTTTGCTAAAAAAGACCAGTCTTAAAATGAATGGGAACAGGAGACTTTAACGACAATACAAGACAGTGGCTTAAAATATCACAATACTTTGTATTCAATGATATGGAGAAAATAGGAAAAAAAGTCTAGTATTACATTTAATTACACTAAAATAGTTATATAATGAAGTCATTATATATTTATGTATTATTATAAATATCACTTAAAGCAATATTTATAAAGGCCTTGCAAATATCACTTAATAAAAAACAAATATTCGCATGAGTAATATGTTAACCACACATTAAGCCACATATCTTTAACAAATAAGTATTTTCCAGCCGTCTACAACTCCCAACTAAAGTGTTCTCGGCCTACCTTCTTCTTCTACCCTCTTATGTAGGTAGATAGATAGGGAACCTTTATGCCCAAGAACGCCCACACATGCTTCATGATATCACTCCTCTATAAATAACAACATTCTGATACAAAGCCCCGTTGCTAAGAAACATATGTGCATACGTTTAAGAGGAATATGGATTTAATTCATAATATATATGTGCAAAAACTGTTAAATAACTCTACGAATTATAAATAAAAGGTTAAAAAGAGTCAAGTCTCCGTGCGATTCAAAGTTGCATATAGGCTTATCATTCATGAATGCAAAGTATGACGTCATGCACACCTGTGCACAGTTATAGGCCTGAGTAACGTATTTTTCTTACTGCCAATAAGGTAGGATTTTATGCATATCTGATTCTATGAAGTTGAATATTAGGCCCATGTATTGGTAATCACTCTAGCATTAAAAAAAGCATAACACCTGCAATATAATCCTTCGTTATGAACAATTTGAATATATATTGCCATACCAATTTTGTATTGCAATGTATTCAAATGGTTCATATTTTAGAATCAATGGTATCAGATGCTTAATATATGTGTTTGATCCAATGGAATTGAAGCAAATGCAGGGGTTCTTTGTGATGGGCATAAATAGCATTGAATATGATGTCATAAACATTTGTGTGAAGCCTTAAGAACGGTTCTTTATTATTATTGCTACTAATTTGGTAAATGTGCAATTACTTATAAAGTTGTTAATAAAACTTATGTGTGCTTATGCCCGTGTAATTCGATGGAATTTAAACACCTGAGTGCAAATAAATAAACATTATAGTACACACTAAAAAAATGACTTCTCAGGACTATACTTCAGCTTTAATACCGGTACTTTATTACCCACTTAAATTTGCCAAATGTGAATATGTTGTGGAACTTATGTGATTCGATGGAATTGAGTTATATAACTTATGAATATTTAAATACTGCAGCATTAGCATACGTTCATCATCAAGGCATCCAAGGCTCAAATTGCTTGTTAATGGCTTTTGATTTTCGTGACTTTTTTTACATAGTCCTTATGATTTCCAGTCAAAGAAATTTTATAATATGAATGTGCATATTAGAATATCAAACATAAACCTTTCTGAATTTTGTGTCCTCGCAATATTTAATTGAAGGACCCAAGTGTGGCTCCCATTACTTTTTTTAAATGAGCAACATCAAATTTTGATCATTAGCTTTTGATCATCATTTGGCGATTTATCAGGATAATGTCTGTTGTCGCCTATTTGGTTCGATAGAGTTGTATCCGTGGGGATACAAATAAGCTTTAAAATGAATCTATTATGCCTAAGATCTTATCAATGAGGTTGACCAAAACACCCCTTTCCCTCTCGGGATTAAAACCTGCGCCCCCAACAAAGGCAAAAAAATATTCAAAAATAGTAGTGCATGTTGATTTTCATAAATTACTGTAGCATATTGCTTTTTGTCCATGACTTCATTTGTTTGCATGCACTACCTAATATCTATATAACTTAATTTATAAAATGGTTATACAAAATCCAATACATAATTAGCATGAAGGTTCCTTACATATGACAAATTATATTGAGTGGGAAAAGTGCAAAGATAATTTTATATATAAAGTGAACTTTCTTTTCATTTAAAAAACATTCAACGTCTGACTCTTCATATGTATAAAGTTGAATATATATATATATATATATAAATGAAATGTTTCACCAATTATGTCACTTGTTGGAATTGGAATCAAGAAAGTTGAAATATAGGTAAAGCTTATGCTCCTTTTTGATAGTTGAAGTATTATTGTTGTTTTAATCTGACTATTTCTTGTTTAATTTTTTGAGTTTGAGTTTTATTCTATTATTAACGGCATTCGATATTTTGCAAATTGTAGTATAAATGTTGGATGGTTATGATTAGTTAAACTTGATTATACATTTTTTTGTGCCTATATGGTTCGATAGAATTACATCCGACAGGATATAAATATGCATTATAGCATTAAAATTAGTCTATCGAGCCTAGGACTTATCAATTACGTAGACCAAAAATGGCCATCCCCTTTCGGGATTCGAACCTTTGACCCCAACATTTAGAGTTGAACACGCCTAAAAATATTGAAATTACGTTTTACAAAGTTAGTCTTAGGGCAGTAAAAACCATTAATAAGTATTAATTAGTCTGAAAATATCGTATGTATATTATACAAAACTTACAGATTAGATTATGTTATATATACCCATAATGGAATAAAATACAATTTCCATATTGATAGCAAGTGTAAGAAGGTGTTTATGATTTTATTTGTCAAATAACATTTCTGGTTTTCAATTAATCGTCGTTTATTATTGCTAAAAGAGTTATATCTCAATACTAAAACCATGTTTTTATTTTTCTAGGTTGCCATGAGGAACACCCCATTCTTACTCATCATTTTCCTCAAGATACTGGTAAGTAATGGATCCTGCAGTCAGAAGGAAATGTAGAGAAAACATCTTCATTTATCTTGGTGTTATGTAATAACCATTTTTTCCTCTTTTTGGTTTCTCCAAAGAAGAATACTTTTTTTTCTTTTTCTTGAAAATAAGAAACATTGAGCTGCACTAAAAGAGAAAATAATTTTCTTCAATTCCTTTGGTTATGCAACTAGTAGTTTCTCTCTGAGTTAAACATGTTTATTTATATATATATATATATATATATATATATATATATATATATATATATATATATATATATATATATATATATATATATATATATATATATATGTGTGTGTTATAGTTTTTTATTTTAATATAAAAATCATATTTCAAAGTATAACGGATATTGTGGCTTTTGGTCATTCATGAACTCATAATAGTTCAATAAAAATTATAGGCTACTGTCAATATAGTTTTATGTTTGATTTCACAAAACCTATTGCACAAGTGTAACCAAAATTATTCATAGACGAGTCATTATTTGATAACTACCTGACCACTAAAACTTGATTAACATATTTTTTTTAAATCTCATAAACGTTTTTATAAATAACCATAAGTGCTTATTGAAGACATTTAGTTTTTAATGACTACAATGAAGATGTTTTCAAACTGTTGAAATACCTGTGGAGAATAAGCTTCTCCTTGGATAATTGAATCTTGTTTTTGTAAACATAAATGTGCTTTCAAGACTGATTTCATGAAACACTCAGTCTTTTTAGTCTCATTTCCAACTAACTCGGATCTCATTATTATTATTATTTTATTTTACGAATCAAATAAATTTGAGCATTACAATAGAATCAAAAGAGAAATAATTTTGTTGAGTACGTAATGCCGGGAAAACTAACAACTTACGCCAACAACTTTTTTTGTAGATGACGTCCGGTTAATTTATTTTGTTCAATAGTCCAGCTGATGCAATATTTTAGACTACATATTTTTGCTGATTTTGTCAAAAAGTTACCCTCTAACTAATACAAATATAATAAAAATGCAAGTGCACAATGTAAATTCTATAACACGTACAAACATGAATAAGCATTGGAATCTTTTTTATCTTTTATCGAGTGACAACAAAAATGTAAATTATGTGAAAAAATGAAAATAACAGTTTAAATATATGAAAATAAAATGCTACGAACTTAATGAATAAATACAAATTAAGTAGCTATGATTCCATTTATTTTGCTTACTTTGAAAAGTTTTTGAGTATTTAGTTGATTTTTGGGATTTTTGTGTTCATGATTTTCTTTCCATCCAACAATGCATAAAAACATATTTTTTTCTTCTTAGGTGATCAAATACGCTGCCTCGGACACGTATCACTCCGATCTCAGTAAGGAAGTTTTCTTTCTCAAGCCCGAAGACGGTTACTTTGGGTGTCAAGTCAATGCTTCCGTGGAAGTCCTTCAGCTATTTGAAATATCAAAACTCTGCGATGGAGTATCCGAGTGCTACAAGTCCACAGATGAGTTCTCACCGAGCTTGAAGTGCACAAGTAAGTTGTATGGTGTTTTATATAAACTAATAGAGGGGCATTTCTGAACAGATGAAATGACACTTTTAGATGTTGTACTGTATATAACTTATAAAAAAATTAGAACAAACAAATATTTTGGATGATCAAGTGAAAAGAAGTCAGTAATACAAAAGGAATCCAAATAATTAATGGAGTGATCATGCATAATAGCATAACATTGATTTTCATATTTAAACCTTTATTATTAGTCAGTTATGCTTCTCCCACCTTACAGGCTCCCCTGGAACCGATTAGTTTAACCATTTTTTTCTATAACGTTTCTTCCCGACACAGTCCTTAACTACCAAAGTATAGCAGAAATACCTAGTTTCAAATTTAATTGTTTTAAAAGATATTTTTTGCATTTTTTAAATCTTATTTTTTAACAAACTACAATTTATAAAGTATAAACGGAAAAAATATTTTAATTTAACAGAGGTATAATAAAAATAATTATGATTAATCACTAGAGCTTTCCAACTTATATCATCGTTTCTAGTCCATTGACTTTCACAAATAGAACTTAAGCTAGCGTTGCATGCCCTTGTTAAAGTCTCCTACTTTTAAAAGGAGTACTTATAGTGATAAAACATAACCTCCATTAGCCGTATGTGTCCATGCGCTTTAAATTGTAAGTGACAATCCATTTTGGACTACGTACAGGGAGACTTTATTATCTTGCATGTATAAAACAGAATATAACGAGGAATTCTGCTTCCAATTAAGCTCCAAAAGTTAATATTGGACACAAACAGATGTTTTTTATTATCTATAAGATACTTTCTGAAATAAGTTCACATCTTTAATTAATCTTCAGATGAAAGAGCAAAAAGTAATTTGAGGCTCTCAATCTAAGAAGTACCGAGAGTAATATAATAAAGCATAAAAAAGTCAATAAACATATGTTTTAAATTATCATTTAAGGTTTTTGTATCGAGCCTATCTCTTAATATAACTGCAAATAGTGTTTTGGGAGGTTTTATTTGTATACTTATAATTATCATAATATTAATAAATAATAATAATGTCAAGGTCTTTCTTTCTTGTGCTCAGTAAGCACCACTCGCATACACAACCATTTTCTCTTTCTTTTCCTCCCTCCTGCCTCCTTCGCGAGTCGCATTCGTTTCTCCCAACCGTAATACCTTTATCCCTTAACGATAAATATCGTAACACACAAGAAAAAAGAAGAGAACTCTTACTTTTCTGTGTGTGTGTGTTCAACACCACTAAGGATATAGTGAAAGTATTTTTGTTATTCTCCTTTTCTATTCTTTCTTTCGTTATTCTTCTTAAGAGGAACTCGGGGAGAAAAGAGGAATAAGAAGGGGAAGAAAAAAATATTATATTATTTAAAATGTGTATAAAAAGCACGCTTGAGACGACATAAAATTAAAGTTCAAAGATCTACTACTAAGGTTGCTACTACATCTTTTTGACTACGTCATTGGAGGTGTCTTGTATAGCTTGGAACTATATAAAAGTGATGGCAATGAATATATAAGTACAGCGCAGAAGAAGCACAGATATCGAAAGTAATAAATATATTAGCTGTTTATATTGATCCAACCGTCTTTGATGATTTTTATTTGAAATATATATTTAAAGATGACTTATAAAGAATACAATTGTTGGGTTAACAATTACATAAATAAAAAATATATGACGGTTTAAAGATAGGAAGAAAATGGAAAATAGACGGTAAAGGAAGTATAGAGAAGCAAATACTATGTATTAAAGATACATTTTATGGCAAATATACTATTGTACATATATCTCACACTTTTCTTACGTATCTACGAGGTCAACAAAATAGGTTTTTTGCTTTAGAAAACCTGAAATTGGGGATCATTCGAAGACTTCCTCTTGTAATTCAGTTTGTTAGGAAATAAAGTACATGTCATATAATCATAAACATTTGAAAAAATAAAAGGCATAATTTTCACGAGATAAAGAAAGAGATTTCTTCATACAAATAAATTTTTCTTTGTAAGCATACCAAAATTATCACATAACTTGTACCATTCTTTACGACATTAATTTATCTTATGTTAAGAATGACTCTGTTAAGGAGGTCATTTTAAAACAAATACGAAATTAAATATCCTCTTAGCTCAAAATATAATTCTCTAAGCCGGTATTTTAAAATAATGACGAATACTATGTTGAAGCAATTAGTTTTTATCACATATTAACCTTTGCTCTCTAATGGTGGACTCATAAATCAAAAATGACTTTTAAATTGTTTTATGTATAATTCGAGGAACATGAAATCATGGTCACTAAGCAAAGAGGAAATAACAAATCATTTATTACAAACTTGACGTTTATTAGACATTTTTTGTCATTTATTCACTTTAATTAACATGTTGTAATATATTTTTTATCAATAAATTAGGAAATACTAAATAAAAGGGCAACTCCTCTCAAATGAAATTTGATCACGTTTAACAAACGTATCAAAATTTTGAATCATACTTTTTGAGTATTTCAAAAGGTTTTTAAGTTATACATATATATTATTGCATATTAAAAGTAAGTCAATAGACGTAATAAAGGACCGTTAAAATAGATATCTTTCTGAATGGATGGTACTATTATTAATGACAATGGATATTGAAGCAGGCCATTTTTTCGTGACTTGCTTTGATTCCTGTTTAAAGTATGAGACTTCAACGTGTGTATGCGTCTCTAGCTTAAATCTAAATTGGAATTAAACGAAGTTCCAAAAGTAAATATGGAGGAAAATATAAACGAAGATCGATTGTCGAAAATGTTGAACTGACTCGTTTTCTGATATTCAAAACATATATTGTTTTATTTCCAAAGACATCTATGAAGTTGGTTTTTTGTTTCTTCATTTATTTACTGTAACTATGTATCACTATATTAAATAACTTTATTACATTTTATTCGCAGAGAAGTATAAGAATAAATTGAAGACACTTTCAGGTTGCCCTTTTTTGATCTATAATTATTAGATGTAATTTCATAGCAGACCAATTTTGTAAATATAAGAATAATATTTCATTTATTTTATGGATGCTTCAAATAAAATTTAAAAAATAAACAAATGAAATTAAAAAGGAGTAATGATATAAAGTCGTAAACAAACTTAATGGTTGAAGCTACTCTCTTGTTAAAGTTGAAATGTATTTTTATGAGCTATCCTAAACCAAATTTTGATTTTTTTATCAACTCATTTAATGTACAAAGTAAAAAAGACATAAACACTTAAAATTACGTCTTTTGAATTACTTACCTATGTAAAAATAATAGTAAAAAAATCTTTTTTAGGGTCAGAACTCTTGTGTATATTCTATTGAACAAAAACATTGAACAATGTCTAATAAAAAACTCAATTATGACATAAGAATCCACATTATATGCCTTTACGATTTTATTAATACTAAATTTAATATAAAGTAATGCAAAAATATTCCCATACCTTTTGAAAAAAAAATACTTATTTTTGCCAGAAGGCATTCCTATTTGTCATGGTAATATACATATATATATATACAAAGCAAAGCAGTAAACATAGTAAGCACAACATAAAAGGATAAATTTTTTAACTACTATTTTATTGTTATAAATTATAACTTATAATTGATTATGTATGATCTGTCCTAATGGTTGAATTCCTTTGTTTTTGCAGAGGACTGCCTGTACACAACGGGCCGCAAGTGCAAGAACGGCGCCTGCCTCGAGTCTCAGTGCTACTGTAATGACGGCTACGGCGGAAAGGGCTGCGACATGCCGGACGAGAACGAGTGCAAGTACCGTCCCTGTGACGTCTTTGCAACTTGCACCAACACCTTTGGGGGCTACTTCTGTACATGCCGCGAGGGCTACACGGGTGACGGACATTCCTGCGTGGACATTGACGAATGCGCACTCCCAGAGTACAGCAGCAAGTGTGTGGAGAATGCTGAGTGCTGTAATCTGCCAGCACACTACGTCTGCAAGTGCAAGCCCGGATATGAGGGCGATGGATCCGTTCAGTGCACGGACATCAACGAGTGTCTGAGCAGCGAGTCCTGTGGGGCTAATGCCATTTGTACAAACACTGTTGGAAATCATACCTGCGATTGCATTCAGGGATTCTCAGGAGATCCATATGATGGGGTAAGACATAAAAGCGGAGAAAAATCCCTAATAAACTGGAAATTGTTCACTGCTCAAATATATGTTTTCCTTATGTAATCATTCAGAATATATGGTCTTCATTATGATTAGCAAATATAATAAAATAAAACTTTTCGTTGTATTTCCCCAGTGTGCAGATATTGATGAATGTCGATCCAACTCCTGCGGCTATGGAGCTCTTTGCACGAACCAAATCGGAGGCTATCTCTGTGAGTGCCCCCCTGGCTTTTCGGGTGATCCATATTCCCAAGAAGGCTGCCGTGGTCCAACATCACAGGCACTTACGGAAATCCAAAAGAACTGCGGAGGAAAGTCCTGTGGAAAAAATGCGGTCTGTCAAAACGACCCTAGCGGAGTTGTCTGTACATGTGCCGAGGGATTCACAGGAGATCCATATAAAGTCTGTTTTGGTAAGAAGAGATGAAACATATATTTTGAAATTATATGTCTTTTTAAAAGTTGAAATGTGAAAATTAGAGCTGATTGTCTTTTATTTTTTTAATACACAACAGGACGCAAATAAATATCGTTGTCTATAATTTTCTGTTTTGCTTAAAGACTCTTTACTTCCAATATAAAGGATTAACTGAATATCCCCCCCCCCCCTCGTGGGACATTTTATGTAGTTTCAAAACGACCATATGTAAGAAATAAGTGTTCTAAGCTTCATACCGCAGTCAAGAAAATGGTTGTTGCCATAGGCAATTGGTTATGCATGTATTTATTTCTCAAAAAATTAAGACCAATTTACTCTAAACATAAATAACATATATTTGAATTCACCAAAAGTAATACATTATAATACATTTTTGTTTATAAATGTTTGTCACCCTAAGTGCAAAAGCATTAATTTTTTGTTAGATTAATAGATTTTTTTTCAATTTCTTATTGGTTGCGTAGTATTATAAAGCCGATATACTATTTAATATATTGTTTTCAATTCTAGTAGAAGGTATTTGAATAAACATTTTACCTTCCAAAATAGTCAATTTAGCCAGGATAGTTGTGGGGAAACCAATCAGATATTACCTCCATCTTTTCAATTTAATTTTCATATACGAAATATCATTTTTTTAAATCGTGAAAATCAAAAATCTTTTCAATGATAACAAAGAATAAAATAAGTGTATTTTTCTTTAATTAACTTTTACCTTTTTATATGCTAGACTATAAATGATGACCTTTCTATTAATGAGTCTTGGAATGGATACTTTTATCAGGAAGATAAACAAAACAGTACTAAATATGTATATTTCCCCCCCCCCCCACTCAGATATCGACGAATGTTCATCCCGAGCAAACCATCAGTGCGGTCTTGGTGCTCTCTGCGTGAACAAGAACCCTGGCTACGACTGTGAGTGTCCCAAAGGCTACAGTGGCGAAGGAAAGACATCAGGATGCCGTCCTGCAGAGGTTCGAACCATCTGTGAGAGCGACTATGACTGCACAAACAACGCTGTCTGCCAAAGCGGAACCTGTCTTTGTCGAAAGGGATTTGAGCCTCAGGGAGCTCTCTGCATTGACGTGAACGAGTGTGCCAGCGGAGATATCTGTGGACCAGGGGCCCAGTGCTCTAATCTGCTCGGAAGCTTCCTCTGCACATGCATACCACCTCTTCAAGGAAACCCTCCAAGTGTACCATGCAAAGGTAATATTTGTTATTTTTTAAAGTCCTTTAGCGAATGGATTTTAAATTAAATATCCTTGTCATAGATCTTTGTGGAGAAGTCAATTGTGGCTCACATGCCTCATGTCAAATCGATGGAAATGAAGCTTACTGCGTATGTGACCAGGGATGGTCTTATGATCCAAAGGATCTTCTGAAGGGCTGCATTGACTTTGATGAATGTGATCCCCTTGCCAACGGATCCCCGAGTGGAAAATGTGGTGTGAATACGATTTGCTCAAACCTTGAGGGTAGCTTTCAATGCTCCTGCTCTCCTGGCTTTACCGGGATCCCTTTGTTGGTTGCTACGACCTGAATGAGTGTGTCCTTCCACGAAATATATGTGGGACGGATAATGCTCTCTGTGAGAATACTGAGGGCAGCTACAAGTGCAAATGCCGAAATGGAGCAGTTTTTGATTCAAAGAGTCTTACATGCCCAGATGCCTCTAAGGGTAAATGCAGCAAAAGCTCAGAATGTCCTGGAAACGCAATATGCAACACCGAGGGACAATGTATATGCCAGGAGCCCAACGTTGGACCACACTGCGAAAGTAAGAAATTTATATTTTTTTAACTATCCAATGTGTTTTTCTCGAATTTGAAATACACTCCTGTATGATTGACTCATCATTTAAAGTATAAGTATAATATAAACATTATCCTAATTTTCCTTTATTATGTAATTTAACATTTTGAACAAAAAAGCAGTTTGTTTATTAATGTGCATTGTTTGAAGAAAGTTTTTGCCTAAAATAAGCTTATGAAAAAAATTATAGTCCAGAAAATATTATATAGGGGAAGTATCTCTAAGATCCCTTTGCTTTTGCTTAGGTAAAGCGAGAGTAATAATTATTCAAAAAGTTGCTACATATAATTTAGTTTTAGTTTTTTATAGCTGCATTCAGCAAAATAAATGTTTTAATTGAAATGCCTTCAAAATATTCATAAAATAAAATAGCCTTGTAGGTCTTTAATAATAGGCAACTAAAGATACGCATTTGCTTTTAAGATTTCTTGGCTTAGTGGTTATTATATGATCATCCAAGACAGACAAACATTTGTACATATTTTTTATTCAAAAATAATTAATGAGTGACATTTTTATCTTCTCATTTTTCCAGATCCCTGCGAAACAGTATCCTGTTTCTTCAACAGTCAGTGCATCGTTCAAAACGGGATCCCTCTTTGCCAATGTCTTCCCGGATTCCAACTCCTCTCTGGTCAGAATGCGTGCATTGATATCGACGAGTGCCTAAGTCAGCCTTGTGGGCGCAACGCCATCTGTGAAACTCTATTGGAAGCTTTTTCTGCAAGTGCCCTTCCGGAATGAAAAGCCAAGATCCTAAGCGGTTCGATTGCACAGGAGAAACAGATACCCAATGCAACTCAGAGACCGATTGCTCATCAGGAGAGACATGTATTCAATCCAAATGCATCTGTCAAAGAGGATTCGACCGAGATGAAACCTCTGGGAAGTGCGTGGACATTGATGAGTGTCTCAGTGTGGATCTGGTATCTTGTGGACTCAATGCTGTTTGTAAAAATCTACCTGGATCATATGACTGTGAGTGCCCCCTTGGTTATAACGGAAATCCCTTCAGCCTCTGCGAAAACTGCGATGAAAATGTAAACCCTGGATGTGGATGTCAGCCACCCTATAGACTTGTGGATGGACAATGTGTTCTTTCTGGGTGTTCATCAAACTCAGACTGCGACTCAAAAGAAGCAAAATGTATCAAGATTGCGGGAGGAGTGAGTTACTGCGCCTGCCCACCAGGATACCGAACGGATGAGAGTGGAAAATGTATTGATATTGATGAGTGTTCGCAGTCCACCGGACCCGTTTGTGGTATCGGTGCAGTCTGTGATAATGTGAGCGGCTCATACTCTTGCTTTTGTCCTCCAGGAACAACCGGCGATCCCTATAACAACGCCTGTGTCACTTCAAGAGCATCTTGTTCCTCTGATTCTGCTTGCTCACGCAATGAGAAATGCGTGAACGGAGAATGTCTTTGTTTTCCTCCTTCTTCGCAGATACAAGAAAAGGGTCTGAGTGTCGAAGTCCCTGTGATGAGTTCCGATGCGGCATCAATGCTGAGTGCACGCCAACAAACCCACCCCAGTGCCTATGCAAGCCAGGTCATACCGGAAATCCCCTCTTTGGTTGTGAGGATATAGATGAATGCAAGGATTCAAACCCCTGTGGAAACGGAGCTCACTGTATCAACATCATGGGTAGCTTTAAGTGCAAGTGCCCTCCTGGCACGAGAGGAGATCCTTACATCTATGGTTGCATCGGTAAGACCCAATCTGAGTGTAATGCAGACGACGACTGCCCTGGTCAGCTCAAGTGCTCTGATAACGCTAAATGTGTTAATCCATGCTCCTCTCTTCCCTGTGGCAACAATGCGACTTGCAACGCTGAAGATCACGGAGCCTGGTGCCGGTGCAAGCCTGGGTTTACTGAAGACATTTCCTCCGGAAAGTGCACCAACCTCTGTGATGGAATAAAGTGTTCCTCTGTAAACGCTCTCTGCATCGTGTCCCCCGAAGATGGTCCTGTCTGCGTTTGTAAGAAAGGAACGATGGGAAACCCTTACTTGGGAGGCTCCTGCACACCTGTTGGATGTTCTTCCTCAAAGCGATGCAGCGGTTCCCAGGTATGCGACTCAAGAAACCAATGCGTGGAGCAATGCAAGGGATCAAAAAACTGTGGACTAAACGCCATCTGCTCCAAAGGAACAACTTGCATCTGCAAAGATGGATTCATCGGTGACCCAGATCTCTTTTGTATGCCAGTTCTGACTCAGCCCAAGTGTGAAAAACCTCCCTGTGGATCCAACGCTCATTGTGAATACTCTGGTCTTGGAGGATCCATTTGCAGATGTGATCCAGGCTATCAAGGCAATCCCTACAATGGGTGCTCAATTAATTCGATCACAGTAGAATCTCAAGACTGTTCCAGTATCAAATGTGGAGAAGGAGCTCTTTGTACCATCAGCTTTGGGAAGCCATCTTGCTACTGCCCCAAGGGCTTTGATGGAGATGCAAACAGACAATGCCTTGACGTCGATGAATGTCTCTCAGAGGTCTGTGGAGATAACGCTGTCTGCCTGAATTCACAAGGATCTTACGACTGCCGATGTAAATTTGGACACACTGGCAATCCATTTGATAGATGTATCCCAGAGAGCAATCAGAAATTAGTGGACAATGATCTTTGCCGAAACGTGAACTGTGGTCCTAATGCAGTCTGCAACTTGGGGCAGTGTCTTTGCGCCCCAGGATTCTCTGGAGAGGATCCATATACGAGTGGATGTCTAGCCAATGCCACTTGTACCTACAACACAGACTGTGGTTACAATGAAATCTGTCTGACGAATAACCATGGCGGTAAAGTCTGTGTGGATGCATGTAGCCGGGTACAATGTGGTCCAAACGCTTTCTGTGTTACTGATAACCATAGAAGAACCTGCATTTGCAATGAAGGACATGAAGGCGACCCAAACAATCAAGATTCTGGCTGCCACCCAGTCATTTCTTGCACAACCAATACTGACTGTAAGCTTCCAGGCACAATCTGTGGCATCAGTATCACAGGTCAAAGAACATGCTTGAACCCCTGTGAGATCATGACATGCCCCTCAAAGGAAAAATGTGTTGTGTCAGATGATGGAAAGCCACACTGTCAATGCGAGACGGATTATTTCAAGAACAAAATCACTGGAGTCTGCGAAACCCAAACAGTACCTCGCTGTCAAAGCAACTTAGACTGCCAAAAGAATCAAAAATGCATGGAGGTCGCAGGAGTGAAGACTTGCTCAGATGTCTGCACAGATGTTCAATGTCCATCCCGCGCTCATTGTCTCGCAAAGGACCATCAAGGCTACTGTCAGTGTGTTCCTGGTACCCTTGGAAACCCAAACGACCGAACTGGATGCACAGAACGACTCGAACAAAGAGGATGCGTGAGTGACGCCCAATGCCCAGAAGATCAAGTTTGCAGAAACTCCCATTGCGAGTCGGCTTGCGCATTTCTGAAGTGTGGCAAAGGAGCCATTTGCCTGGCCAGAAACCACGTTGGAAAGTGTACCTGCCCACCCGGCCTATTCGCTGGAGATCCATATGCAAGGGAGGGATGCTCCAAGGTACAATGCCTGGAAAATGCAGACTGTCCTGGAGACAAATTCTGTGATGCCAACAATGGTTATAAGTGTGTCCCCGCTTGTCGACAAAAGAAATGTGGATCTGGAGGATCAATTTGTATTGCAGAGAATCATATTGCTAAATGCCAATGTTCGCCCGGATACAAACCTGATCCTGCACCTGAGGTGCGATGCTTGCCACTTAAAGATGGTGAATCCTGCGGCTTGGGTCAACACTGTCAGGTCTCCTGTCTCACCAACGATCAATGCCCGCCCAAACACACCTGCAAGCCCGACGGTATTTGCTCCTTTGGCTGCTCAAATAATCTGGACTGCCCAGGGCAGCATGTTTGTAATAAAGACCGTTGCCAAGACCCCTGCTTAGAAACTAAGACCTGCGGACCAAACAGTTTGTGCAGAGCTGAAAATAAGACTGAGATATGCTCTTGCCCCGAGAGATTTTCTGGCGTCCCAACGGCCAAGGAAGGGTGCGTACGAATCCCCGAGCGCTGCAAATCGACTTGCTCACATGAGGGCCACGTGTGCTTCCAAGGTCTCTGCATGTTTCAGTGTAACGGATCAGGAGGCTGTGTTCAGGGAGAACAGTGCATTCAGGGAATGTGCTTGAAACTCTGTCACTCAGACAAGAACTGCCTGCACGGAGAGATTTGCAAAGATAAGTTCTGTCATCCAGGCTGCCACACACATGAAGACTGTCGATCCGGAGAGATATGTGAGAATGACCAATGTAAATGCGGCAAGGGATATATTCCAACCCCTCAGGGATGCACGGACATCAACGAATGCGAAACCCCTAGCATTTGTCCCTCCAACACCGTCTGCAAAAATGCACCAGGTTTCTATAAGTGTATTTGCCCAAGGGGTCTCGTGGGAGATGTAACCACCGGATGCCGAAAGCCCGACGAATGTCAATCTGATTTGGACTGTGGAGATCAATTTGGTTGTGGGGTCATGTCTGATGGATCAAAGATGTGCATCGATCCCTGCCAGCAAGCCAAGTGTACTTCAAAGTCTATCTGTGAGGTCCGAAACCACCAACCTGACTGTAAATGTCCTCCCAAGCACCGAGGAGATCCTACAGACTTTAACATCGGGTGTTATCCCATTGAGTGTGAAAATGATGGAGACTGCTCTTCGCAAAGGAAATGTGACTTGAAGGGACTCCGATGCACGGGTAAGATATTTTTTTCTTTTATTTGAATTTGGAGATAGCAAGGAAAAAAAAACAATAAAAAACCTTGCACCACTATATATGTGATACCCAACATTTTATATGTATACGACATAAAAATCGTATTTATATTGAAAAGCTCACCACTGATATATCATATAAAAAAGTTATAGGTACAAGCAAAAGCACAGTTCATTTATACAATGTAAATAATGTTATAACTAATTAATAACCTATAAGGATAAGAGATCATATATAATTTTATTTTTCATGTCTACGTATATTATAGATCCTTGTATCGGCGTGAACTGTGGACGAGGCGTATGTCAGGCAGAGAACCACAAACCCATCTGTGTCTGTCAATCCGGCTACATCGCTAAAAACAACAAATGCTTGGACATCAATGAGTGTAAAGATCCCTCCATAGCGACCTGTCATTCCAGCGCCAACTGCTTCAACACCGTCGGAAGCTTCACCTGCAAGTGTCCAAAGGGCAACATTGGTGACCCCTACGTCGGAGGAGGCTGCAAGCCAAAGGGCCAATGCTCCTCCGATGCAGACTGCTCAGATTCCTCCTCCTGCCAGAACGAGCGATGCGTGAACCCTTGCCTCTCCCGGAAGAAGGTATGCGGTCGTGGGGCCTCTTGCTCTGTCCTGAACCACGACCCTCTCTGCACCTGTCCTCCGCGAACAACAGGCAACCCCCGAGTCAAATGTATGAAGCTGGAATGCGAGGAAAACACAGACTGCTCCTCGGGAACCTCTTGCATACAGAACAAGTGCAAGGATCTCTGTTCAGAGAGACGGATCTGCGGAAAGAACAGCAAGTGCTCCACTCTGAATCATACGCCTTACTGCTCATGTGCTGAGGGCTACACCGGAGATCCACGGGTTGGATGCTCAAAGATTCTCAAGTGCACTTCCTCAGAAGGCTGCCCCAACAACATGAACTGTGCATTTGGTCTCTGCTCACGTAAGTTACAACTTTTGATTTTTTACTGTTTAATTACAAACATAAAGTATATATATTACTAACGTGTGATAAAGTTAAAAAAGTCAAACTAAGTTGATTTTAAAATAAATTTTGCACTAAAAAACAAAGAAGATAGAAAAAGTTTTGTAGCATTAGTCTTTGAAAGGTTGGGATGAGTTTAAAATACATAATAGCATCGCTGTTAACAAAATATTAATAATAATAATTTTTTTCCATAAATTTATAATAATAACTGTTTTAATTCTATGCCAATACACTAAAAACTATATTTATTACGAAACTATTATATTTATAGCAGTAGTATTATAGGACAAAATTTGCATCTAAATAATGATATTCAAAGCTAAGTACTAATAATCACAAAATAACTACTCTAATTCTAAAATTTACAATTGTAAGGCATTTAATAATTCAGCTGCATTTATTTATTTCATAGCTCCCTGTACATCGACCCGCGACTGCTTGGACGACCAGGTCTGCCTGAACGGCCAGTGCATCCCCAAGTGTTCAAGCAACAAGGAGTGTCCATCCTACCACGAGTGCCGAGGTGGTGTTTGCGTCACCCTGGAAAAATGCAAGGCAGACACGGATTGCTCAGCCACGGAGACTTGCATTGAGACATCTTTCGGCTACAAGGACTGTGTTGATGTCTGCTCCGGCCCTGTCATTTGCGGACGGAACGCCAAATGTTCGGCTTCCGGACGGAATCCTATTTGTAAGTGTCCCTCGGGTTACTTTGGAGACCCCAATGACGGGAAAATTGGTTGCCAACGAAAAAAGTGTTCCTCCAATCGAGACTGCCCTGGCGAAAAGGTCTGCCATGAGTACAGATGTGTACTGCCGCTGAAAGGTAATAATCACTACTATATTAGAAGAGCTGATATCATTAAAAATAAAACAGTCTAAAAATATTTTAGTTTCATGAGACAGATAAATGATAAAGATTATTTTATTGATAATATTATAGTTATATTGTCTAATACACATAAAAATACTTAGCTTTACATAAACAATGAATATTAATTTCGTTTAACACCCGTGCCAAAATAAACAGTGTTATAGTTTTTTCAAATTAAAAAGTACTTAAGTAATCCGTTTTATTTATTGAATATCATACATTTTCCAGACAAATATATGCACCGTTTATATAAGTCTCACATTATAATTTATTTAAGATGCAAAAACATAAGCCTGGACGAAATATCAAATTTTGTCACAAACGAAAGATGCTTCGTCATTTCCATTGTATTTTTTACATTTTTACTAAAAAGTTTGCTGTTTTAACATTTTAAAGAAATTCCATGAGGTATTAGTTTTTTAGTTTTAAAAATTAATAATTTAAGAAGGAACATTCAGTTTGATCAACTGAAATATATTTAATCTGAAATGGATTTATTCTAATGTTTGTTTAAAGATGAAATTCATAATTTTACCTCTTGTTTGTCTTTCTTAGAAACCTGTCGTTCCGACATTACCTGCAAGTCAAACGAAATTTGTGTTCAAGGCGACTGTAAGGACCCCTGCCGTGACTTTAATGCCTGCGGAATCAACGCCAAGTGTGAGACCCTTCAGCACAAGAAGCAATGCTCCTGCCCACCTTCTTTCACTGGAAACCCCACGGGTGAATGTGTTCGAATCCCAAATACATGTACCAAGTCCTGTGACGGACCAGGAATGTCCTGCTTCGAGGGAATCTGCATGCTCAACTGTCAAAACGATAACCATTGCGCATTCAATGAGAGATGCTTGAGAGGACAATGCATGTGTAAGTATTTAAGATCTTCAGCAACAAATAATGTAATCTAGGTTTAAACCAACCAGATAATTTTATTGTTTAATGGCAACCTCCTACACAAAAATAGAAATATTTGGGCCATGTAAAACACAATCCAGTTCATCAAAAGCATCATTTTACTGCCTGTCTGTTTAACATCAGTTTTGCTTCTAAAAAGACTAAATTGGAGGTGTTATAAAAATAAAAATACTTATCTAAATAAAAAGTATGCACGGAAACAACCTAGTTAATGCCTCAAGGATCAATACATAATTGTAAAATGCAAGTATATATATATATATATATATATATATATTATTAGATTCCCTTTTCATGAAGCCTTGACTATTTAGTTGCAATATGAAACTAGGAGATATCAACTCAATGATAAAAATGTTACAATTTATAAAAAAGCAGACCAATGGTAATATAATTGAGTTTTAAAAAAAGGTTACAAAATCTCTTTAAAAGCATTTAAATGAGTTAAAAGTAACCTTTAATATACTTATTAGATAGCGTATACAGATTTACTATTTAATTGCAATCTGAATGATATACACAATTGCATGCCTATGCAGTGATTATAAATGTTCTCATTAAAAACTTAAAAGAAAAAGCTTTTGATTATAAATTGTTTTGTTTGTAAAAAAAGATTATTTAAATAACTTAAAGTTGAACGTAACCTTTGTATATTTTTCAGTAACTTGTCGCTTGGATAACGACTGCTTTTTGGGCCATGTCTGTCTAAACAACATGTGTCTCGTCGGTTGCAAGGCCAACTCCGACTGTCCATCTTCGACTTCCTGTATAGAAAACCGATGCCGAGACCCTTGCAGCGTTGTCTCCTGTGGCCCCAATGCACAGTGCGGCGTCGTAGATCGTAAGGCACAGTGCACCTGCCTCTCTGGCTTCATGCCCAATCCTTCTGCCTCCCTGGGTTGCATCCGGGAGGAAGTGACCTGCAGTGCCAACAAGGACTGTGCCCAAGGCTACCAATGTGATTCCTCATCCTTCTGCAAGGCCGTGTGCTCCTCCGACGAAAACTGCCTCGACAACGAAATTTGTCTGGATAATGTCTGCAAGGAAATTTGCCGAGCGGACAATGACTGTGGACCAGGGGATATCTGCCAGGGTGTGACCTGCATCAAGGGATGTAGGAATAACCAAGGCTGCTCCAATAGTGAGGCATGCATCAACAGTAAATGCCAAGGTGAGTTTTAATATTTGAAGTTCATGATAGCAACGTCCATATTTTAAAATAAAACATATAAAAAATTAAATATATAAGAGACAAGATACACTTTATAAATAACATATGAATCTTAAAGTTACATTATAAAGAATTTTATTCAATATAAATATTATCTAGATTTACTGAATAACATATAAACATGTCGACAAAAAAATAATCATGTGGTCCAGGGCAATAGCTAAATAATATGACAAAGCTTATGTCAATTAACTTTTACTTGTTCCTTTTCGCACATTTTAATATCATTATTATACAAAAAAATTGACTTTTTGCATTTCTTATTTTTCGTTTTTTAAACAAAATGAATCACACTTGCATCAAGATCATTTTATTAGCATACTTTAAATAAATATTTTATCTTTGCTCACGGGTTTAAGTTGCTCAAATGAATTTTTAAATCGACTTTTTGTTTTCGTTGGCATAATAACATATTGTTATGTTTATTTTAGATCCCTGTTCCCTTTCAACCTGTGGTCTCAATGCGGAGTGCCAAGTGAACAATCACGAGGTAGTCTGCTCCTGCTCCAACAATCTCATTGGTGATCCATACACTCTATGTGAAGTCCCTCCCACATCCTGCACCACCAATTCTGACTGCCCCTCCCCAGCCTCACACAAATGCACTCAGGGCCTCTGCGTACGTCTCTGTACCTCCTCAAAGAGCGATTGCCTACCAAATGAAGTCTGCTTTGAAGGATCCTGTTCCAAAATTTGCAACAGCCATGATCAATGCCCTGGAGAACGCAACATTTGTAAAAACCGTGTTTGCCTCCCCGGCTGCACGCTCAGTGCCCAATGCAATGACGATGAGATCTGCATCGATAACCAATGCAAAGATCCCTGCCTCACACAGCGACCTAATCCTTGTGGAGAATGCGCCCTCTGCCAAACAACTAATCATGAAACTTTCTGCAGTTGCCCTTCAGGACAAGGCGATCCCCTTTCAATTTGTCACTCTGGAAACAAACTGCGATGCTCTCTCGACTCCGAATGCGGACAGGGAGAGGCCTGCAGGGACCACCTATGCAGAAAGACATGCAATAGCGCCAACGAATGTCCCTGCGGGGAAGTATGTAACTCTGAGCTCGGCGTTTGCCATCAGAAATGCTATGGATCCGAGGACTGTAGCAATGGGCTCAAGTGCCTTGGAGGCTTCTGCACAAGTGGATGCTTCCTCAACGAGGAATGCCAAGAGAACGAAGCCTGTATTAACGGAAAGTGCAAGGACCCTTGTGAAGCAGGAGCCTGCGGAGATAAGTCCTTCTCCTGTCGCGTCTCCCAACATCAACCCATCTGCTTCTGCCCAAGGGCTTTAAGCGCGACAACGACCGATGTAAGAAAGACTCTTGTACCTCAAACGCTGAGTGTGCGACGGATAAACAGTGCGTTGAAGGAGAATGTATCAACTCATGCAGTGCTTCCAACACATGTGGTCTGAACGCTCAATGCTTTGTTCGAATCACCGACCTCAGTGCTCCTGCCCTCCAGGATTCATTGGTAATCCCACAAGAGAATGCAAAGAAGACACGGATGAGTGCTTGAATTCCCCATGTGGATCAAATGCCGTTTGTGTTGACCTCGTTGGCTCATATTCCTGTAAATGCGACCCTGGATGCTCTGGAGATCCATACAAGGGCTGCATTTGTCCCGAAAATCTCATTGACCCTTGCAGAACTAAGAAATGTGGAGAAAACGCCGTCTGTAAAGAATTGTTTGGAAAAGTATCTTGTGAATGTACTTCTTCTTATCCACATGGAGATCCAGAGGTGAAATGCACAAGTGAGCCTATCAAAGACTGTAGTACGGACCGTGACTGTACCCAAGATAGATCTTGTATTCGAGGAGACTGTGTAGATCCTTGTACCTTGAGAGCAGCCTGTGGAGAAAACGCTCTATGTCGAGTAGTTAATCATCGGCCACGCTGTGAGTGTCCAGAGTGCTTCTCCGGCATTCCTCACCTGCGTTGTAGACCCCGTCCTGAATGTCGTAGTCAAAATGCTCCCCTCACAGAACTTCCCCCAACAAGCCCCAGTCCCCCAACAACGATTCCCCTGGTCCCTCAATGCAAGAGCAACAGTGCTTGCCTCAAAAGCCAAGCTTGCATCAATGGAAGATGTATCAGCCCCTGCACGCGCAGTTCCTGCCACTCCGGACAAAGATGCGCCGTCAAGAAACACGAAGCTGTCTGTCGCTGCCGACACAAACTCGTCATCAACTCCTTCGGTGAACTTGATTGCCCCAAGCGGGACGGATGTCGCTCTGATTCTGAATGTCCTGCAAGTCTAGCCTGCATTTCTGGATCCTGCATCAACCCCTGTCATGGAAAGACCATCACCTGCCCCTCTGGGAAGGAATGTCAGGCCCTCAACCACAAGCCCGTCTGCATGTGCAACAAGAGCTGTGCTCCCGAGGTTTCAATATGCCTTAGGGACAGAGGCTGCCCAGAGAACCAGGCTTGTGTCAAATTCCAATGCAAGAACCCCTGTGATGGATTAACGTGCATCAATGACGCGCCCTGCGTGGTTGTTAATCACAAAGCTGTTTGCAAGTTCTGTCCAGATGGTTTCCAAGTGGATAAAAACTATGGTTGCATTAAGGGTAATAATAATAATAATTGATTAATATGTTATTTCATTTTCACTCTTTTTTTCATTTCTAATTTTCAGTTGTTGGATGCTCCTCCAACTCAGATTGCCCATCCAAGCAAGCCTGCCGAAATCAACAATGCGTCAACCCATGTGGACAGCAGAAATGCTCACCAGATACACTTTGTGACACTATTGATCACAAAGCAGAATGCCTACCAAGTATGATTTTGTATACTTTTCTTAAGTAGAAGAACAACCTATTTTTTATTTATTCTTATAGTTGAACCCGTGGTATGTGAAGATGGAGAATCATGTTATGAAGGTATGGCTTAAAAATATGATAATTATAAAATTGACAAAAATTAAAATTATTTATATATTCTAAGCAATTTAGTTCATTATTATTTCCTCATATAAAGTTTAAATATTCAAGACTTTTTTATTTTTGAAAAAAGTCCGTGTTCAAAAACTAACAATGTTTATTATTATTGGTTGAGATTACCCGATTATTTCTTTAAATTCAGATAATTAATTTAACACATCAACCTCTGATTTAATAGGAAAAGACTTGTGCAGCCCAAATCCATGTGGTCTTGGAGCCATCTGTCATATCGAGGAAGGAAATGCCATTTGCAGTTGTCCTCAGGGTAAAAGTGGAGATCCCTTGGTAAAATGTCGTGAAGAGGCCATTTGCGGCCCAGGCTCCTGTGGCCCCAATATGGACTGCCTCCCTGGCTCACTTGGAAATATTGAGTGCCGCTGTCGGAACGGATTCATCCCTGTGGATGTCTCAGACCCCTTAGCCGGCTGTCAGGTGCCAGTTATTGAACCTTCAATCACACTTTGTGAGCCGGGACCCTGTGGAGACAATGCAGATTGCTTCGTATCAGAGGTCGGTGAGGATTGCGTTTGTAAGGAAGGTTTCATTGGGGATCCTTTCCTTGGATGCAGTCCTCCTCCCGTCCAGCCTCCACAAGATCCTTGCCAACCCTCTCCCTGTGGCAAAAACACACAATGTGAAACCAGAGGATCCGAGGCAGTATGTACATGCATTTCAAACTATGAAGGAAATCCAACATCCCCGAGTGGCTGCAGACCTCAGTGCATACAAAACTCGGACTGCCCAATTAACAAAGCATGTATTGGACTCAAATGTCGAGATCCTTGCCAAGGCTCCTGTGGAACTAATGCAGACTGTTCTGTCCAAAACCACAATCCAATTTGTAAGTGTCCTAGCGGACTAATTGGCAACCCCTTCATTCGATGCTTCCGACCCAGCCCACCTCGCCCTGTACCTGTCAAGGATCTATGTAATCCTTCGCCTTGCGGAATTAACAGTGAATGCAACGTCGTTCGAGGAAACGCTATTTGCTCTTGTCCCAAAGACTATCGCGGAGACCCTTATGTTGAATGTAAGCCCGAGTGCATCCTCAACTCTGAGTGTCCTCCCAATCTCTCCTGTATGAACATGCGATGCAAGGACCCTTGTATTGGGACATGTGGAATCAATGCCATTTGTACTGCCATCAATCATCGACCCATTTGCAAATGCATACCCGGATACGTTGGAGATCAATTCAGTCAATGCGTCTATAAACGTAAGATACCTTTTCTTTTTCTATATGATTAATAACGCTCACATTAACTTTTGTTACTTTTTTTCGTAAAACAGCAAAGCCAGTTGTGCCAGAAGTATCCTGTAATCCCTCTCCCTGTGGTCCAAATTCTAACTGCGATATTCGAGGATCAAGAATAGTATGCAGTTGTAAGGCTGGCTATATTGGTAACGCCCCTAATTGTCGCCCTGAATGCTTGATCGACTCTGAATGCCCATCAAATGAGGCTTGTATACGAGATAACTGCGTGAATCCTTGTGGCAACTTTGTATGTGGCATCAACGCCAACTGCAACATCGTTAACCATCGACCCTTCTGCGACTGCTTTGATGACTATCGCGGAGATCCTTACTCTCAGTGTTACAAAAACCCAAGTAAGCTTTTGTTTTTTTGCCAGGGTACTTGAGAAATTATATTATTTTTAAATCATTTTACAGTTGGTAATGAGGTACTTCCACCAAAGCCTTGTAGTCCTTCTCCATGTGGCTCTAATGCTGTTTGCAAGCCAATTGGAAGCAGAGAAAAATGTGAATGTTTGCCTAACTTCTTTGGGCGACCGCCAAACTGCCGTCCAGAGTGTTTGATCAACTCTGAATGCTCACAAAAGTTAGCTTGTATCGGAAAGCGCTGTCTGGATCCTTGTAGAGGAGCATGTGGTATTCAAGCTCAATGCACAGCCATTAACCACAACGCCATCTGTAGTTGTCCCAAGGGCTATGGCGGCGATCCATATACCCAATGTAGTCCAAATCGACCTGGTAAGAAGTTTTGTTTTTCTATTTAAAAAATATTTATATCATTTATCATATGTAGTGCAACCTGTGGATCCATGCTCCAAGAATCCTTGTGGCTCAAACGCTCAGTGTTTGTCCAAAAACAACGCTGTTGGATGTGTATGCAACCCTGGGTATTTCGGTGATCCCCATTTGGAATGTCGGCCCGAGTGCGTTATCAATAATGACTGCCCCTATAGAAGGCCTGCATCCAGCAGAAGTGTATTGACCCCTGTCAGGGAGCCTGCGGATATCGGGCAGAATGTAGAGTCGTGGCCCACAACCCCGAATGCTACTGCCCCTCTGGTCTAACAGGAGACCCATTCTCTTTTTGTAGAGAAGTACCTTCAATCGGTAAGTTTGTTTCACCTAATTTTATTCATAATTTTTGAATGATTTGTAAATATTTTAAATCCCAAGAACCATCTGTAGAAGAGACTGATCCTTGCAATCCAGATCCCTGCGGTTCTAACAGTATTAGCAAGGGAGAAGGAGATAGATGCACTTGTTCTTGCAAAAATGGATATATAGGAAGTCCGCCAAACTGCCGATTGGAATGCGTGAGTAACTCTGAGTGTAATCTATCCACTGCGTGCATTGGCAACAAATGCTTGGATCCCTGCTCTGAATACTGCGGTCAAAACGCCCGGTGTCAAGTCGTGAATCACATTCCCATGTGTGAATGTCCTCAGGGATACATTGGTGATCCCTATACTCAATGTAAAAAGAGAGGTAATATAATAATTATGTTCACATGCACAAATATATTGTAACTTATATACGTGTTTTTACAGTCAAACCTGTGCCAAAGCCCGTGCCCACGGATCCATGTGCAGTTTCTCCCTGTGGATCATACTCTATTTGCAAGGCCATCAACAATCGAGCTGCCTGCTCCTGTGTCAAAGGCTACATCGGATCACCTCCTTCATGTCGTCCTGAATGTCTAATTAACTCAGAATGCCCCACCGATAAGGCATGCATTCAAAGGAAGTGTCAGGATCCTTGCCCAGGATCCTGTGGAAGAAACGCCATCTGCTATGTTATCTCACATAGGCCTACCTGTAATTGTGAGGCCAACTATTCCGGAGATCCCTATGTATCCTGTACTTATGCCGAGCCACAAAGTATGACGAACCAGGAAGAAACTATTTAAGTAATGTTCTTTAATGATATTATTAATACTTTTTTTAGAGCCAACTCCTAGACCAGAACCATGCAATCCTAGTCCATGTGGATCAAATACAAAATGTACTGAGCAAAACGGCAATGCCATCTGCGAATGTATTCCAGAGTTCTTTGGAGATCCATATCAGTCCTGTAGGCCAGAATGTGTGTTAAATGACGAGTGTCGCTATAACCAGGCCTGTGTCAATAATAAGTGTATTGATCCATGCCCAGGAACCTGTGGCATCAACGCTGTCTGCAATGTGCAAAACCATGACCCCGTTTGTTCCTGTCTTCAGGGATATATTGGGGATGCAACCTTTGAGTGTCATCTTCCTCCAAGTAAGCCCCGCACTATCTTCCTCATTATGTTGACTAACCGTTTTATTTATAGCCGGTAGCATTGTAACAGAAGCAATTGACCCCTGCGATCCAAATCCTTGTGGGCCCTACAGCAAACACAAAGTCATAGGGGAGAGATGTGCATGTTCCTGTCTTCCGGATCACCTTGGCACGCCTCCCAACTGCAGACCAGAGTGTCTTGTCAGCTCTGAGTGCAGTCTATCTCTTGCCTGTTTGAACAAGAAATGTGTCGATCCCTGCCCTGGTGTCTGTGGCTCTAATGCCAACTGTCGAGTTACAAATCACAACCCTATTTGCATCTGCGACCCTGGTTACACTGGAGATCCATCCCGATCATGCTATAAAATAATCGGTAATTTTCAACTCTAGTTTTTGCTTATAACACCAAATCTAAAACATGTTTCCCCATTTTCTTTTTAAAGCAACAACCACTGAGAGGGTATACGTTGATCCCTGTTCACAAAAGCCTTGTGGAGACAACGCCATATGCAAAAGCGTCCGAGATGAGGTCTCATGTACTTGTATTCCGGGCTTCATTGGAGCTCCTCCTCATTGCCGACCTGAGTGTCTCTACAACGACGACTGCAGCAATGCTCTAGCATGCATTGACACCAAATGCGCAGATCCATGTATCAATGTTTGTGGTGATAACGCGGAGTGCCATGTTATAAATCATAACCCTATTTGCAAATGTCTGCCAAACTATGTGGGCGATCCATTCACTGCCTGTAAGATCCTTCGTATTTTGTTAAAATTATATTGAAGCAATGCATTTTGAATTGTTTTACAGGCAAAAAAACGACGCCCCAAGAACCCATGCGATCCTAATCCATGCGGACAGAACACAAATAACCGAGTCGTTGGTTCGACTTGTCTTTGCTCCTGCATCCCTCCATTTTCAGGTGACCCCTATACCAGCTGCCGACCCGAGTGCACAATCAATGAAGACTGTCCTAAGGACCGATCTTGCATTAAGAGTAAGTGCGGAAATCCATGTAATGACGGCATCTGCGGTCGTAACGCCGTTTGCAACGTCAAGAATCACAACGCAATTTGCTCCTGCCTTCCGAACTACGAAGGAGATCCCTTCAGAGCCTGCACTCCGGGTAAGTATTGCATGATCCACTATGCATGCAAGAATAATAATAATAAAAACCCTGCAACCTGCAAATTAACAATCTTTCAAATTTCAGTCGTCAAGCCAGAGTGCTTAAAGATGATGAATGTTCTATAAGTCTTGCATGCATTAATCAGAAATGTCAAAATCCTTGTATAAACACGGGTTCAAGTGGGAATATTTGTGGGGTGAATGCACAGTGTAATGTCGTGAGGCATCGAGCACTCTGTGTCTGCATCCAAGGATACATCGGAACCCTTATGACGTCTGCGAAGAACGTAAGTAGAGTCATCCCTAGAAATCATAGACGACATCTCTATTCACATTTCCAACTTTCATTCAGCGGGCTGTCGAAGCGATCTGGAGTGCCAGTTCACTCAGGCCTGCATAAAAAAAGAGTGTCAAAACCCTTGTCTCCTTCTCAACTGTGGAAGCAATGCTGAATGCCTCGTTAGATCTCATCAAGCTCTCTGCAAGTGCAAGGAAGGGCATAAAGGAGATCCCTACACTGCTTGTAAGGCATTTGAGTGCCTCACAGACTATGATTGCCCATCCAACAAGAAATGCAGCAAGGATAAATGTGTGGATCCATGTGCCTGTGCGGAAAATGCGGATTGTGAAGCCAAGAATCACCGAGGCTACTGCTCCTGTCCACCTAATTTCACCGGAGATCCTTATGGCATTGCTTGTGAACGAAGTAAGATTTTTTTGCTTTTTTATCAGTTAAATATTTCACCACTCTTACAAAAACAGTCTAAATATTTTTGATAGGATAAGAACCTGTTAAAAGTAAGACAATTACATTTAAAAATTACTCTCATAAATAATCCTAAAAAGTATAAATTTTTACATCTCAAATAGCTACATTTAAAAAATCAGAATATTTCTCAGTTCCATTCAATCTCTACCATTTTTTCTCCTAAACAATAGTTGAAGAACCAGTTGTCGAAGAAAAGGAATGCTATGAAGATGCTGACTGTCCCAGTAAGCAGGCCTGCATTAACGATATTTGTAGTAATCCCTGTGATCTGTATGAACCCTGCGTTCAAAACGCACAATGTAACGTCAAAGACACCCTTCCCCTACGAACCATGGCTTGTATCTGCCTCCCAGGCTACACCGGAAAGGGGGATGAACGTTGTGAAAAATAAGTAAGCAGGGCTTTACTGACTTTCAATTATAAGATACAATTATCCTGTTCTTCTAAATAGGTGCCAATATTGTGGTGGGCTGTACGTCCGACAGTGAATGTGGTTCTTCCCTTGCTTGTAGAAATCAGGCATGCGTGAATCCATGCTATAGAAGTAACACATGTGCAGGAACAGCGACTTGCAGCGTCTCAAATCATAAGGCTAAATGTATCTGTGCGGAAGGGCTCACAGGAGATCCTTATAAGAGCTGCGCTCCAAGTATAAAAAATCTCAAATATGTTTTTACATCATTTTATTTTGAACTCTTTGTTTACAGTTAAAATTGGGGAATGCAGTCATGATACCGAATGTGACGACAATGAGGCTTGCGTGGCCAATCTATGCGTTGATCCCTGTACGAATGAAAATATGTGCGGCATTGAAGCTGTGTGTCAAACCAAGAGTCATCGACCATTTTGCAAATGCCCACCAGGCTATGGAGGCAATCCTCACAACCTTTGCTACAAATGTAAGACTTTTTTAACTGATTTCTATTTTTTGTAAACTTCTCTCACTTTGTATAATTAGACGAATGTAAAACCGACAACGAGTGTCCTCTGACCAAGGCCTGTGAATCAGAGAAATGCGTGGATCCTTGTCCCTCTAACGCTTGCGGAGAGGGTGCGATCTGCGAAGCCCAATACCATCGCGCTGTTTGTAAATGCCCACCTGGTCTACAAGGGAACCCTGAGCTTTACTGTAAGAAGGTCGAGTGCCGACAAAATACAGATTGCGCATCCCCACAGTTCTGCAATCTTAACTCCTACAAATGCACGCCATTGTGTCAAAGTTCTTCCAATCCATGTGCACGGGATGCTGACTGTAGCGCCGTGGATCATAAGGAAAAATGTACTTGTCGACCCCCTTTCACTGGTGACGGACACGTCTTTTGTGCTGAAGGTATAAATTTTTGTATTATAAAGCTTAGTTTCTTAATTCACTGAAATGAATTTAGATTGAGTGTAAGTATTAGAGCCATAAATAGACCTGAGATTTATTCATTAAAAAATTAGCTTTTTCATAATTTGGCCACTAACTCTTAATTTATACATTTAAGCCGTCGTCTCAGAGAAGCCAGACTGCTACATTGACACAGATTGCCCCGCATCATATGCCTGTATCTCAAACGAGTGCCAAAACCCTTGTGAGATCAACAACCCTTGCGCATCCTCACAAGAATGCAAGGTTGTCAACTCTGAGCCGACCCGGACCGTTACATGCATATGCCCCCGAGACATGGTCATTGGTTATAACGGAGAGTGCACAAGAAGTAAGATTTCATCCATTTTTTAATATCAGACCCTTAACAAAGTGATCACTTTTTATCTCAGTTGAAATCAAATCCGAATGTGAGGAAGACAACGATTGCTCAATTACTGATGTTTGCCGTGGCGGTACCTGTATTAATGCCTGCAAGGCTTCTTACTGTGGTGCTAATGCCAAGTGTTCCGCCAGCTTTCACAAAACCATTTGTACTTGCTACGAAGGCTACACAGGAAATCCAGAAACAGCCTGCTATCCTCGTAAGATCATGAAATAAATCCTTAATCACTTATGTAATTATTTACACTTACAGCTAAAATCACGCTCCAACCCGTCGTCATTGGATGCGATCGTGATGATGAATGTCCAAGCCATACTGCATGTGATAATAGAATGTGTCTCAATCCTTGTGCTCTTAAGAATCCTTGCGCTCCCAACGCTATTTGCACCGTCATCAACCATCGGCCACAATGTGCATGCCCTGACGGATATATTGGATCCCCTGAAACGGATTGTAGACCACGTAAGTGTATAATACCGTGCAAATAATTGTATTCAAATAAGTTATCAAACTTGTACAAAACGCGAAATACAAAACGTTTGATTGTTTAAAATAAATAACTGTTTTTAAAAGTGGATATATATATATATATGAACCACATTTTATTTACTTAATTGCTTTTCTTTTATTATTACAATAATCAAAATATGACTCCTTACTTTGTATGATATGTTACCAACTCTAAAAAGGATTTTTTGGCTCTTAAAAATATTATCAAAAGTATCTCTCAATTACTTATTTATTAAATATTATCTTCATTCATCCTTCAAACGTTAAAACTATACTTGTCTATTTATCATACTCCAACAGCTAAGAAACCAGAATGCGTCTATGACGTTGACTGTCCTACAAACCTAGCATGCATCCGAGAAAAATGCAAAAACCCTTGCAATGATAACACCTGTGGCATTAACACCGAGTGCGGCGCCAGGAATCATCGTGCCATTTGTGCCTGCCGAAGTGGCTATGTTGGAGATCCTTACTCTATTTGTGAAGAACGTAAGATCTAATATTCTACCATATTTATACATATGTAAAACTCTACGCTTATTTTTACCAATAGCCGGATGCAAGCATGACTTTGAGTGCCCCATCAACCAGGCCTGCTTCAATCGCGAGTGCCAAAACCCTTGTCTCTTTGAAAAGTGCGGCGAGAATGCAGAATGCTTCCCACGCAACCACAGAGCTCTCTGTCGCTGCAAGAACGAACACATCGGAGACCCTTACTCCTACTGCCGACCCTATGAATGCCTCCAAGACGCCGACTGCCCAGATAATCTTCGCTGCTCCAACGATAAGTGTGTGGACCCATGTGAATGTGCCAAGAATGCGGAATGCGACGCACGAAACCATCGCGGCTACTGCACATGTATTCCTGAGTTCACTGGTGACCCGTATGGAATCGAATGCTCTCCTGGTAATTAATTTTGTTATTAAATAAACTCATAATTAACCCCAGAAATCTTATATTGTTTTCTTGTTGTCCTTTATAGTCATCAAGCCAGTGATTGAAGAAGCGGAATGCTATGAAGATAAGGACTGTCCCAGCAAACAGGCTTGTATCAATGAAGAGTGCGCTAATCCCTGCACGATGTACACACCTTGTGTTCAAAATGGGCAGTGCAAGGTCTATGACACACTGCCACTAAGAACTATGACTTGTATCTGTATCGAAGGATACACTGGAAAAGGAGATGAAAAATGTGTTAAAATAGGTAATTATTTTAAGTTATAAAATGGAAATCATACTCTTAATAATAATATTTTAAAATATGTTTAGAGCCATTTATCGACACTGGATGCAAGAGCGACAATGAGTGCGACACTGTTCTCTCATGTAGAAATAGGCAATGTGTAAGTCCATGTATTTTGAGCAATCCTTGTGGAGGTCTAGCTCAATGCAGTGTGTCGAATCACAAGGCTGTCTGTACATGCGCCGTTGGATTCATTGGAGATCCATACTCACAGTGTAAACCAGGTAATTTATAATAACAAATATGATAACTTGGGAGATAAGTATTTATGTAAAAAAACGGTTTTAATTTGACCTATCTCTGCCAATGAGACTCGTTTTATTGGTTCAAAAATGAGTTAACCCAAATAAAGCCTACATATTGTTTTCCTAAAAGTTATGAAAAAATACTTAATTTAATTATCTTTTTAAATTGTTAATAAAAATGAACTCAATTTCTTAATTAATTTATTTAAAGACTCCAATGAAGAGTGTCGCTACGATACGGATTGCCCAACGGACAACACCTGCCTTAACAACAAATGTGTGGACCCCTGCGATCGAAATAGTCCCTGTGGTCAAAAGGCTCTCTGTGAAACCCGACGTCATCGACCCATCTGCATGTGTCCCCCGGGTCTTGCCGGTGATCCACATTCTCTCTGTTACGAAGGTATCATCTCATTTTAGTCTCTCTATGAATCGCTGCTTCTAATCCCAATATATCCCTTACAGTTGAATGCAAGTCCAACAACGACTGTCCCTTTGACAAGGCGTGCGTCTCTGAAAAATGCGTGGATCCCTGCAAAAGCACCAAGTGTGGACTCTCAGCTCAATGTGAAGTGAACTTCAACAAAGCCATTTGTAAGTGTCCCCCAGGTCTACAGGGCAGCCCTTACATTTCCTGCAAAGAAGTGGAGTGCCGTCAAAACGATGACTGTGCCGATAACGAAAAGTGTAACTTGAGATCTTTCACTTGTGAAACACTCTGTGTACTTCAAACCCGATGTGCTCCTCTGGCGACCTGCGAGGCTGTGAATCACAGAGAGATATGTAAGTGTCCCACGACCATGATCGGGAATGGTTACAGCTTCTGTGACAACAAGGGTAAGAATATATACCGGAATCCCTTCCTCTAAGAGACATGTCATACTTTCTTTCTTTGTTTGTAGTGGTGCCTCCTCCCAAATCGGAATGTAATGTAGACTCCGACTGTTCTCAAAATCTCGCTTGCATTGGTGAGAAGTGTCAGAACCCATGCAAGGTGGACAACCCATGCGCCTTCTCTCAGGAGTGCCGCGTCGTTGATACCTTACCCACAAGAACTGTGGCCTGCATGTGTCCAAAAGACACAGTTATCGGCTCTGGAGGAGAATGTCAAAAGGGTAAGATTGACTGGATTTTTAAAACAAATAATTTCATATTGTTTTGTTTTTAAATTATAGTGGAAGTTGTCGCCGAGTGTGCAACTAGTCGAGAATGTCAGGATCCTCAGATTTGCAGTGATGGTTCATGTATTGATGCTTGTATCGCCCAGCCCTGTGGCTCAAATGCTCGTTGTTTTGCGGCATCACATAGATCAAGATGCACTTGCTTTGATGGATACAGTGGAAATCCTGAGAACGGTTGCTTTTTGCGTAAGTTTTTTTAAACTTCAAAGCCAAAGACTACTGACTCAATCTTCGATATAATTGTGTTTTTATAGCCCTACCCGATTTTGAACCCTCACTTGCTCCTGGATGCGATCGAGACGATGATTGCCCAACTTACACAGCCTGTAATAATCGACTTTGCATGAATCCATGTGCAGAAGATAGTCCTTGCGCACCAACAGCGTATTGCAAGGTTATCAACCATAAGCCTTTCTGTACATGCCCTGATGGGTACATTGGATCACCAACCACAAACTGCCTGCCACGTAATATCTATTTCTTTCAGTTTTAAGAATGTATAGCTTATGAAATATCTCATTTTTGCAGCTCCACGCCCTGAATGCCGAGTGGATTCTGAATGTCCAGATAACTTGGCCTGTATTCAAGAAAAATGCCAAAATCCTTGCTCAGAAAGAACCTGTGGAACTAATGCCCTATGTGCTGCCAAGCGTCACCGTGCCATTTGTGCCTGTAAGCCAGGCTACGAAGGAAACCCTTACACTATTTGTGAAGAACGTAAGTTTAAAGTGTGAATATTAATTAATTGATTTTTAATGGCGTGAAAAGATAATTGTTTTTTACAGCAAAAAAAAGTAGCTGGAACATAATTTGAAATTATTTCTATGGACTATTATCAAATAACGAAGAAAAAAGTTGGTTTTTGTCAAGTTAATAAAAAATGTAAAAATAAATTCAGTATAGTATATGTAATAAATTTTTCGTCGTCCCATCTGGATATAAGTATGCACTGGACCATTTTTAATCCAGAGTGAATGGTAATAGTTTCCCATATAAAGATTCGAAGTTAAACATTTATTATTATTTTTTAATGTAGCTGGATGTAAGAGTGACTTTGAATGCCCGGATACCCAGGCTTGCATTAACAGAGAATGTCAAAACCCATGTCTCTTTGAGGAGTGTGGAGCTAATGCCGAGTGCACGGCTCGAACCCATCGTGCCATTTGCAAGTGCAAGGACCACCACACTGGGAACCCGTACGAAAGATGTCGCCCCTACGAATGTCTCAGCGACCATGAATGCCCTGATAATCTACGCTGTGATAATGAGAAATGTGTAGACCCATGCGAATGTGCTCGAAATGCAGAGTGTAACGCCCGAAGCCACCGAGGATACTGCAATTGCTTGCCAAACTACACGGGGGATCCCTATGGACTCGTTTGCGAAAAAGTAAGCAAACTAATAAGTCATCATAATACAATAATCATATTTGATAACATTACATTGCTCATTTTAAAATGTCGCCCAGTTAGTTAAAATTCTATTTGAAACGGGTGTTTCCTGTATTAAAAGCTCAGTAATTTCTTTTTTTTAAATATTGGAAAAAACAATTTTGTTAGGCTAGATATCATATGGGCTATAAAAATAAGACATGTAGTCATTTAAGCCATTATCCTAGAAAAAAACCTTTCAGTTTGTTTGAATACATTGAGCATTATTTGCTAAAAGCACTAAAAATCAAATTTAATTTCATAAAAAATTATTTAAAATTTTATTATAGTAAAGATTGATTAATTCTGTCATAAGACCGAAAGCTCCAAAATATTTTGGTAATAAGGTTCCTTTTTGGTAATAAAAATTGTTGTTTCAGTTCCAGAGCCTGTCGTTGAGGAAGTAGAATGCCAAGAAGACAAAGATTGTCCCAGTAAGGAGGCCTGCATCGACGAGGAATGTAGAAATCCATGCAAACACTACGAACCTTGCGTGACAAACGCAAACTGCGAGGTCTACAACACCCTGCCCTTGCGAACAATGACTTGTACTTGTATCGAAGGATACAAAGGGAAAGGAGACGAGAGATGCGTCAAAATTGGTATGTTTAATAAAAATTTACTAAGAAAATTCGACTTTTTACTTCAGGCTGTAGAAATTTACTAAGTTATTTCTTTAAATTTGAAACGCAAAATTATCTTAGCTGTCAAAATATTTATTATGTACTCAACCATTATGTTTACGTTGGAAATTTTAATCACTCATTAGTTTTATGACTTTAAAAATTATCGTTTATTTTTATAATACCCTTAACTCATTCTTGATCTAAGCAATGTTCCATTTTTTGTCTAAATAAATCGAAGTTTTCTCGCAGGATAAATAAAAAATCTAGTATATTCTTTTATCGTTATCATTTACATTTGCAGAACCTATCGTCGTATCCGGATGTACCTCCAATGACGACTGTGATAGCAATCAAGCCTGTGTAAACCGAGAATGCATCAATCCTTGCGTCAGGAATAATCCATGTGGATCCCTGGCAGAGTGTTCAGTTGACAATCACCGTGCCAAATGCATTTGTTCCATCGGATTTACTGGAGATCCTTTCTCCGTTTGTACTCCAAGTAAGGCGATATTTATAAAATTCCTTGCGACAATGAGGTTTATTTTGGCATTATTAAAATTTCAGTTAAAAAGGAAGAGTGCCGCTATGACTCAGACTGTCCTCTGAACAATGCCTGCATGAACCATCAATGTGTTGATCCCTGCGATCGAAACAAACCCTGTGGAACCAAGGCTCTCTGTAGATCTCAGAGCCATAAACCCGTATGTATGTGTCCAGAGGGGCTTGCTGGAGATCCTCATTCCTTCTGCTATGAATGTAAGAATATAAACATCTCCTCTGTTAAACGTGGACTTAAACCTTTTTTTTGTCTTTAGTTGAATGCAAGATAAACAGCGACTGTCCATTCGACAAGACCTGTGTGGGAGAAAAGTGTGTTGATCCATGCAGGAGCAGCAAATGCGGAACAAATGCAGAATGCAGTGTGGAGTACCATAAAGCTGTTTGTAAGTGCCCACAGGGCCTCCAAGGCAGCCCTTACCTCTCCTGCAAAGCGGTCGAGTGCCGAGTGAATGACGACTGTGCTGACAATGCCAAATGTAATTTAAACAACTTCAAATGTGAAACACTCTGTGAAGGTGGACGAGTATGTGCACCTTCGGCGATATGCGAGGCCGTGCGACACAGAGAGACCTGTACTTGTCCGCCTTCACTCACCGGAGACGGATATAGCTTCTGCACAGAAAAGGGTAAGCAAAAATAAACATACTTTTATTTACTATCTTTTTCTACTCATTTTTCCTCCTCTAGTTGTATCAGTGTCCAGACCAGAATGCTACATCGACTCTGATTGTCCATCTAAGTACGCTTGCATATCTGAGAAATGTCAAAACCCTTGTGTTGTCACAAAGCCCTGCTCTCTTACTCAAGAGTGCAAGGTGGTTGACACATACCCTACGCGAACTGTTTCCTGTATTTGTCCAACAGACACTCGAATATCAGTCAATGGAGAATGTAGTAGAGGTAAATAGATTTACAATTATTCAACACGTTATTTTTTAACGGAGAATATATGTTATATTACTAGTGGAATCAAAAACCGAATGTGAAAATAACAACGACTGTGGAGATCAGGATGTGTGCATAGGAGGAACTTGCCTCAACTCTTGTCGGGTTCATCCATGTGGAATCAACGCTAAATGTACACCCTCATCTCACCGCTCCACATGCTTGTGCAGCAGAGGTTACACTGGGAATCCACAAGACTCATGTCTAAGAAGTAAGTCCTTCAATTGCTTATAATTTCTGCTATGCTCCGTTCATTTCACAATTTTCCGTTCTAAAGTTCAAATAACTGGAATCACTCAACTCCAACCTGGATGTGATAGTAACCAAGACTGCCCAACATACTCCTCCTGCCGAAACAGGTTATGTATTAACCCATGTGCAGAAGATAAGCCCTGCTCTTCCTACGCCACCTGCAGAGTCATTAACCATCAACCGGTATGTACCTGTCCTGACGGATACATCGGCTCACCAACAACAGACTGTCGTCCACGTAAGTATAAATTTTCACATGCCCCCCAAAGCACGTATGACATTTATCTTCCAAACCCATTTTTAGCACCTGAACCTGAGTGCAGACTCGATTCAGATTGCTCAGATCACTTAGCTTGTATTGGCCAAAAGTGCCAGAGCCCTTGTTCGAGTAATACCTGTGGCGTGAATGCTCAATGCAGAGTGAAGAATCATAGAGCCATTTGTTCATGCCTGGCTGGATACGTGGGTGATCCCTACTCTGTCTGTGAAGAACGTAAGATGATTGATTTTTGGGAAATGTTGAGTATATATATATATATAACTATTTGTTCGCTTATATATTTAGCTGGTTGTAAGAATGATTTCGAATGCCCTGAGAGTCAAGCATGCATCAATAAAGAGTGTCAGAATCCATGTCTGTTTGAGAAGTGCGGTGAGAATGCAGAATGCAACCCACGGAACCACCGTGCAGTATGTAAATGCCGAGAAGGCACAAAGGGCAACCCTTATTCATACTGTAAGCCCTATGAGTGTCTCTCCGACCCGGAGTGCCCGGACGATCTAACATGTGTGAGCGAAAAATGTGTTGACCCCTGTGCATGTGCCCGAAATGCAGAGTGCGAAGCAAGAAATCATCGTGGCATTTGTACATGTATTACGGACTACACTGGCGACCCTTATGATATTGAGTGTACACCAAGTATGTGACTACAATGATGGCATATATTTAATCACAATTTATTGACGGTTGAATTCAGTTCCAGAGCCCGTCATTGAGGAAGTTGAATGTACCCAGGATCAGGACTGTTTCAGTCAAGAGGCCTGTATTAATGAGGAATGTGATAACCCCTGTTTGGTATATGAGCCCTGTGTCCAAAATGGAATTTGCAAGGTCTATGACACTCTGCCCCTCAGAACCATGACCTGTACTTGTATTGAGGGATACACTGGCAAAGGGGATGAGCGATGTGTCAAAATAGTAATACTTTACAATGTATTAGAGATGTGACTTCTAAAAAAAGAGCCCAACGATCTTTGGTGTGAAAGGAAATGTTCTGCACCTTACGTGCTGTAAGGTCCATCTAATTAAATAATTCGTTAAAAACACAAAAATGAAATGCAAATTTATAAAATGAGTTGTTTTGTTTTATTTGTATTTTCTTTACTTTTATTTCAGATGAATAAATTTTTCACTTGAACAAACATAGCATATAAAATATAAATCAACATATATTTTAATTTCTTCTGACATGAAAATATATTGTCTAGTTAATTTCAAAATATCTATCACATCCATATGATTCATAATTTATGAATATTTTTTTCACCTCATTACCTCGAATCTTTTCATAAATTCAGAACCTGTGATAGATGTCGGATGTCGATCTGACCGTGAGTGTGATCATAATTTGGCATGCCAAAATCAGAAATGTGTCAATCCTTGTACAACGAGAAATGTTTGCGGTTCCAACTCCCGATGCACCGTTAAAAACCATAAGCCTCAATGTAACTGTGAGGTTGGCTTCACAGGAGATGCCTATTCGGAATGTCTTGAGAGTAAGATCCATTTTTTTTTGCCTTTGCCTTGATTGATTATATTATGTGTGTGTTTGCCTTTCCATTTAGTTTCACGTGGAGAGTGTAGCCATGATGATGACTGCCCTTTTAACAAGGCATGTGTTTCAAACCAATGTGCTGATCCTTGCTCAAATGACCAAATTTGCGGCAATAATGCCTTGTGCACTACTCAAAACCACAGAGCGCTTTGCAAATGCCCCCCGGATTCGCAACTGATTCCCAATCTAATTGTTATGAATGTAAGTAGATATGAATTACATACACAATGCGATCCTTTGTGCTCACGAAATAATATGTTTTTATCCAGATGAATGTCTTAGAAACAGTGATTGCCCCTTTGATAAGGCCTGTGTCTCAGAAAAGTGTGTGGACCCATGTAAAAATACACTTTGTGGGACGAGAGCAGAGTGCAGTGTTGAGTATCATAAACCAGTTTGCAAATGTCCACGAGGCCTTCAAGGAAGCCCCTATGTTGAGTGCAAGACATTGAATGCAAGCGACATGAAGACTGTGGAGATAAAGAAAAATGCAATCTTCGATCTCTTAAATGTGAAACTCTATGCTCCGCCTTGAATTGTGCTCCATCTGCCATTTGTGAGGCCTCCAACCACAGGGAAAAGTGCGTCTGCCCTCCTCCCCTTATTGGCGATGGATATTCTTCCTGTTTCAAGAAAGGTATTTCGGTTTATTAATTTAATTATTATTATACCTATGAACATGAATCCCATTTTCCCTCCAAACAGAAATCCCAAAAGACAAGTCAGAGTGTAGCGTTGACGATGACTGCTCTGGGCTACTGGCTTGTATGTCGGAGAAATGCCAAGATCCTTGCTCATTCAATAGACCATGTACAGACTCACAAGAATGCAAGGTCTTCGATACCTCACCCTCCAAAACAGTGGCATGTGTTTGCCCTCCAAATACCGTTGTCGGAACGGATGATCGATGCAAAAGAGGTGCGTATTTCATTGAAAAGAAAACTTATAAAATTTATGACATATATATATATATATGATTTATTTACTTCAAGTTGAAACAAGTGCCGAATGTGAGACATCCAATGACTGTAAGCCAAGCGATGTTTGTATTAGTGGGTCGTGTATTGATGCATGCAAAGTTAACCCCTGTGGACTAAACGCCATTTGTAAGCCAAGCCTACACGACTCCCAATGCTCTTGTCCTAGAGGCTATACAGGAAACCCTGATCATGAATGTATTTATGGTAAATGTTTTCAATAATGACGCAAGAAACAATTTACTAATCCAAGACTTGAATTACAGTTCCTCCAAAATCTGAGCCTCTTCTAACTCCTGGTTGTGAGAGCAACGATGACTGTCCAACTTATACACTCTGCAGAAACAAAATGTGCATTAATCCTTGTGCTGAGGGAAGCCCGTGTGCACCTTCTGCAAACTGCAGAGTTATAAATCATAACTCGGTTTGTACATGCCCCGATGGCTTCATTGGATCTCCAACTACCGTATGCAGACCACGTGAGTATAACATGTTGCTTTATAAGAAATCTACTTACCGAGTTGTTTATATGTAGCACCCAAACCTGAATGTACCCGAGATCCTGAATGCCCCGATCATTTGGCCTGCATTAATCAAAAGTGTCAAAACCCATGCTCTAGAAGTACATGCGGAATTAATGCACAATGTCGAGTGCAAAGACATCGACCTATATGCTCGTGTTTGGAAGGATTTATCGGTGATCCCTACTCTGTTTGTGAAGAACGTAAGTATTTCAAGATAAAACGAGCACAAAGAATGTAAATAAATTTATTTTATTTTTGATTAGCGGGATGCAAAAGTGACTTTGAATGCCCGAATACACAGGCATGCATTAACAGAGAGTGCCAAAATCCATGTCTCTTTGAGAAGTGTGGAGAAAATGCCGATTGTTCTCCAAAGAATCACCGCGCCATATGTTCTTGCCGAAAAGGAACCAAGGGTGATCCCTACACGACTTGTAAGCCCTATGAGTGTCTCTCCGACCCTGATTGTCCAGATCATCTCAAGTGTGATCGAGAAAAGTGTGTTGACCCTTGTGAATGCGCTCGAAATGCAGACTGTGATGCCAGAAACCACCGGGGCATTTGCACTTGCAGACCAGACTTTACTGGAGATCCATACGGAATTGCTTGCGAACCCAGTAAAAACTACGATCCATTGATATTTTAAGCAATTTCTTACTTTTTATGCTTCCCTTTTCAGTACCTGAACCTGTCGTTGAAGAGGTTGAATGCAACGAGGACAGAGACTGTCCCTCACAAGAAGCCTGTATCAACGAAGAGTGTGATAATCCATGCCTTCTCTTTAAGCCTTGTGTTCAAAATGCTGAGTGCAAGGTTTATGATACACTTCCGCTGAGAACCATGACCTGTACTTGTGTTGAAGGATACACAGGCAAAGGAGATGAACGTTGCGTTAAGATTGGTAATTAGAAATTTATTCAAGCTACTTTTTATTTTAACCAGTTTCTTACCTGTAGAGCCTGTAATCGATATTGGCTGTCGGTCGGACGTTGAATGTGATAGAAATTTGGCCTGCAATAATGGAAACTGCGTCAGTCCTTGCACACAAAATGATCCTTGTTCCTCATTCGCTGACTGTAGAGTCCAGAACCACAAAGCAAAATGTGAATGCTCTCCAGGATACACTGGAGATCCGTATTCTCAATGTGTTCCGACTAGACAGGATGAGTGTAAGCACGACGAAAATTGCTCTTCCAACATGGTTTGCGTGGATAATAAATGCTCAAATCCATGCCGAACTAATGCAATCTGTGGTAATAACGCAGTGTGTGAAGTATTGAACCATAGTCCAGTATGTAAATGCTTGGAAAACTATGCTGGTGACCCAACTACATCTTGTTTCCAATGTAAGTATTTTATTATTAATCAAAAATCATTTCTTAAACATTATCTACTAATTTAGACGAGTGCCGAAAGAATAGTGATTGCCCCTTCGATAAGGCCTGCCTCTCAAACAAGTGTTTAAGCCCATGCCAAAACACAGTATGCGGACGAAACGCAGAGTGTTCTGTAGAATATCACAAGCCAATCTGTAAATGCCCATCAGGGCTTCAAGGCAGTCCTTATATCGCCTGCAAGGAAGTCCAATGTCGTAAAGACAGTGACTGTAAAAGTGATGAAAAATGCAATATTCAGCGATTCGTGTGCATCAAGTTGTGTCAAGGATCAAGTGTCTGTGCAGCAAACGCACAATGCAAAGCGTCTGGCCATAAAGAAACGTGTATTTGTCCTTCCCCGTTCATAGGAGATGGAAAGTCCATTTGTCAAAAGAGAGGTATTAATGATTTATTTCTCGGTTTTTCTCCAATTTTGATAATACTCTTTATATTTTCACCTCAGAAATAACGCCATCAAGAACCGAATGTAATACAGATGAAGACTGCCCTTCGAAGCTTTCCTGCATTAATCAAAAATGTCAAAATCCTTGTTTACTTAATAATCCTTGTTCTACCTCTCAAGAATGTAAGGTTGTTGACACAATACCCTCCAGAACTGTTACTTGCATTTGTCCTCCAAACACCTACGTTGACGAATTTGGCAGCTGCAAGAGAGGTAAACACATATCTTAGCCTTTACTTCGATTTGTTTATAGTTATGCATGAAATATATTTCTTTAGTCTCAATCACCACCGAATGTCAATCCAACATTGATTGTCCCGACACTGATATATGTGATCAAGGAACGTGCTTTAATTCTTGCAAGGCCAAACCTTGTGGAATCAATGCCAATTGTGAAGCCCGGTCACATTCTTCTGTATGTAGTTGCTTCAGCGGGTATGATGGAAATCCGCAAATAATTTGTAATATTGGTAAGATGTGCAAAATATTAATGAAAATAAGATTTGTGTTGTGAGCTTTGTTTATTTTTTAGTTGAAATTATTATCGAGCCACTCAAAGAACCAGGCTGTGATTCAAATCAAGATTGTCCATCCCATGCAGCTTGTAGGAACAGGAAATGCATCAACCCTTGTGCAGAATCAAGTCCTTGTGCTCCATCTGCTTTCTGTAAAGTCATAAATCATGAGCCTGAATGTACATGTCCAAATGGATTTATAGGCTCACCCACCACAGAATGTCAACCCGTAAGTAATTATAATTTTAAAGAAAGTTTATTCCTAAGCAAACAAAAATAAATTTATTGAGGAAATTTTGTAAACAAAACATTTATTTATGAAATAGCCAAACGCCCTGAATGTACCCGAGATCCTGAATGCCCCGATCATTTGGCCTGCATTAATCAAAAGTGTCAAAACCCATGCTCTAGAAGTACATGCGGAATTAATGCACAATGTCGGGTCCAAAGACATCGAGCTATATGCTCGTGTTTGGAAGGATTTATCGGTGATCCCTACTCTGTTTGTGAAGAACGTAAGTATTTCAAGATAAAACGAGCACAAAGAATGTAAATAAATTTATTTTAATTTTGATTAGCGGGATGCAAAAGTGACTTTGAATGCCCAAATACACAGGCATGCATTAACAGAGAGTGCCAAAATCCATGTCTCTTTGAGAAGTGTGGAGAAAATGCCGATTGTTCTCCAAAGAATCACCGCGCCAAATGTTCTTGCCGAAAAGGAACCAAGGGTGATCCCTACACGACTTGTAAGCCCTATGAGTGTCTCTCCGACCCTGATTGTCCAGATCATCTCAAGTGTGATCGAGAAAAGTGTGTTGACCCTTGTGAATGCGCTCGAAATGCAGACTGTGATGCCAGAAACCACCGGGGCATTTGCACTTGCACACCAGACTTTACTGGAGATCCATACGGAGTTGCTTGCGAACCCAGTAAGAACTATGATCCATTGATATTTTAAGCAATTTCTTACTTTTTATGCTTCCCTTTTCAGTACCTGAGCCTGTCGTTGAAGAGGTTGAATGCAACGAGGACAGAGACTGTCCCTCACAAGAAGCATGCATCAACGAAGAGTGTGATAATCCATGCCTTCTCTTTAAGCCTTGTGTTCAAAATGCTAAGTGCAAGGTTTATGATACACTTCCACTGAGAACTATGACCTGTACTTGTGTTGAAGGATACACAGGCAAAGGAGATGAACGTTGCGTCAAAATACGTAAAGCTAACCCCTCCTTCCGATCTCTTAACATATTTTATGTATTTATTTTCTTATTTTTACAGAACCGTTTGTCGAAATCGGATGCAAATCTAACTCTGAATGTGATTCAAATCTTGCCTGCAAAAATAAGGATTGCATCAATCCTTGTATTGCATCTAATCCATGCTCCAACACCGCCAAATGTCAAGTAGTCAATCATGTCGAACAATGTATTTGCCAGATTGGCTTTACTGGCGACCCATACTCACGTTGTGTTGAAAGTAAGTGACATATTAGCAAGCTTTTTTCTATTGTCTTTATACTTGATTTTTTAAAGTTTCCAACGAGGAATGTAGATATGACACAGACTGTCTAACTACCGAGGCATGCATCAATGGTCAATGTGTTAATCCATGCTTAACCAGCTCACCATGCGGAAGAGAAGCAATCTGTGAGACGAAAGGACATCGATCAGTATGCAAATGCCCAAGTCAAATGGCCGGTGACCCCCATGTTGCATGTTACTCTTGTAAGCTATATGAATTTTTTTGGTGATTTCTTTTATTTAACTTTTGTAATTCTTTCAGTTGAATGCAAAACCAATGAGGACTGCCCATTCAACAAAGAATGCAAGTCCCAAAGTTGTGTGGATCCTTGTCTAGAGACTCGCTGCGGCAATGGCGCTACTTGCACTTCAGAATACCACAAAGCCACTTGCAAATGTTCCAGTGGATATCAAGGCAACCCATACTTATCTTGTAAGGAAGTCGAATGCAGAAGAAACAACGATTGTGCATCCAACGAAAAATGTGACCTAAAGGCTCTTAAGTGTAGCCGTCTTTGTTCATCATCAAATGTTTGCACTACATCTGCCGTTTGTAAAGCTCAAAATCATCGAGAGATTTGTGAATGCCCATCCCCTTTGATTGGAGACGGGCACTCATTCTGTAGTCCACCCGTTAAGCCTGCAGAACAACCTGAATGTCGTGTAGATTCCGACTGTAGCCGTTTTGAGGCCTGTATTTCTGAAACATGTAGAGATCCTTGCCTGACTGATAGCCCCTGTCATTCTACTCAAAAATGCACTGTTTTGGAATCTTTTCCACTCAAAACTGTATCCTGTGCGTGCTCAGACGGCACTCAGGTTGGACCGAATGGAGAATGCATGACAGGTATTTTCAGAAATATTAAAAAGGGAATATTTTTTAAAATGTCATTTATATTTATAGTTCAACTGCAAAGCGAATGTTCAATCGACAATGACTGCAACGAACGTGACATGTGTCATGGCGGCAGTTGTATAAATGCTTGCACTGTGGAGACTTGTGGCTTAAATGCTGAGTGTTCTGCACAGAACCACCGAGCAAAATGTACCTGTTATCCAGGATATTTGGGAGATCCGACCAACGCTTGTTATCCGGGTAAAATATATCCCTTTTAATATGTTAAATAACCTCAATAATATAATTGTTTATTGTTGTAGCTCCAACTGAAGTAGAGCCCCTCTTATCTCCTGGCTGTGATGGAGACAGAGATTGCCCCTCATACACAATGTGCCGAAACCGTCTTTGCATTAATCCATGTGCCGAAGACAGTCCTTGCGCTCCCTCAGCCATTTGTCGTGTTATTCAGCATAAAGCCGTCTGCACCTGCCCAGATGGCTTCATTGGCTCCCCAACAACGAATTGCCAGCCACGTAAGACCAATATAAACCGTCACTCTTTCAGATCAAAATAATTAATGTCATTTATTCCTTCATGCCCAGCATAATCCGTTTTAAGAGTATTTTTTTTCTTCAACAAAGTTAAAAAGCAAACAATTGAGATATATGTTATTTATCTGATGTCTGTGATTCATTTTTCAAAAAATATATAATCGTTTTTTGTTTTGTTAGCTGAGAAACCTGAGTGTAGAATTGATGCTGATTGCCCCGTTGACCGTGCTTGCATACATCAGAAGTGTCAAAATCCTTGTTCTCGTCTGACATGTGGTACAAATGCAGATTGTAAGGTCAAAAATCATCGATCAATCTGTACTTGTCAAACTGGTTATTTTGGTGATCCTTATTCACTCTGTAAACTAAGTAAGATTTTTTGTTTGTTCTAAAAAATTGTGATTCTAAAATGATGATGCTTTTTGATTAGGTGGCTGTGAAAGTGATTTTGAGTGTCCAAATACTCAGGCATGCATAAACAGAGAGTGTCAGAGCCCTTGTCTATTTGAGAAGTGTGGAATTAATGCTGATTGCAAGAATGAAAACCATCGTGCGGTATGTCATTGTTTACCCGGCCATAAGGGACAACCCTACGTGCAGTGTAAGCGATATGAGTGCTTGCGAGACCCTGATTGTCCAGATCACTTGCATTGTGTGAATGATAAATGTGTTGACCCTTGCGAATGCGCACGAAATGCCGACTGCAATGTCAGAAACCACCGTGGCACGTGTACATGCAGATCGGACTTCACTGGAGATCCCTATGGAATCGCTTGCGAACCTAGTAAGAATGAAAGAAGTAATATATTGTTTTAAAAAATATAACCTTTTTCTCCTAACTTAACTATTATAGTCCCCAAGCCTGTCATTGAAGAAGTTGAATGTAACGAGGACAGAGACTGTCCCTCACAAGATGCATGTATCAATGAAGAATGTGACAATCCATGCCTTCTATACAAACCATGCGTTCGAAATGCAGAATGTAAGGTGTATGATACTCTTCCTCTAAGAACCATGACCTGTACTTGCCTTGAGGGCTACACTGGCAAGGGAGATGAACGATGCGTCAAAATAGGTACTATTTGTCAATCCTTCAATCTGACCATTTTTTTAAAATTCAATATATGTGTTGATAATCATCATTCATATATTTTAGAACCGATCATTGTCACGGGCTGCCGAAGTGATTCAGAGTGTGATCAAACTCTTGCATGTCGCTCAGGAGATTGTATTAATCCTTGTATTGAGGATAGTTCTTGTGACTCATCAGCTCAGTGTACAGTCCGAAATCATAATGCTAAATGTTCATGCCCCATTGGATACACTGGGGATCCCTACAGCAGATGTACAAAAAGTAAGTTTTTGATCAAAGATTAATTATTATTTACATTATTAACATACTTTTATTACACTCCAGTATTAACCGTGGAGTGTCGCTTCGATGACGAATGTCAAACAAACCAAGCGTGCATTGAGAACCAATGCACTGATTCTTGCACACTTAAAAATATTTGTGGTAAGGGGGCTCTTTGTGAGACTCGAAACCATCGCTCCGTCTGTAAATGTCCAAGAAACCAGGCAGGAGATCCTCATTCTTATTGTTACAAATGTAAGTTGAATATTGACAACCTTTCATTTTATTTTTTAATGTATCGTTCTATAATTTCCACTAGATGAGTGCAAAACTGACGATGATTGTCCCTTTGACAAAGCTTGCTCAGATGAAAAATGTGTGGATCCATGCCAGGACACATTATGTGGCACGAGAGCCGAATGCAGCGTAGAATTCCATCAAAGCACATGTAAATGCTCAAAGGGTCTCCAAGGCAATCCATACGTCTCATGTCGGGAGGTTGAGTGCCGCAACAACGAAGACTGTACCAGCAACGAAAAGTGTGAACTTCGGTTCCTAAAATGCGCTCCTCTCTGCAATGATAACCGTCTTTGTGCGAGCAATGCAAGATGTGTATCCTCTAACCATCAAGAGCGATGTGTTTGCGCTCCCAAATTCACCGGGGATGGATACACTTATTGCACAGAAATTGGTGAGACTTTCTCCTCAAACATTATGAAGTGATATATAAAAATATCTTTTACTTATAATTTAGTCCGACAACCCGATGAGCCCGAATGCCGCATCGATTCAGACTGTTCAACTTCATTGGCCTGCATTTCTTTGAAATGCCAAAACCCATGCTACGTTAATAAACCTTGCTCTTCCAATCAGATCTGTAAGGTTCACGAGTCTGATCCCCTTAAAACAGTGTCTTGCGAATGCCCACCAGGAACAATAGAATCAGATGATTTGGAGTGTAAAAAAGGTAGAAATCAAGTTTAAACTAGTTTAATGGCTTCACCAAAAAGTTTTTTATTACAGTTCAACTCTCCACGGAATGTCAAATTGACAATGATTGTAAGCCGTTCGAAGTCTGCAATGACGGAACCTGTGTGAACCCCTGCCAGCTTAATAGTTGTGGCTCAAATGCTGCATGTACGCCGGTATTGCATGGGCACAAGTGTAATTGTTTTGATGGGTATACTGGCGATCCCACTACGGCTTGCTTCCAACGTACGTTTTTAAAAGATGTCATTTAGATTGTCCCTTTATAAATACCTTTAACTCTTTTTAGCTGTTATAAATGTTGAGCCTCCATTGGAACCTGGCTGCTCTTCTGATAATGATTGTCCTTCATATACTACTTGCGTGAATAAGCAATGCATTAATCCTTGCACATTGGGAAACCCCTGTGCACAGACAGCGCTCTGCAAACCAATCCATCATAAAGCTGTTTGTACTTGCCCTGATGGATTCATTGGAACCCCGACAACCGACTGTAGGCCAGGTAATATTCAAATAAAGTCATTTTATTCTGAAGCATATACTAATTTTAAATAATCTATTAGCCAATATTCCTGAATGCCTTTTGGACGCAGAGTGTCCAGATCACTTGGCCTGTATCAACCGTAAATGCCAAAATCCTTGCTCATCACTTACGTGTGGCCGAAACACACAATGCCGAGTTCAAAGGCATAGAGCGATTTGTACTTGTTTAAGTGGATACATTGGAAGCCCACACACAGTGTGTGAAGAGCGTAAGCTAAATATGAGTTGTATATTTAATAACATAAAAACTAATTAATAATTTTTAGCGGGATGTAAACGAGATGATCAATGCCTTAATGCACAGGCATGCATTAACAGAGAGTGCCAAAATCCATGTCTCTTTGAGAAGTGCGGAGAAAATGCCGATTGTTCTCCAAATAATCACCGCGCCATATGTTCTTGCCGAAAAGGAACCAAGGGTGATCCCTACACGACTTGTAAGCCCTATGAGTGTCTCTCCGACCCTGATTGTCCAGATCATCTCAAGTGTGATCGAGAAAAGTGTGTTGACCCTTGTGAATGCGCTCGAAATGCAGACTGTGATGCCAGAAACCACCAGGGCATTTGCACTTGCAGACCAGACTTTACTGGAGATCCATACGGAATTGCTTGCGAACCCAGTAAAAACTATGATAAATTGATATTTTAAGCAATTTCTTACTTTTTATGCTTCCCTTTTCAGTACCTGAGCCTGTCGTTGAAGAGGTTGAATGCAACGAGGACAGAGACTGTCCCTCACAGGAAGCATGCATCAACGAAGAGTGTGATAATCCATGCCTTCTCTTTAAGCCTTGTGTTCAAAATGCTGAGTGCAAGGTTTATGATACACTTCCACTGAGAACTATGACCTGTACTTGTGTTGAAGGATACACAGGCAAAGGAGATGAACGTTGCGTCAAAATACGTAAAGCTAACCCCTCCTTCCGATCTCTTAACATATTTTATGTATTTATTTTCTTATTTTTACAGAACCGTTTGTCGAAATCGGATGCAAATCTAACTCTGAATGTGATTCAAATCTTGCCTGCAAAAATAAGGATTGCATCAATCCTTGTATTACATCCAATCCATGTGGTTCATCAGCTCAATGTAAAGTCCGTAACCATGAAACAGTTTGTTCTTGCTCACCTGGATTTACTGGGAATCCCAACATCAAATGCATCCCTGGTAATATATAAAGAAGATACTTTTTAATATTTGGAAACTTTTTTCATAACTAACGTGATCATTTTTTATAGTGAGCGTTGACGAATGTAGATACGACACGGATTGCCCATCAAACGAAGCCTGCATCAACAATCAATGCAATGATCCATGCCAAATTAATAATCCTTGCGGTAAAAATACAGAATGCTTAACAACGAACCACCGATCCGTCTGTAAATGCCTATTTAATCATGCCGGAGATCCTCATTCCTCATGTTACAAATGTAAGCTTAAGGCCTTACGAGTAAAATATTTTTTGTCTTCATTTTCTCTTAAAATATTCCAGATGAATGTAAGATCAACGATGATTGTCCCTTTGATAAAAGCTGTGTGGATGAGAAGTGTGTTGACCCATGTCAGAGCACCAAGTGCGGCACACAAGCGACATGCAAGGCAGAATACCATAAGGGATCCTGTACTTGCGCCAATGGCCTTCAGGGAAACCCTTACCTCTTTTGCAAGGAAGTAGAATGCCGAAAAGACACAGACTGCTCTGTCAGTGAAAAGTGCAATTTTCAAACTTATCGCTGCACACCCCTCTGTTCTGACTCAAGCTGTGTAGGGAAGGCGGTATGTAAGGCGGTGAATCACAGAGAGACCTGTGAGTGTTCTCCTCCATACGAGGGAGATGGTTACGCATACTGCGGGAGAGAGGTAAGCAAAAAATGCATATTTATCCCAACCTAATACTAAACTTGATACCTCTATTCCCTAATGTAGATCCACAGCCCTCAAAGGAAGAGTGCCAAATAGATCAGGACTGCCAAGGAACGAATGCTTGCATTGATAGAAAGTGCCGTAATCCCTGCCTCTATAATGATCCTTGCACAGAGAATCAAGAGTGCAAAGCCTTTGCATCATACCCTGTCCGAACTGTGTCATGTGTATGTCCTGAAGGAACTTTTACGGGTGCCAATGGAGCTTGTGACAAAGGTAATTCAAATCTTTTGAATTATTATCTTCAAACAATTTACTTTACATACATTTAATCTAGTTACTACTCTTGTGGAGTGTCAAAGTAATGAGGATTGCTCGACAAATGATATTTGCCAAGATGGAACATGCATTGATGCCTGTAAGGTCAGTCGCTGTGGAGCAAATGCGAAGTGTATATCCTCATTCCACCGAGGAGAATGTATCTGTCGACAGGGATATACTGGAAACCCACACAATGTTTGCTATTTACGTAAGAGAGATTTATAAATATATTATGTTGGTGTAATTTTTCAAAAAAAATCCTTTTTAGCAATCGTTCCCATTGAGCCAAGCTTAACACCTGGATGCTCAAGCAATCAAGACTGTCCAGATTACACAGCTTGTAGAAAGCGACAATGTATCAATCCATGTGCAGAAGATAAACCCTGTGCACCCACAGCCAATTGTAGGGTTATACAGCATAATGCAGTTTGTACTTGCCCTGATGGTTTCATTGGATCTCCCAAAACGATTGCAAAAAACGTAAGTGGATGAGCTTATTTTTGTTGAATTTGGTATTAATGACAATGACTCTTTTCATTTAGCCCTTGTACCGGAATGTTACACCGATCCAGAATGTCCGGACCATCTAGCTTGCGTTCAACAAAGTGTCAAAACCCTTGCTCGAGCATTACTTGTGGAAAAAATGCTCAATGCAGAGTACAGAACCATCGTGCAATCTGCTCTTGTCTCGGAGGCTACGTGGGAGATCCTTATAGTGCATGCGAAGAACGTGAGTATTTTGAACCCAATAAACATATCGAAAGATTCACACCAAATATTTTTTCTAATTCAGCTGGATGCAAAAGTGACTTTGAATGTCCCAACAATCAGGCCTGTATCAATAAAGAATGTCAAAATCCTTGCCTCTTTGAACAATGTGGAGTCAACGCTGTATGTGGACCCAAAAACCATAGAGCAGTATGCACATGTCTTGAGGGTCATAAGGGTGATCCTTATTCCTTCTGTAAACCCTATGAATGCCTCTCCGACCCGGACTGTCCAAATCATCTCAAGTGCGATCGAGAAAAGTGTGTTGACCCTTGTGAATGCGCCCGAAATGCAGACTGTGATGTCAGAAACCACCGTGGCATTTGCACTTGCACACCAGACTTTACTGGAGATCCATACGGAGTTGCTTGCGAACCCAGTAAGAAATACGATCCATTAATATCTTAAGCAATTGCTTACTTTTTATGCTTCCCTTTTCAGTACCTGAACCAGTCGTTGAAGAGGTTGAATGCAACGAGGACAGAGACTGCCCCTCACAAGAAGCCTGTATCAACGAAGAGTGTGATAATCCCTGCCTTCTCTACAAACCGTGTGTCCAAAATGCTGAGTGCAAGGTTTATGACACACTTCCACTGAGAACCATGACATGTACTTGTGTTGAAGGATACACAGGCAAAGGGGATGAACGTTGCGTCAAAATACAACCCATCATCTTTACAGGATGTAGATCAGATAGCGAATGCGACAGCACACTTGCTTGTCAAAATGAAAATTGTGTAAATCCCTGTCTAGTGGAAAATCCCTGTGGAAACATTGGGCAATGCAGTGTTAGAAATCACAGAGCCACTTGTACATGTCCCGTTGGCTTCACTGGAGACCCTTACACCTCTTGCAGTCCAGGTAATTATTTAAAGAATGTACACTTGAGTTTAAATTGATTCATTCCACTTCACTTAACTATGTTTTAGTTCAAAAGGGTGAATGTAACTTTGATACGGATTGCCCTCCAAACAAGGCTTGCATCAATAATCAATGTAGTAATCCTTGTATTGTGACTAAGCCCTGTGGTTCCAACGCTCTCTGCCTCACCGAAGTCCATCGTCCAGTATGCAAATGCCCTCCAGGACTAGCTGGGGATCCACATACAAGTTGCTATCGATGTAAGTGTTATATTAATTAAAAGTATGGCTCTTTTATTATGTTTCAACTTTTATCACTTCCAGACGAGTGCAAGTCAAATGAAGATTGCCCATTTGACAAGGCATGTGTCTCTGAAAAGTGTATCAATCCCTGCGACTCCACTCTCTGCGGCTCAAGAGCATCCTGTAAGGTGGAATACCATCAAAGTTCATGCAAATGCCCCTCTGGTCTTCAAGGTAACCCCTATGTGACCTGTAAAGAAGTGGAATGTCGCAAAAATGATGACTGTAGAGACAATGAAAAATGCGACTTGCAAACCTACATGTGTATGCCTCTCTGCAACGGACAAACCAAATGCACCAAAGGGGCAGAGTGTAAGGCCATCAACCACCAGGAAAAATGCTACTGCTCATCTAACTTAATTGGTGATGGATATAGTTTCTGCTCTAAACCAAGTAAGTTCGTTATCTTTATTTTAAAAAGCTTGGAAAACGTGCCAAATACTTATATTTATTTTCATTTTTCAAACAAATAGCTAAACCATCATTAGAACCTGAGTGTCGCATTGATCAAGACTGCCAAAGCTCCTCTGCGTGTATTCGAGACAAATGCTCCGATCCTTGTCTCACAAGCAACCCCTGCTTGCCTCTACAAACATGCAAGGTTTTAGATTCATCCCCATTACGCACAGTAACATGTGTCTGCCCTCCTGACATGTACATTGGCTCCAGTGGTCAATGTGAGAGAGGTTCGTTAAGTTTTCTCTTTTTACAATAAGAAAATAATTCATCACATATGTACATATTTTTTTATAGTCGAAGGAACATTGGAGTGTTTCTCAAATAATGACTGCGGTCCTAGCGATGCCTGCCAAGACGGAACTTGCATTAACGCCTGCCTAATTAAGAAATGTGGCTTCAACGCCCAATGCTCTACCATTCTCCATGATGCACAATGCACTTGCTTTGCAGGCTATACCGGTCAACCCGACACTGGATGTAGCCTTCCAAGCTTGGAAGTTGAGCCTTCTCTTGAGCCAGGATGTTCCAACAACGACGATTGTCCTTCCTACAACCAATGCCGAAATCGAAAGTGCATTGATTCTTGTATTGTGGAAAAGCCCTGTGCACTCACTGCTATTTGCAAGGTCATTCAGCATGAGAGCGTGTGTACATGTCCTGATGGATTCGTCGGATCTCCAACAACTAGCTGCAAGCCACGTATGTTAATGATATCTAATTCATATAGAATTAAATTAATTTATTCATCCTGTCACAGCGAAAAACCTGAGTGTATCGTCGATCAAGATTGCCCCGACATATTTGCATGCATACAACAGAAATGTCAGAACCCATGCTCAAAAGTGACCTGTGGACGAAACGCAGCATGTAAAGTCCGTAATCATCGTGCGATCTGTTCATGCTTACAAGGCTACAGTGGAGATCCATACACATTCTGTGAAGAACGTAAGTTTTTTTAAAGTTATAAAAAATAATATTTAAATTAATTCATTTTTTTATTAGCTGGGTGTAAAAGCGATGTAGAATGTCCCGACAACCAGGCTTGTATCAATAGAGAATGTCAAGTCCATGTCTCTTTGAGAAATGTGGAGTAAATGCAGAGTGCAAAGCTAAAGGACATCGATCAATATGCTCTTGTCTTCAAGGACACAAGGGTGATCCTTACTCATTCTGTAAGCCCTATGAATGTCTCTCCGATCCGGACTGTCCAAATCATCTCAAGTGCGATAGAGAAAAATGCGTTGATCCATGTGAATGCGCCCGAAATGCCGATTGCGATGCCAGAAACCACCGGGGCATTTGCACTTGCAGACCAGATTTTACTGGAGATCCTTATGGATTTGCCTGCGAACCTAGTAAGAAGAATCGTCCATAATACATCAAGTAAATACTAATATATTCAATTCCTTTTTCCAGCTCCTGAACCCGTAATTGAGGAAGTCGAATGTAAAGAGGACAGAGACTGTCCCTCACAAGAAGCTTGCATTAATGAAGAATGTGACAACCCCTGTCTTCTTTACAAACCTGTGTCCAAAATGCAGATGTAAGGTCTACGATACTCTCCCTCTGAGAACCATGACCTGTACTTGTCTTGAGGGCTACTCTGGCAAAGGAGATGAACGCTGTGTCAAAATCGGTAATTTAATTCAATGAGATAAACTTAAGAATAAAAAAACATTTATTTGACCTTTCTATACTCTTTTTAGAACCTGTGATCAATGTTGGATGCCGAAGTGACAATGAGTGTTCTATAAACCTAGCCTGCAAGAATCAAACTGTGTCAATCCTTGTATCAATCAAAATCCCTGTGGCTCTTATTCCAAATGTCAAGTGAATAATCACAAGGCTCAATGCGTATGCGGTATGGGTTTACAGGCGATCCATACACGTCCTGCGTTCCAGGTAAGTCATTTCATCTTACTCAATTAGTTTTATCCAATATTTCATTATATCAATTATCTCGTATATTAATAGTTTCAAATGAGAATGTAAATTCGATGATGACTGCTCTTCGAATGAGGTTTGCATCAACAATCAATGCATTGATCCCTGCAGTACACAAGAAATCTGCGGGAAGGAAGCCATATGCCGAACTGAAAATCATCGGCCTTTCTGCAAATGCCCATCGGGACTTGCAGGCGACCCCCATTCCTTCTGCTATAAATGTAAGGAACATCATGCTAATATTTTTGGGCTGTAATTTCTTAACTTCATCCAATATTTATATTTTTAGACGAATGCAAGACCAACGAAGACTGCCCATTGGACAAAGTTTGTTCATCAGAGAAATGCACAGATCCATGTATCAACGCCCGATGCGGTAATAGAGCTGTTTGTTCAACGGAGTATCACCAAAGCTTGTGCAAATGTGCATCTGGCTTACAGGGAAATCCCTACATCGAGTGCCGATCTGTAGAGTGCCGAAAGGATCAAGACTGTGCAGATAACGAGAAATGCGATCTTCAAAACTTTAAGTGTTCACCTTTATGTGATAGAAAGAGTAATGTTGTGCTCCTCAGGGTATTTGTGAGGCCACCAATCATAGAAAGACCTGTAGATGCCCACCTAATCTATCGGGTGATGGATATTCCTTCTGTTCGGAGAAACGTGCGTGTTTTACTTAAATTATTGGTATAAATGACATGAAATAAAATAAAAATTGTTTCTTTCAGGACCCATAAGACCACCCACAGGGGAATGCCAAACAGATAAAGACTGCCGAGGAAGTCTTGCATGCATTGGAAAGCAATGTAAGGACCCATGTGCTCTGAACGACCCATGCTCGAACTCTCAGGAGTGTAGATCCCTTGATACCTTACCTTTCCGAACTGTAACTTGCATCTGTCCTGAGGGAATGACAGTTGGCTCGAATGACGTCTGCGAAAAAGTAAAAACGATTTTTAAGGTACTCTAATATTTGTATTTATGTTCACCTCATTGTTTTCCAGTACAATCTCGAGTTGAATGTGAAAGGGATCGGGACTGTGACACGTCTAGTATTTGCAATGACGGAACATGTGTGGAAGCATGTTCTCTTAATCCCTGTGGAGTAAACGCTATCTGCTCGCCAAGCTTACACGATTCGTCATGTTCTTGCCAGGCGGGTCATACTGGAAATCCAAACTAGTCTGTTATATTCGTAAGTTTTTGTTATTATTCTAAATGTTGAACTATTTTTTAACTATTTTAAATATCAGGACACAAATGCAGAACTGATAATTTTATATCAAAAAGTTTAATTCATTTTATTTGATAATTATAAAATAATATGTTAAGATCATACACGAATCGATTAATAAGATATAGTACCTTTATACTATAATACATTAAATAGTTTATACTTTAATATAGTTTTGAGCTGAAATGAAATCAAGGCTTATTTTATTTCTTTTCAGCCCTTCCAACTGTGGAGCCTTCCTAACACCAGGATGTGCAAACGATCAAGACTGTCCGAGCTACACATCTTGCCACAACCGACTTTGTCTTGACCCTTGTATTGAGGACAAGCCTTGTGCCCCAGGGGCGCATTGTAGGGTTATAAATCATAAGTCTGTGTGTACATGTCTTGATGGCTTCATTGGCTCACCAGAAACCAATTGTCGTCCACGTAAGCCTAACCGTGAACTCGTTCTTTCAGTGAATGTGTCTTTAATTATGCGCTTCTGATTTATTATAGCAATCAAGCCCGAATGCCGGCTTGACTCTGAGTGCTCAGATCACTTAGCTTGCATTCATGAAAAGTGTCAGAGTCCGTGTTCTGTTGTGACTTGTGGTTTGAATGCTGTCTGCCGAGTTCAAAATCATAGAGCCGTATGCTCTTGTCTCGGGGGATATGTGGGTGATCCATATAAATTCTGTGACGAACGTAAGAATTGAGAAAGCGTGTGTGCGAGATTGATTTGAATGCTTTAATATGATTATTTTTTCTTAGCTGGTTGTAAGAGTGACTTTGAGTGTCAAACGTCTGAGGCTTGCTATAATAAGAATTGTGTGGACCCATGCCTCTTTGACGACTGTGGAACAAATGCAAAGTGTTTGTCAAAGAACCATCGTTCCAATTGTGTGTGCTTGGAGGGCCACAAGGGTGATCCTTATACATTTTGCAAGGCCTATGAGTGCCTCCGGGACTCTGAGTGTCCCAGCCATCTAAGCTGTGATAATGAAAAGTGTGTTGACCCTTGTGCGTGTGCTAAGTTTGCGGAATGTGAGGTTAGAAATCATAGAGGAGTTTGTTCCTGCCCAGTTGATTTTACAGGAGATCCCTATAGCGGAACATGTAGACCAAGTAAGGAATAGCTGTTTTTAAAAGAGGATCTTTGTATATGCTAACTTTATGTTCACAGTTCCAGAGCCTATTAAGATCGAGTATGAATGCCTCGAAGACAAAGACTGTCCTTCAAAGCAAGTTTGCTACGATCATGAGTGCACAAATCCTTGCGCATTCAACAAACCCTGCGCCCAAAATGCTGAATGCCGCGTCTATGATACGCTTCCCCTAAGAACAATGACATGTACCTGCATTCAGGGATACACAGGGAAAGGTGACGAATACTGCGTCCATATAGGTAAAAATTAACAATATACATTTGTATTACAAGTAAATAACCATCCCTTAATACTAATATTTCAGAGCCCATCGTCGAGGTTGGATGTTCATCAGATAGTGAGTGTGGAGATACTCTTACCTGCGAACTTGGAAACTGTGTTAATCCCTGTCGAACTCAATTGCCCTGTGGCTCTAATGCGAAATGCGATGTACGATCTCATAAGCCAGTTTGTACGTGTACCCCTGGTCTCACTGGCGACCCTAACGTAGCTTGCACGGAGAGTAAGTCACTTAAGGGCAATGCATTGACTTGGAACCTTTTTAATTTATTTATGACTTTATAGTACCCACAAGAGAATGTGAAAAGGATCTGGACTGTGACGCCTCTAAGTCATGTGTGCAGTACGAATGCACGGACCCCTGTCTATATAATACACCATGTGGCCGAAATGCCATATGCAAGACACTAGAACATCGACCAGTCTGTAAATGCCCCCAAAATCTGGCTGGAGATCCACACACCTACTGTTATAAATGTAAGAATCAAAGCAAAATAATTAACCAACTTTTGATATACGCCTTATTAGTAAGGGTCTCTCTTTTTCCATAAACTACTTTTAAGTATTTTTTATAAGTTAAGCAACTACCATATTATTAATATTTATATTTGGTAGGGTTTTTTTGGTGAACAAGATAAATATTGGAAAATTTAATTTTGTACTGGCGTTAGTCACAATCGATATGAATTTTCCAAGGTTTTTATTTTCTTTCATTGTTTTTTCAACAATTTGTAACAAACTATCTGAGTACAACTGAAATAAGGGCTAGAGAGTAGTTATTGTATGAGTTCTCAAAAAATCAAAAATAATTTCCAACTATCTTTTATCTAACAAATTATTTTTGGGTTTCCTGATAATTTTGAAATGTTTGTAGTTGCTGATTTAGAAATATGTGGTTTTTAGAAGTGCAGATGTAGGTGCAACGAATGAATTCAATTTATAGTTCGGATTTAGTTTTAATGAGGTGGAGACTAACTAAGAATTGAATAAAGTATTCGCTACTTCAAACTATGCAATATTTTTTTATTTTGCAGAACAATTTTTTATTATATATACATTCTACATTAATATTTTCCTAGTTTCGTTTATTATACTTATAAGAATCATATTTATAAAAAAAATTAGTACATATTTTAATCGATAATATACCACTTATAATTTTCTATTTACAGATGAATGTAAGAGGAACGAAGACTGTCCCTTCGACAAGACCTGCCTGGCCGAAAAATGCGTTGATCCATGCAAAAACACCCTGTGTGGAATCCGTGCCCTTTGTAGCCCTGAGAATCATTTAGGCATATGCACCTGTGAACCTGGTCTTCAAGGAAGTCCATATGTCATGTGCAAGGAAGTTGAATGCCGACGGAATGAAGACTGCAATGTAGACGAAAAGTGTGAAATATCAAGCTATAAATGCATAAAACTTTGTGCTACATCCAATATTTGCGCTTCCAACGCACTTTGCGAGGCAAGGAACCATAAAGAGAAATGTCGGTGTCCATCCGGTTTAGTCGGAGATGGATATACATTCTGTGAAAAACGAGGTATTTTATTGAACAAATGAAACTGAGCTCAATGAATAAATGTGTATTTTTCCAGTGGTTCCAAGTACCTCCGTTGAGTGTAGGGTGGATGCAGATTGTCCACAGCGAGAGGCCTGCTTCGACGGAGAATGTCATAATCCCTGTCAAACGAATAATCCCTGTACGAGCGCTCAAGAATGTCGAGTATCAGAATACTCACAGATAAAGAGTGTGTCCTGCTTCTGTCCAACTGATTCCATCGTGGGAGAAAATGGGGACTGCAAGAGAGGTAAAGACTGTTATTATGAAATCAAAATTATAGTTTTAAATCAAAATATTTCTTTTATTATATAGTTGAAACACAATCGGAATGCATAACGAATAACGAATGCAAAATCACTGACGTTTGTTTGAGCGGAACATGTGTGGATGTTTGCAAAGTATACCCGTGTGGATCCTTTGCAACATGTGTCTCCAACTTTCATGAGGCTAGATGTTCTTGCTTGGCTGGGTACACTGGGAATCCAAAGTCCGAGTGTATTAGAGGTAAGCTATCAATTCACAAACATTTTAATGCAATGATTAAGCATTGCTATTTTTTTTAGTTGTGACTTTGGTACCGACCACTGTTGAGATCGGATGCACAAGTGAAAATGACTGCCCTGGATATACATCATGTAGGAACCGCAAATGCGTGAATCCCTGCGCAGAAGAACAGCCCTGTGCCCCTAGTGCTATTTGTACAGTCATCAATCATGAACCCTTCTGCTCCTGTCGCGATGGTTACATTGGATCCCCAGAAACAAGCTGCCAACTTCGTAAGTGGAAAACGAGCTTTTTACATTATGTACATTAGATATAAACCAATTTTTGCATCTTTTTAGCGATTCAACCCGAGTGTTTAAAAGACTCTGAATGTTCGCAACATTTGGCATGTATTCAGCAAAAATGTGTGGACCCCTGTTTGAGCCCAATCTGTGGGATCAATGCCAGATGTAAAGTAAAGCGACACAGGTCTATATGCGTTTGTCTGGAGAACTACCTCGGAGATCCTTACACTGTTTGCAAAGAATGTAAGTATTTTTTTAGCGAAGTGTTTATTCTAGAGCAAATTTACATTAATATATTTATAGCGGGATGCAACAGCGACTTTGAGTGCCCCATCGATAAAGCCTGCATCAACAGAGAATGCCAGGATCCGTGCCTCTTAGAACGCTGCGGTGAGAATGCCGAGTGTTCTGTGAGCAATCATAGAGCAAGGTGCAAGTGTTTGAGGAACTCCAAGGGTGATCCCTATGTAAAATGCCGACCCTATGAGTGCCTTAGGGATCCTGATTGTCCTCAACATCTTGCTTGTGAAGATGAAAAGTGTGTCGACCCCTGCAAATGCGCCAAATATGCAGATTGCACAGTCACCCGTCATCAAGGATACTGCACTTGCATAAACGGATACACAGGGGACCCCAATGGCATCACCTGCGAACCAAGTATGATACCACTCCTATTGCTCAAAAATGTATCAATAACTAATGTGTCTTTTTATCACAGTTCCTGAGCCAATAGAATTCGAATGTGAGCAGGACAAGGACTGTCCAAGTCAAAAAGCATGCATCGATCAAGAATGCCAAAATCCTTGTTCTTTCTATCGTCCTTGCGTATCTAATGCTGAGTGTAAAGTCTACGACACGTTACCACTCAGAACAATGACATGTACATGTGTATCTGGCTATTCTGGTAAAGGGGATGAAAGATGTGAAAGAGTTGGTAAGTTTATTTTATGGCAATGTTAAAGCATCTTAATGATCATAATGTGTATCTTTTATTTGTAGAAGAGATTAAGGAATACGGTTGTAAATCCGATAGCGAATGCTCACAAAATCTAGCATGTATAAATCGTCTCTGCTCAAGCCCTTGTTCAATCAATAATCCATGTAGCTCATCTGCAAGGTGTCAAGTGTCCAATCATAGCCCTGTTTGTTCATGCCCAGCCGGATCAACAGGAGATCCTAATTACTCTTGCATACCAGGTAAGATTGGAAAAATAAAATTATTGTTTATTATTAGACGAGGAATTTTATGTTTATTAAATGTCATGAATAATATTTTACTTTGAAACAATAATAAGTAGCAGTAAATAAGAATTTAAGATTATTTCGAGCGAATATAATTTAAATTTAAGAAACTCATATTTCAAGGTTTCAAGCCATAGTTTTAGATACTTTCCGGATAATGATAGCGATGAAAGCTGTACAACGTTCAAATTATAATATAAATGTAATAACCGTTATATGTTGGATTTATTTTGTTTACTTCTAATCCTTTTAGTTTCAACCGGCGAGTGTCAACATGACTCTGATTGTCGCGATTCTGAGACCTGCTTAAACAATGAATGCAATGACCCCTGTTCCGTCAATGAACCATGTGGACAAAACACAGAGTGCATGGCTTCAGCTCACAGATCTGTTTGCAAGTGTCGACAAGGCCTCATAGGAGACCCTCACAGCCAATGTTACTCATGTAAGTGAATAATAATTATAAGGCATCTTAGCATCCTACTTGTTTGACAGTCCGTTCAATATATATCATTCCCTTCTTAAACGCGCAACCCATGAAACGCATTTAATAGGCCTGACAAATATATTTCATTTGCATCAATTATCGACTGGCTTCAACGAACTCTTGTTTCTTTTACAGATGAATGTCAGAAAAATGATGACTGTCCCTTCGACAAAACATGCTTAGGCCAAAAATGCGAGGATCCCTGTGATTCAACTAAGTGCGGGACTCAGGCGCGCTGCAAGGCTGAATATCATCAAAGCATTTGTTACTGCCCAAGTGGGCTTCAGGGAAGCCCCCACGTTGCATGCAAGGAAATAAAGTGTCGAAGAGATAGCGACTGCAGCTCAAAAGAAAAATGCAGTTTAGAGAATTATATATGCCTCCCACTCTGCACAAGATCCGATAAATGCGCTGACAATGCTCTTTGTCAAGTCCAAAACCATAAAGAGAAATGTAGCTGTCTCGCAGGATTCTATGGGGATGGATACTCCTTCTGTATAAAGAAAGGTAATAACAAAATCATTGCGAAGTGCATTGAATCTATAAAGTTTGATATTGTCCCTATTTTTGTAGAAGAAAATAAAGAACGACCAGAATGCCAAATTGACGGGGATTGTCCACCACAAACATCCTGCATAGATAAACAATGTCAAAACCCATGTAAAATCAAACAGCCTTGTCTATTAGGGCAAAAATGTAGCGTAACAGATTCCTCGCCACTTCGAACAGTCACCTGTGAATGCCCCTCAAACCAAGTCATCAACGAAAATGGTCAATGCAAAAGGGTAAGAAATTCTTGGGTGTAGACAAAGTATGTTTAGAGACTATAATTAATGTTTTTTTTTGTGTTAGTCCAAGTACAAACGGAATGTCAAAGCGATAGGGAGTGTCCAACAACAGATATGTGCAACGATGGAACTTGCACTGACGCTTGCAGTGTAGTTCAATGTGGCTCGAATACGAATTGTTTCGCATCTTTCCATCGAGGGGAATGTCAATGTATAGAAGGATTCAAGGGAGATCCCTATGAGGAGTGTCGCTTAAGTATGTTCAAGTCTTTACAATGTCTGAATTTTTTTATAATTTATCTTTTCTTGATACAAAAAGTTGTCCCTCTCCACGAGCCATCTTTAAGTCCCGGATGCGATCGAAATGACGAATGCCCCGAGTACACAGAATGCAGAAATCTCAAGTGTATTAATCCTTGTGCTGAAGATAAGCCTTGTGCTCTCACAGCGACATGTAAAGTCATCCATCATGAACCTGTTTGTACATGCCCTGACGGATATATTGGCTCTCCAATGACAAACTGTCTGCTTCGTAAGTTTCCATTACATTTTAAATGTATTAATCACCCTCTTCATTATGATTTTTTATCTATAGCTATTCAACCCGAATGTACTAGAGATAACGAATGCCCAGATAGCTTGGCATGCATTCAGCAGAAGTGCCAAAGCCCATGTTCTAAGATCAGTTGTGGCGTAATGCTGAATGTAGCGTTACTCGACATAGATCACTTTGTTCTTGTCGAAATGGATTCGTTGGTGATCCTTACTCTGTTTGTGAAGAACGTAAGTTTGTATTATAAGGTTTCTATACATAATAATTAACAACAATTTACATTTTTTGTATAGCTGGCTGTAAAAGCGATTTCGAATGTCCACAAAGCCAGGCTTGCATCAATCGCGAATGTCAAAACCCTTGTCTCTTTGAAAAATGTGGGGTGAATGCACAGTGCTCACCAAGAACCATCGAGCCCAGTGTACTTGTCTTGAAGGCCACAAGGGTGACCCTTATTCACTTTGCAAGCCCTATGAATGCCTTACAGATCCTGAATGTCCCCAAACTCTCACCTGCATCAAGGAGAAATGTGTTGATCCTTGTCAATGCGCTCGGCATGCAGACTGTGACGTGACTGATCATAAAGGTTACTGCACTTGTGAGCCTGGATTCACTGGAGACCCTTATGGAATCAGTTGTAGTCCAATACCTGAGCCGAACATCGTTGAAGAGGAATGTCAAGAGGACAGAGACTGTCCTAGCAGTCATGCCTGCATCAATAACGAATGCCAAAACCCTTGCGAAGTCTTTAGACCCTGTGTTCAAAACGCTAAGTGTAGGGTCTACGACACTCTGCCTTTAAGAACAATGGCGTGCTCTTGTAACGAAGGATATGTCGGGAAAGGAGACATTGAGTGCACAAAAAGTGAGCCTGTTATTCACACAGGCTGTCAGTCAGATGATGAATGTGGACCGCGACTCAGCTGCCTGCGTGGAAACTGTATCAATCCATGCATTAATGATTCACCCTGTGGGGATTTCTCCAGCTGTCAAACCTTGAATCACAAAGCAGTCTGCAAGTGCACTCCCGGCTACACCGGTGACCCATATTCAACTTGTATCCAGGTTCTTCTACACGAATGTCAATTCGATGACGATTGTAGTCAAAACCAGGCTTGTGTGGGAATCAATGTGAAGACCCATGTGATAAGATCAATGTTTGTGGACATGACGCGATATGTGAGGCTCGAAATCACAGATCTATTTGCAAGTGCCCTTCAGGATTTGCTGGAGATCCGCACTCTAGTTGCTTCAAACTTGAATGTCAGAGTAACGAAGAATGCCCCTTCGACAAAAAATGTTCTTCAGACAAATGTATCAATCCATGTCTAGAAACGTTATGTGGAACCAAAGCTACTTGTGAAGCGGAGTATCACGCCAGTGTCTGCAAATGCCCCTCAGGTCTCCAAGGTAATCCATACGTCATATGCAAGGAAGTTGAATGCACTAAGAATAGAGACTGCTTGGATAACGAAACCTGCGACTTACGTTCAGCTAAATGTCAAAGACTTTGCGATAGAGGAACCAACCCTTGTTTTGAATCTGCCATCTGTGAAGCCAAGGGACACAAAGAACTCTGCAGATGCCCAGCTCCATTAATTGGAGACGGAAAATCCTTCTGCATGGAAATTGGTAATTCATAAATACATAAATTAGTCAGATGAGCTAGAATTAATACCATATTTTTCTATAAATAGCAAAACCACCGAATACATCCGGTTGTAAAGTGGATTCAGACTGTCCATCTTTGATGGCTTGTATATCCCAAGAATGCAAAAATCCCTGTCGATATGATAACCCATGTTCCACTACACAAAAGTGCACCGTACTTGACTCTGTACCCGCAAGAACCATATCCTGCCAGTGCTCAAAAAACACCTACGTCAATAGCAAAGACGAATGTGAATCCGGTAAGAACTCGATGACGCTTCTTGCACTTAACATGACATGAAAAATTAAATACACTCGTAAAGTGGAGACATTTTTGCAGTAGTTTTTGTATGTATTTTTTTACTGAATTAAAAATAGCTGATAAATGAATTAAATATTTTTATTTTGGATTTTCTTTTGTTATATATGTCGATGTTAATTATTCTATAACTTTCCCATTTTAACTTCAGTGCAAGGCCTTTTGGAGTGCGAAGCTGATAGAGACTGTTCGGATGAAAATATCTGCGACGATGGGACCTGCGTGGATGCCTGCTCAAGGAACTCTTGTGGATCCTATGCTTCATGCCAAGGAGCTACTCATCGCTCAAAATGTACCTGCATACAAGGATACACGGGTGATCCATATACAGCCTGTTATCTGCGTACGTTTTGTTTTGTTTTAATAATAATTACAAATTATTTTAAAATTTCATCTTTACTTTTTTAACAGCTGTGCCAGAAATCGAGCCCGTCATCAGTCCTGGATGTCAAGGCGATCAGGATTGTCCTTCATACAATGCCTGTAGAAATCGTCTCTGTGTGAATCCCTGTGCAGAGGATGTGTGTGCTTTGAATGCAAATTGTAGGGTCATTAATCATGAGCCTGTGTGTTCTTGTCCCAATGGTTACATTGGAAGTCCAACGTCTGAGTGTCTATTATGTAAGATATTGTTGATGATGCTACTGTGTTGTGTGTTTTACTATCAAAAATCCTATACGTGATTCTTTCGTCTGATGCAACCCCAACAAACCGTGTGTTGAATTGTGAATGATGAGTCTGTGTGAGAGTAAACTTTTCCCTCGCTCCTGAAAATAGTTTTACATAGATATAACAAGTCGAACCGTATATTCTTGTCCCCCAACACTAATAGGTCTTGAATCACGACAACTACTCAGATGCATAATGGAAGAAAATGTCATTCATTTCTATTTTTTCCCTTCATCTCCGAAGGAACTGACAGAAGAATTGTTTCTTTATGAACCTTATCTTTTTCAGCACCTAAGCCCGAGTGTATTGTGGATCCCGACTGCCCATCCAATAAGGCCTGCGTCATAGGAAAATGTGAGGATCCTTGCTCCAAAAACACCTGCGGAATCAACGCCATATGTCAAGCCAATAATCACCGTGCTACCTGTACATGTCTTGCGGGTTACATCGGTGATCCGTATACTGTCTGCGAAGAACGTAAGTTTACTATACACGCTTCTGAGAAATTCAACATTGGCTTATGTATTTTCATTCCTTTAGCCGGCTGCAAGAGTGACTTGGAGTGTCCCACGGATAAGACCTGTATCAGCAGGGAATGCCAAGACCCCTGCTTATTTGAACGATGTGGAGAGAACGCGCTTTGCAGTCCTCGAAATCATAGAGCAACGTGTAAATGCAAAAACGGACACAAAGGAGATCCTTATACCTATTGCAAGCCCTATGAATGTCTTGTCGATCCAGATTGCCCTGACCATCTGAAGTGTGAAAACGATAAATGTGTTGATCCATGCGAGTGTGCTCGAAATGCTGACTGCGATGCTAAGAACCATAGAGGATACTGTACCTGTATTGCAGACTTCACTGGTGATCCCTATGGCATTGCTTGCGAACCAAGTAGGATTGGTTGATAAGATATGTCACTCGCTTTTACTAACAGATTTTTCCCTATTTCTTAGTTCCAGAGCCAGTCGAAGTAGAAGGCTGTGAAAGTGATGCAGACTGTCTAAGTCAAGAGGCTTGCATCAATCGAGAGTGTCAGAATCCCTGCCGAACCTTCAAACCATGCGTGGACCATGCTGAGTGTAGAGTATATGACACTCTCCCACTTCGAACTATGACATGTTCTTGCGAGAGCGGATACAGAGGAAAAGGAGATGAGCGATGTGAACTTGTCAAGGAACCCGTGGTACTAGGATGTCGAGCGAACGAAGAATGTTCAACATCATTAGCTTGTGAAAATGCAAACTGCGTCAATCCTTGCGTTATTGAAAACCCATGCACATCCACTGCAAAATGCTCTGTGAAAGATCACAAACCCACTTGCAGCTGCCCGCTTGGATACACAGGCGATCCTTACTCTCTTGTGTGCCAGGTTGGTTTCTTTAATTCTCTAGTAACAAAAGTGAAAATTAACTCTATACTTTTATATTTGATAGTTGAGGACAAAGAGTGTAGCTACGACGATGATTGCTCTTCTCCCAGAGTTGTATTGAAAATCAATGTATTCAAGTCTGCAACGTAAATAACCCATGCAGTAAGAACGCTCTTTGCATCATGGAAAATCATCGGCCTATTTGTAAATGCCCAGCGGGAACCATTGGCGATCCTCACAACTTCTGTCATAGCTGTAATAATTTAACACCATATATTTTGATTTTTTATAACTTTCTTCCTTTCTATTTAAATAGATGAGTGTCTCTCGGATAATGACTGTCCTCTGGATAAATCATGTCAAAATAAGATCTGTGTTAATCCATGTTCTAGCACTCTCTGTGGGCAAAACGCTGAGTGTAGTGTGGAATATCATAAAAGCATTTGTAAATGCCCTACAGGCTATCAAGGAAGCCCTTACGTTTCTTGCAAACTTTTGGACTGCCGACAGGACACAGACTGTAATGATGACGAAAAGTGTGATCGATCAACGTACATATGCGAAAAGCTATGCAATTCCAAGGACAAATGTGCCATCGGGGCTAAGTGCTCCTCCAAAAACCATCTTAGGAAGTGCACCTGCTCCCATCCCCTCATCGGCGACGGATACTCCGTCTGTATTGAACGTAAGAGTCAATAAAAATATATTAATTTTCCTAGGAAGCCTAACATCTATTTTTCATATATGTCCACAGCTCCAGTATCCGTTAAGCCCGAATGTCAAGTGGACAACGACTGCTCAGCTAACTTGGCATGTATCAATTCAATCTGTCAAAACCCCTGCATCGTTAACAGCCCATGCGAATCCGATCAGAGATGCATTGTTGAAAACACTGTACCCATTCGATCTGTGGCATGCGTATGTCCAGATGGAACCTCTGTGGGGAAAGATGGAAAGTGTCTAAAGGGTAAGAACCTGCTCAACGACATTCTTTAAGGTATAGCTATACAACCATTCCTATTTTTATTTTCTAGTTACACCACAACCCCAATGCTATGACAACTCAGACTGTCGCTCAAGCGAAGTTTGTCATACAGGAACCTGTATAACTGCATGTTTAGTATTTAAGTGTGGTGAAAATGCTGTGTGCAAGTCCTTTGACCACAGCTTTGCATGTGAATGTTTGCCCAACTTTGTAGGTGATCCCCATGATGCATGTCTGCATGGTAAGACTATTTTCTCACCTTGCATGTCCAATCACATTTTACACGTATTTTTCTTCTTAATCGATGAAATAGCTCCCATCACGATCGAACCTTCACTGACTGCTGGATGTTCTATTGATACCGATTGTCCCAGTTATAATGCATGCCACAACAGGCTCTGTATTGACCCTTGTTTGAAAGATCCTTGTGTTAAAAATGCAGCATGCAGGGTAATAAATCATGAACCCGTTTGCTCATGTCCTGATGGATACATTGGTGATCCTCAGACGAGCTGCGAATTACGTGAGTTGAAAGCCAAAAAACAATTTCAAACGTGTGTCATACAAATTATTAACTTATATTTTCTTCTTTAGCACCCAACCCGAATGTATCGTGGATGATGACTGTCCCTCTGATTTGGCCTGTATTAGACAATCATGCAAAACACCCTGCAGTTCATCTACTTGTGGAATAAATGCAAAATGCAATGTTGCCAGACACCGAGCTATTTGTGTTTGTAATCCTGGCTACGAAGGAGATCCTTATCGAATTTGTGAAGAACGTAAGTTCCATGCTAATTGTATGCTTGTATGGGGAATTAAATATACCTCAAAATTTCAATGATAGTATACTAATGGCCTTTCTTTCTTTATACCTAAACAACAGCTGGCTGTAAGAGCGACATTGAGTGTCCCTTTGATAAGGCTTGTATCAGTCGTGAGTGTCAAAACCCATGCCTCTTCGAAGAATGTGGCAGGAATGCAGACTGTTCGCCCAAAAGCCACAGAGCAACGTGCACATGCCGCAAGGGTCACAAGGGAAATCCTTATGTTGAATGCAAGCCCTATGAGTGCCTCTACGATCCAGATTGTCCAGATCATCTGACCTGCAGAGACGAAAAATGTGTGGATCCCTGCGCTTGTGCCAAATATGCGGACTGCGATGCAAGAAACCATCGGGGAATATGCACTTGTTTCCCAGACTACACCGGCAATGCATACGGTGTAGAATGCGAACCAAGTACGACATGATCTGGTTTTTTTTTCTTTTTTTAGGATGTTACTAAATATATCATTCTTTTTTCAACAGTTCCAGAACCAGTTGAAGTGGAGGGCTGTCAAGAGGATGCAGACTGCCCAAGCAAGGAAGCTTGCATCGATCGTGAGTGTCAAAACCCTTGCCTCACATTTGAACCTTGTGTTGAGAATGCTGAGTGTAAAGTATACAACACTCTTCCACTTCGCACCATGACTTGCACTTGCATAGAAGGATTCACCGGAAAGGGAGATGAACGATGTGAAAAGATTAGTGAGTTATTTTGTCTGTATAGGTAAAATAATCAAAAAATAATTATATTTTTTTAATTCAGCTCAACCAATTGTGGTTGGATGCACGAACAACAAGGAGTGTTCAACGTCACTTGCCTGTCGGAATCGAGAGTGCATTAATCCATGTGCAGTAGATAAGCCGTGTGCTAGCAGTGCAAGATGTGAAGTCATAAGACATCAATCCCAATGCTCTTGCCCACCTGGAATGACTGGAGATCCTTACTCATTCTGTACTGAAAGTAAGTTAAAAATATTAAATAAAACTGTATATCCTATGGTACATATTATTAAAGGTTTTTATAGGGATCAATGATGTTATTCGCAAGAGGGATAAAATAATAGTTCTTCACTTTGTTATTTAAACTTGTTAACTATTCATATTATCTGCAGTGCTGAAGGATTTCTTCATTTAATTAATAGGTTTTCTTGTTTTTTTAACACAATCAATTACCTTTTTGATATTTTATTAGGAGTAAGTTGATTATTTTACCTTGATATAGCAAATGCACTTTCGTCAAACAAAATAGGCCTAATAAATTAGGTGTGTATGGATCTTTTTCATTATTTTAACGATAAAACTGAGTGTTGTCGATACATACAAAGCATTTTCATTTCGTTCAGGTATATTGTTATCCTCTAGCCTTGGGAACTTTTGCTTTTGTGTGCATATCATTTGTGCTACAATTGAGTGAAATATATCAATTATTGTTTCCTTTGTAGTTGAAGATCACGAGTGTGAGCAAGACAGTGACTGCTCCTCGAACCAAGCCTGTATGGACCATGAGTGCATCGACCCTTGCCTCCGGGACAAACCTTGTGGAAGGAACGCCATTTGTAAGACCATCGACCACAGGCCTGTATGCAAGTGTGAGTCTGGTACAGCAGGGGATCCCCACTCCTTCTGCTACGAATATGAATGTCTCCGAGACACAGATTGTCCCCTAGACAAGGCTTGCTCATCCCAAAAGTGCACAGATCCATGTTTGACAACCGAATGCGGTATTAATGCTGTGTGCCGATCTGAATACCATCGCGGAATATGTGTCTGTGAGGAAGGCCTTCAGGGTAATCCATTCATTGAATGTAAGGAAGTCGAATGCAGAAAGGACCGAGACTGTAAGAACAACGAGAAATGTGACCTTCAAACATATAAATGCTATCCCTTATGCGGTCCTGATAACCCGTGCGTGAACGGGGCCAATTGCGAAGCTTTTAACCACAACGAAAAATGTACTTGTCAGCTTCCTCTCCTTGGAAACGGATTCGTTCTTTGTTCTCCTCGTAAGTCATTTATTTAGGATTAATGGATATCATGATTTTTACATATTGTGTTTTCTTATCCTTTTTTAAGCTATAAAAACTGAAGAACCTGAATGTAGAATTGATGATGATTGTCCCTCAAAGCATGCATGTATTGATGAGCGATGCCAGAATCCTTGCCAGAGGAGAAATCCTTGCTTACCCTCTGAGGTTTGCCTTGTTGTGGATACATCTCCCTCAAAATCTGTCTCTTGCTCCTGCAGAGAAGGATTTTACGTCGGCAAAAGTGGAGATTGTACCGATGGTAAAATATTTATTGCTTTAGACATTATATGAAGTCTTATTTTTCTAACAAAAATATTCTCTCTCATAGTGGATGGGCAGCCCGAATGTAGAAAACACGCAGATTGTCGCTACAATGAACAATGCCAATCAGGAAGCTGTATCGATGCCTGCCGCATTCGTCCCTGTGGAATCAATGCTATTTGTGTTGCTGAAAATCATGAATCAACCTGTGCTTGCAGAATCCGGTTCAGCGGAAATCCTGAAGAGGCTTGTCTACCAAGTAAGAAATGTGGTTTCATTAAGATTGGAACTTTTCTGAGATACTTACTCGTCTATTATTACAGTTTCCCCTCTAACTGTGGATGCCCTTCCACCTGGATGTAGAAGCGACTCAGAATGTCCAAACTATAACCAGTGCCAGAACAGCAAATGCGTTGACCCATGCATCGTTAATGACCCTTGTGGAAGAGACGCCTTCTGCAAAGTCAACAGTCATGTTCCACTCTGCAAGTGTCCCGAAGGCTTTGAGGGAGATCCAAGTATCGAGTGTAAACCACGTAAGATGTGTTTTTACACTTTATTTATCACTCAAATTATAAATACAAATATCTTTTAGCTGCACCTATCCAAATCGGATGCAAAGCGAACAATGACTGCCCTACGACAGAGGCCTGTTTGAGCACCAGGTGTGTTGACCCATGTAACTGCGGAATCGATGCCTCATGCCGCCGAATCAATCACAAAGCGGTTTGCTACTGTCCCAAGGGATATTCAGGGAATCCAGAAGTTGAATGTGTAAAACGTAAGTACCTGGTTCATTTATTAAATGATAAATAAAAATTATAATTAAATTACTTTGAATCACAGTTGAATGCACATCAAATGAAGACTGTTCGGATGATAAAATGTGTCATGAGAACACTTGCGTCAATCCTTGTATCCTCCAAAACCCATGTGCCATTAATGCCAAGTGCACACCCTCCAATCACGTCTCTAAGTGCCAATGCCCATTCAATATGAAGGGTGATCCCTATGCAGCCTGTGTTGAAGTTGAGTGCTCTGTGAACGAGGACTGCCCAAGTGAGCGAGCATGCTATCAAGATAAATGCATTGACCCTTGTGTTTTGGACAGCCCCTGCGCTCCAAATGCCATCTGTAAAACATCTCAACATAGATCATCCTGTGTTTGTCCTCCTCCTCTTATTGGTAATCCACTTGTTTCCTGTGCGGAGAAGGAACCCCTACCCGTGGAAGTAGAGAAGGAGTGCACAGTAGACTCCGACTGTCCATCACAGCTTGCCTGCCTCAATGAACGTTGCGAGAACCCTTGCTACTCCTTAAGCCCTTGTCATTCCTCTTCAATGTGTTCTGTGGTAGATACGACTCCCTTCAGAACCATGGTTTGTACATGCCGAGAAGGATGGATACCAAAAGACGATAGAAGCTGTGCACCAATCAAAACACCCAACCCACCAGGCTGTGTCCGTGATGACGAATGTACATCCAACGAAGCCTGTGTCAACCGAATGTGCCGAAACCCATGTGATTGTGGTGAAGGAGCAGAATGTTTCCTGTCAGGACACCGCCCCATCTGTCAATGTCCTGAGGGTTTCATCGGAAACCCTCAAGTTGAATGCAAGCCAGCAGGATGCGCTTCAGATAACGACTGCCGAATCACAGAGGCCTGTGTTGATGCCAATTGTGTCAATCCTTGCCTCATCAAAAATCCATGTGGAGTTCATGCACAATGCTCCCCCAATCTACACCAGGCTCAATGCCGATGTGACGAAGGCTTTGAAGGCGACCCCTACACAGGTTGTTCCATCATTGGCTGCAAGAGTGACTCTGAGTGTCCGAATGAAAAGGCCTGTAGGAACAGAGATTGCGTTGACCTCTGTCTGAAGGATAATCCCTGTGCAGTCTTTGCGGATTGCGTATCCAGAGACCACTTGGCACAGTGCAGATGCAAGATTGGTTATCAAGGGAATCCTTACAAGGACTGCTCTCCTATTCCACCGCCTGAATGTGTAGAAGATGCTGACTGCTCAACAGGCATGGCATGCCTCAACGAAAAGTGCGAAGATCCATGTGAAGTCCTTCGACCATGCTCTGAACTGGCGACCTGTAAGGTCATCGAATCTCTTCCTGTCAAGCCCATGACTTGTGTTTGCCCTGATGGCTATGTAAAGGATGAAAATGAAGGCTGCAAAACTCTTCCACCCATCGTATCTGGATGTCGAAAGAACGATGAATGTCCAGAGTCTAACTCCTGCATCAATGCCATTTGCAGAGATCCATGTGCTTGCGGCCTCAACGCCAATTGCAAGATCATTGACCATCAACCCGTATGCACTTGTGCGCCTGGCTTCTACGGTGACCCAGAGATTGAGTGTACGGAACGAGTCTGTACATCCGACAACGAATGTGAGGAGACGCATGCCTGCCGAAACGGTGAATGTACTCATGTATGCGGACCGGATGATCTCCCATGTGGTGGGCAGGCTGAGTGTCAAGGTGTAGCCCATCTAGCCACATGCTATTGTCCCGCTGGGCTAACCGGAGATCCTTTCGTTACTTGCAATATTGCGTCATGCACAGATAACTCTGACTGTCCAACTGATAAGGAGTGCGTCAATAAGCTTTGTGTCGACTCTTGTTCCATTTCGAACCCCTGTGGCTCAAAGTCTGAGTGTAAGGTGAAGAATCACAAGGTGGACTGCTCTTGTGCTCCTGGATTTATTGGAAGCAAGGGGACTTCATGCGTGAAAGGTAAGATAACTTTTTTAAATTATTCTCGTCTCATGGAGAATATTGATGCTTTTATCATCTATTCTAAGGTTTGTTTTTGTAATTGATATAAGTTATTTAAAAAATTAAAAGTCATGGTTGTCTCCAATGTTTGTATATTATTTTAATATTCATTTCTCTGTTTATTAGTGTCGGTTTCCTGCAAAGTCGACGCAGATTGTCCATCAAAGCAATCTTGTATTGAGAGCGAATGCTTGAACCCATGCGTCTACAACGAACCTTGCGGAATCAACGCCTACTGCTCCGTCTACGATACGCTCCCAGTCCGAACTATGACATGTACATGCATCGAAGGCTATGAAGGTGACGCCTCTGTAGAGTGCTTCCCCATCAAGACATGTCCAGCCAACAGCGGACTCATCCTTGACAACAGCGAGAACTGCGTATGCCCAGTTGGATATGGATTCACAGAAGACGGAAGGGAATGCGTCCCCTGTCTCAAGGAAAATGGATTTGTACTCAACTCTGAGGGCAAATGTGTGTGTGATGAAGCCCGAGGCTACGAGTACAACACAGAAAGCGGAAGATGCGAGTGCCCACCAGGACAGAGACTCAACAACTTTGGAATATGTGAGAATGTCCCAGACTGCCAGGTCGATGACGACTGCCCAACTCAAAAGTACTGTGAAGCAACCAATGGAACTTGCTCCAATCCTTGTACAAGGGATCCTTGCGGAGCAAATGCATTTGGAGACCCCTACGACCACATCTGCCACTGCCAATGCATCAAGGGATATGCCGGAGATCCTCTCGCTGGATGCGTCCCAGTCATCATTACAACCGTCAAAACAGACTTCCAACGTCCAGAAATGGTAGTAAACTGCTTAAGCGATGGAGTCTCCGTCAGAGTGGATCTCAGAGACGGAGGAAACTTTAGAGGAGTCCTCTATGTTAAGGGGCACAGCAAGGATAGCAACTGCATTCAACATGTTGACAGTGGAGATTCCCTAAAGCCCATCGACTTCCAAGTGCCCTTCGGAAAGTGTGGACTCTTCCATAGTAATGGAGAAGCCAAGTTTGTCCTTGTGGTTCAGAAACATCCCAAACTAGAGACCTATAAGGCTCAGGCATATAGAATCAAATGTCTCTATGACGTTGGAGAGACAAACATTAACATTGATTTCAACGTCTCTATGATAACAACTGCAGGAACCGTTCGAAATGACGGACCTCCTCCAAACTGTTCCATGAAGATCTGCAATGAGGATGGAAAGGACATAAATGAGGCCAATGTTGGCGAGAAGCTTATGCTGAAGGTGATTGTGAGCCCAAGAGAGATCTACGGGGGTCTCGCCCGCAGTTGCATAGCAAGAACCCTGGACGACAATAACATCGAAGCAGAATATGCTGTAACGGACGCAAATGGTTGCGCCACAGATCCAGATATATTCCAGGAATGGAAATTAGACCGCTCAACCGGATATTTGACAGCCTTATTTGACGCCTTTAAGTTCCCAGACTCCAATGACTTAAAATTCAAATGCATTGTTCGAATTTGTTTCGGACAGTGTCAGCCCCAGAATTGTGGGGGACGAAACGCCTTTGGTCGGCGAAGGAAGCGAGAATCTTCCCATATCATTGATGGAAAGGTATATACGGGTCAGCTCCGGGAGGAAACGGACGTTTACTCAAATGCAATTCGAACACAAGAGCGGGAAACAAACTCGGCTTCACTTAGTGCTGGGGGTCTTGGGGCAGTCGGAAGCAATGGATCCGTGGGGGATAGAGAAGTCTGTGTCTCCAAGATAGGCTTCATTATTTCCCTGGTCATCACAGCACTGTTAGCCCTTGTGGCCGTGGCCATAGCCGTCTCCTGTTGGCTCATGGCCTACAGGAAACGTCCAAAAACATCCGGACCCCTTCCACATCCCCGCGAGTTCCCAAACCCCTGTTTTCATCCCCAGAACCCCCCATTCATCACATGGATGAACCTGACCCGGACTATCTACACTGAACAAACCAGTTGCTCACGTCAACGGAAAAAAAACCTTTTTGCTATCTGTGATATTAGTTAAGTTATAGAGATTTAAAAAGAAAAAAAAACTAAGATCAAAAAGTATCGCTTATACTAAAAAATATATTTGTAATACGTCATAAAAATACAAAAAAAAACATTTTTGTGTGATCCAAGCTACAAGGAACTGCAAAAATATATTGCTTAATATTGTGATAAAACGATTGCCTGCTTTTTGTATCTAATGACTAGATGCTCTTTGTTCTATTAGTTTTCAAAAAATATTAATAACGATGATTAGCGTGTTTTTTAATATATGTTATAATTTGTGTGTGCCTAACCAAAAATGAATCAGTTTTTTGTATGTTTCATAATAATGTTCAAGAATTTTTTATCCAGTGCCTATTAACTATATTAATAATAATAATTAAGAAAAATGCAAATTCATTTAAAAAAATCATTCCAGCTCATTAAAACCAATCAATATGATAACTACTTTTTAATAATACTCTACTTATTGCCAATGTATTCAATATGTTATATTCCGCCTTTAAATACAATATGTATCATGAATTTATATTTTTGGTGTATTATTTTTCTGATCCACAGATCTGCATCGGATAAATTGAATAATGAGATCATAAAAATGTTGATTTGCTATATTGGGCTTAAAATTTGAAAAGGCCATTTTTCATCATAGGAATAAGATCCCTCGGGTGTGTTTTGCTTTGGTATGCACATAGCATGTTGATGAGACAAACGATGTGTTTCGTTATGATTGTCTTGACCAAACAGTGAGTTAAAGGAAAGAAAGGGGAATAGAGAAGTTAAAGAATCTAGACTGCCTTGTAGGCTCTTGGAGGAATCGCTTGGGAGAAGAAAGAGATTATTTTTCATAGTGTCTTCTTCAGTGCTATGTATGAATAGATTTTCATTAATCATGACCGATTTGAGGTGTATTATGTTAATTATAAAAAAGTAACTTTTTCCACAGACTGGATTTAAAACAAAGAAGAAAAAATCAGTCCACTTAAGAAACTCTTAAATTACAAAGATCGTGACGAAACTGTAACCGAAGAAGTAAATAACTAACACCTTCATTATCTGTTCTAAAGTGATGTGTATTCATAAAAGATAATTATTTATATACAGATATGCTACAAATAGGAGTGATAAACTAATAGGAGCAGGGAGACATGGAGAAACTGCTACAAAACAATTTTGTTGTTTTGAGACATAGAAAAAAAGGAAATCTTGTAAGTAATGTCTAACAATGTCACTCAATCATCTAATCTTTTTGATCATGGGAGTGGGTATTTATCATCAAATTCTTATTTTATATTTCTTAAGATTTATACATTGACTGTTCAAGTGATAAAAATAATTCCTGCTGTTTCTTCTTTATATACTCAACTTACATAATGAGATTTCGTCATAAAAAGGAATAAAAGATGGCTCCATCCGTTACTGACTCGAACATTGTTCTTCTCTTTTTTAATATAAAGTCGATTGTACATCCAGTTAGTGTAAAGATCACTGTTTTTTCTTAACACGACAACTCTGGGTATTATTGTAATTTCTTCCTTTTTCTAATCCTTAAGAAATGGAATTCAGACATTGACTGCTAAAGGGATAGTAAGAAGTGTTCCTTCTTTCTCTTTGTTGTTTCATTGACTTTGGAAAATTATATTTCGTCACATAATATGGATCCCATTAACTTTTTGTTGAGCATTTTTTTACGAAAAGATACCGAATTCATTTATTTGACAATTTAGAACGTAGAAACAATTTTAACGATTTTATTTTTTATTCAATGGGTTCCTATGGGGGGTTAAGGAAATGGAGGAAGAGAGAAAAGGGTCTTGGATCCACTGACCACTCAAAGGGTGAAATACCACCAATGTGTGAAGGTGACGCCGTACTCGCTTCCAATTATTAAAACAAATTGTCTCTTCTTCAGTGGCCTACTTCCATGACGTCATATTCGAATCCTTTGAATGAACTTCTTCAATATAATTCATTCATTATAATTAAATTATACAACTCATCATACTCAGGGAAATAATGGATGTTTATCTTGTTCCATTATATCTGGCAAAAATGGAATATCACTCTAACTACTGAACGCAGAAAAAATGAGTTACCAGCTGTAAAAAAATGTCAATTGTTGAGTTTGCGAGCAACAACCTTGAAATCCCAAATCCTGATACAATTATCTACACGGATGGTTCAAAATATGATAAAAGTAATACTGGGTCTGGATGGGCAATTACTAGGGGTGACATATCAATACACCACTAAATGGTATCGTTGAACACAGAGGCATCAGTATTTCAAGCAGAAGTTGTGGTAATTACAAGATCTGTAGAAGATCTCCTTAATCAAGAAAAATTCTCCAAAAATATTATAATTAGATCAGACTCCCAATCAGCGATTGCAGCTCTTCTCAACCCACTAACAACTAGCGACGTAGTGAAGAACTGTAAGACTGTAATGATTGAAGGAAAAAAGAACAAAAACATTCATATTGAATGGTGCAAAGGTCATAATGACTTAACGGGAAATGAATTTGCAGATCATCTAGCAAAAAATGGAAGTGTGAGCAAAATCCGAAATAATGTCGGTGTTCCTCCAAGTTATATAAAGAAAACACTTAACGATTTCTTTTACAACAAATGTTGTCACCGATACAGAAATGACCAAAAGATGAAGCATACACGCTCCATGCTTAAAACCCCGAAGCCAAAACCTATCAAACACCGACATCAAGATGCCCAACTTCTTGTCCAAGCCTATACCGGACATGGACCATTTCTCTCTCATTTGAGTAAATGGAAAAACACGAGTGAAATCTGTGATCTCTGTTTGGAAGAACCACAGACTGCTCATCATTTAATCTACAAATGCCCCGCTCTGTCCTACGAAAGGCACCTAGTTTCGCAAGAGGAGGATGAGGAAACAAAAATAATCAAGTTTTTAAAATGTACAAAGATGAAAAATGTTATAATGAGTTTTTTAATATATAAATATGATTACTTTACTTTTACTGTCGTAAAACAGATACCCCAATGTGTTCTTTACTTTAGTTTATGTATATCTGTATATGTTTGTCTATAGTAAACAGTAATAAATTTATAACTAATTAACTAGAGTTTGCGAGCACTAGATTTTTTATAACATTTCTAGCAAAATATCGGTTCGTGGATCGGACTAAATATCTCCGAACCACATTTTTGTAGATGCTTTCAAATAGTAGCATCCTTTCATTTGTTTAAATAAGCGAATTCTGCTTTTATTGAAGCTGCACGATAAGTTGTTTTTAGATGTAGAGAAATTGACGAATGAAATTATTATGGTCATTGATGGAGCGTGTGTGTGTGTAATCATTTATTTCATTCAAGTCCTTTTTATAAAAATAACTAATCAGCTAGGACCATCTGGTCTGAAAACATTTAATTAAAAATAATGATAAAACTTATTTAATAATAATAAATATAAAACACAACTATTTGTTAATATTTAAAAACACCTAAATACTTTAGAGAGGAATGGTTCTTTATAACTTTTTTATAAACGCTTTGCCATATCGGTTGTGGACACTCAACCCAGATCACCACATGTGTTCCATATTGTGAAGGCGTTCCACAGGGCCAAGTTGCCGTTGCTGGGCAGAGGGACTATCAGGAGATGTAATTTGGTCGGCATTGTCCTGGCATCCATAGCGGCGTCCCAAAAATGTCGATGTAGTGGGTGACCGGGCCTAGATATTTTCCATATCAGGAGTCCAGATGACTGAGCAACAATATGGTGAAGACTCCTCAAGCCTGAACTGTCCATTCTCTCTTTTACAATCTCGTGGTCCTTCCTTCTCCTGCCAAGAAGCATTCTGATTAAAGCCTGAACTCCACCTGCCATCAGTATATAGCAGGAACTATTCAATGTTATCTTTACTGAACTTATATTAAATACTTTCAATAAGACTATAATAGCGATAGGCGATATTTTGTTTAATGTACACATATTTAATGGTTTTTTTCTTTCGAAAATCACCATTTAAAAGGTAGGTATACTATTCAACATTTCCTTCAATAACTCCGAATACATGCCGCTTCAAAATTCCATTCAATAACATAATTAGGGGGGTTCATGACAAATCACGGCTAATTTTTAAGTTATACTTCAATTTTGATTCTCATATAGCATTTTACTGTATTATTAAATAAGGAGTGCGGTGACATCAATATATAAAAAATTTATAGTGTTTCCCTTACTTATTTATTGCATTCCTCCGCCAATTATAATTGATTTACATCCATGTTCTTTTAATAGCTTTAGGCAAGTAAAAGGTTTCTAATGACAAAATTGAAGTCTAAGTGCAACTAATTCCAGACGTCTCAAGTTACAGGACATGTTCAATAACAATCAATAACTTCCTATAAAGTTCATGTACTTATGAGCAAGTAAGGTTGAGGGACAAAATGTAACTCAAAAATTAGCCGTGATTCTTCATGAATCCACTTACTTCTGTTATTGAAGGGAGTATTGTATTATAATTATATTATAGAATATTGATTAGTCTCTCTTGGATTCCTCTTGATATCCCAACCTTACAAGACCATAATCCTTCGCACTTTGACCCCTTAGGAATATTACTATAATATAAATATTACACTTAATATACTTATTATAATACTGAATCAAGGAAATGTTTAAAAGAGTCCCTTATTTTAGTAGTTTATACCTAACGGACGAGTTTTGAAGCGGTATGTATTCGAAGCTATTTAATGAAATGGTGAATATTGGGGTATAACTACTTTGTGAATGAATATTCTAAAAAAACATTAAATAAGTTTATGTATCCATGTCATATTTTATTAATAGTGTAGCGGTACATTTGCGAAAGTTGCGCATAGAGCGTACAAATGGATAACCCATGTGCTTTACCAATGGACAAACCAGGGGAAAATAATTTATATGATAATTAGTGCCCTTCTTCAATAAATTGCCTGGATATGAAACAAATTATTCTCAAGAACGTTGCATTCTTTGCCATTCGCCTCCTACGCCTCTGATGGGAGACGTTAGAAGCGTTTTACGTATCCAATACTTATATATTGGCATAAATATACTTAGCCCAGAAAAGCCATTGTTGTTTGTTGGCCTTGTCTAAGCATGCATGTAACCTTGTATTTTGATGTGTGGCATTGAGGGTGCCATAAGAAGACCATGGAATGCAGGAAATCTACGTTTCTTCCTATGAATGAAGGTATGGAATGAAATATGCAAGCCTGTGTACTATATTTGCATATTTAATTGAGTTTGTAGAGCTTCTATATTACGTTAGACTTATTTATTATATGCGATGAGATCAAAGGTTTTCATATTATGTGGCAAGTCTCATAGACCCTTGGCTTCCTTAAAAAAATAGCTTATATACGCCTGAAACTAATGCATACATGTATTGATTGACGTTATGCTTCATTCGTATGGAATCAAGCGGAAACTATATGCATTTTGTTCGCTCTATTTTCATACCCTACAAAGTAAAGCATGGACACAGAGTATTACAGCAACGAAGGGAGTGCGATAAATCTTTCTTTTTTTTGGCAAGTTTAGTTTAAAAACAACAAAATAGGAGTATCGAAAAGGAACAGAGTGTGAATAATGAGAAGGCAGTTGGTTTTATCAACTAAAGCATCACTTCATTCGTGGCTGTTGAACTAACCTCAGAGATACATAATAATATAATCCTTAAACAATACGTAATACAGCATCTCCTCAAGAAGTGGGAAATGCTCGATTACAGAGCTTGGACTACCGATTGATATTAGGCAGTTTGGTGGATAGGTGCTACCGACAATAGAATTTCAACGATACTATTACCGCTATATAAAGAAACTACCAAATATTGCTACCATTTGCATGATTTCAGCCAATGGGTAGAGGTATATTGAAAAGCGAAAATCATATATACTCGCATATTTGGGCGCCTACGGCGCCCATATGTTCGCCCTCGGGTATGGGTAGGGTTTGGAGCTAGTTTGTGAGTGAAACAGACTTAAAGAATATAAGAGAGGAGAGAGAAAATAATTTTCTATTTTGTATAAACATTCCTCATAAAAAGTTTGACTTTGTACAAAGAATATGTTTTAAGTCACAGGAGATGCTTTTTTCTTTTTCTATTTATCTAACTCCTCTCCTCCTTTTCTTTTTCTTTTTTCCTCTCTTTACCTTGAAAAGTAGGTAGTATCAGACAAGGTCTGATTTTTTTTCATTTCTGGTCCCATCACTTTGCAAATAGTTTTATTAGGTCCGTCTTAACCCCAGGATTCTATAGGTACCTTCAAAGTTCAAATATGACCATAAATGTGGAGGAGATAGCGTGCGGACATACAGACGGACAGAGATTGGTGAATTATTATATATATTTATTACAAAAATAATCCAATATCAACTTAATCAAACATTAAAAAACACCTATTTCAGCTATGCTCTAGTAATAGGTATTGCAACAGAGCCCCTAATAATAATAATTTGTAACGGGAAGCGATATTCTCTACGTTGGGGGAGTCCATAACAATGGAGGGCATCAACAGGGGCTGGAATCACGTCGTCACAAGGGCCTGACGGCCATCTGTGAGGCCTGGGGAAAAGTTATGCTGCCACTGAGAGGTTATTCAGCACTACTGGCAATATCCTCCGCCTCATGATGTGGCAGCCGAGAATTTCGAATAGTTGGCGACGTTGAAGGGCAACAGCAGCCAATTTAAAACCTTCCTCAAAGAGTACTTCAATGAGAGCGTTGTTACCGACTTGGAAAAGGAAACTCACTGTACATGATGATAATTTTCTTTTCTTTAATTATTTTGACAATTTAAAAGAACATACAAAGTTAATTAATAGTGCTACATTGTCTAATTCAAGGCAATTATTTTTACACAAGTGACCACATGAGAGCCAATTTATGCCAAAGGGTCACATCAAATCTAGTAGATGAAGATTTGTTTTTTTTCTGATCAGAGGTAGGGGTGGGTAAACGCAATGAAGTGACACACTAGGAGTGGAGCTGGGGCTGCGTCCCAGTTATGAGAACAGAAAGTCTTCAAGTGGTCCAAGGATCGTAGAATGTTCAATTTTGTTGAAATTTAGTCTTTTTTAGTTGATTGTTTATCTTTGGAGGGAAAAATAAGTTGTAAAATATTTTCATATTCTCCATTGAAATTTATTTTGACATTGAATAAAAATTTCACAGTTAACCGAATGAAATGTTTTTCTCCAACGGAATTGATGAAACATACAAAGAATGACTATTTAATAAACTATTGGCATTATGCAACGAAGAAATACTTTATTCACGGTTATTGAGATATGAGTTTATACTCAAAACATCATCCTTAAGAATACCGATTGCCTTTTCCTATGGACCTCAATCCATGTAATAAAGGAATCCTTTGAATGAGTTATTTCCATATTATTCTTGATTAAATGAAGCCACTCCTATTATTATTTAGGGATATAATAGAGGTTTATTTAGTTGCATCATATCTGGCGATCAATGAATCATCACGCTGACTGTAAGGCACGAAAAAAGAAATGAGATAAGCTTCTTTGTGAGGTTGCAAGAACTATCTTTTTGTTGTAGCTAATTTTGATGGAGGTGCAGCCTCGCCTGCCGAGTAAAGAAGGTCGATTTAATAAACCGCAGCCAAAAAAACTTGGTAAAACGATTTAAAATGAATTGCAATTCTAATATTACGTTTCAAATATTTTGTATCAAATGACCGGGATGGCATCGTTTTGATAACTAAATAGAAATATTTTTACTTACAGGAAAATCAATTGGAGATATAAATATGTCGATTATGATAACAAAATTGTTTTCATGAGTTGATGTTGCATTAAACCATTCCTTTCAATCTCTCTTGAATATCGCCAATCCAAGTAACGGTTATTATAAAGACAAAAAAAACTCTGAACAAAATAAATAAATGTATTTGAATGTAAACTAGGACGTTTATATGTAAAAGTAAATTGTGAGGCAATATTAAATACTCAGGTCACACTCGGTCAGACGAGATTAAACTTACCTTTATTTAAGTTTAAAGCAGATATATATTAAGTTAAGTTAATTTTAGATGAAGAATTGGATCAGACCTCCACTATTGAAAGTCGTTTGAAGTCTGCTAAAAAAGTAATATATGCCTTTAATGAAAGTTCCTTACAAAAAAAATGAAAGGTTTTGTGATTTACGTTTCTGGGGTTACTCCCTATTAACCAGGAAACGACCAGGTACCCGGCCCGGGTCCCGGCTGTTTTTTTGAGCGTCCCGGCCCGGTGTCCCGGTATTTTTAGACACCGGGCCGGGACTTAAATATTTTATTCGTTTGTCATTCATAAAATGACGACGTTTTTAGAAATGAATTTTCAAAATATTTTTTTCTAAAAAAGCGTTATCACTTTTTTTGGAAAGTCTTTTCTAAAAAAACGTTATCACTTATTTTTTGAAAATTATTTTCTAAAAAAACGTCGTCACTTCAGAATGTCGAAGGAACTAAAATATATATTAAGTCCTGGCCCGGTCTTGGCCCGGCCCAGGTCCCGGTGAAAAAAGGTGTCCCGGTCGTTTCCTGCTATTAACTTATACTAAATAAAAACATTGTTTATTTTCTCAATGAATATTTAGAATAATGATTCCCATCAGTTGTTGTCGGTGTATATTTGTATTTCCTATTTATTTGAGTGCATTGTACATCAAGCTATGAATACATTTGTAAACATCAGAATCATTTCATGTTATCTAAAATACATTTGATAGGGTTCATGGTGCATAGTGCACTTAATCTATGATTGACGCATGAAATAGATCGAATGGAGGCAGGGTTCTAAGCACGCACCGTGGGTTAATCATTAAAATAGTTAGATATCCAGTCATGGAACCAAAAGGGTTCACCACCTGCTCGTAAACTTCTTCTCTTCATATAAACATACAAACAAATTGCGCTTCTTGTGAATGGTAAAAATGCTGATGCGACAAACAATAGAAGAGAGCAATGATTGGGATGTTTTATATAAAAATAATTCATATGAAAATGTGAAAATGAAATAGTTATTTGATAATTCAAAGAAGTAACAAAATAAAATACAAGCGTTCATCATTGTAACAAGAAATAAAGTTACGAACGCATAAACCTTTTTTTCCTTCTTAATTATAGTCAATCACTGGGGTCGAGAACCTTTTTGATTCGGAAAGCTATGATATAAAAATACTTTGGTATTTAATTAAGTTGGAGCTATTTCATATATTTTGAAGAGTGAATTAAAATTAACTAAAAAAGTAGATTGTAAACTGGAGGGCTATCACGAATTAAATTAATCGTACAAAATATTGCTTGGAGTAATTGCTTAGCAAATTGAGCCTTTGCTTCATCAAGATATTGAAAGTCATGAGAAAGGATTTTTGAAGCGACGTAAAATCTTCGATATTGCTAGTAGCATACAATGTGCAATATATTTGGTGTACTTGAATTAAAGATATGGCGCAATTATAGCCATTGACTTCAAAAAGGAATTCGATACTTTCTATCATCGCTGCATTCTTCGTGAAATAAAGCGATTACTTCCTGTCTGTTTCTTCTACTCTGTCCGAGCTCTTTTATTCAACGGAATCATGACCATTACTTTGGAGGGTCTCGATAGTCCGCCAGTACATATTAAGTGTGTTTTTAGACAGGGATGTCCCTTAGTCCCATTTCTGCCCGTTGCTGCAATTGGAGAATTTGCTCGTAGATAAAAACGCAAATATTCCGGGTTTGGATTTAAGTTCAGAAAATTCAAACATCTTTTTAACATTGAAGCAGATTATATCTCGCTTTATGTGGAAGGAAGCTTCAAGCTTCAATTGAATGAGAGTGATCATTTTAACCTCATTTTTTGAAAGATTAAAAAACATTCTGGTCTGGAAATAGACTACAAAAACTGTTATCCTCCCTTTGGGACAATGGAGTCCGAAAGTCAACACAGATATTATGGGTTTTCTATTCTAGACATTGAGTGGAAACAAATTGGAGAATCGGATTCGAATAAAAATAAGCTGGCCAACTTTATTAGAAAGAGTCTAACGGAGTGGAAAAAGTACAATCTTCAAGCTCGAATTGATCTATAAAATATTAAGTTTTTTTTTTACTTCTGTACTTTGCAACTTCTTTACCCAAACTTGCCCTTTAGATGATCGAAAAAGATTATTCTTGGCTCCAGAAACTATTCCACAAAAGCTATGTTCCGTCGCTGAAGAGATTTAAAAAATAACTTGGGGAATGGTGCAGCTATCCAATTTATTGCCGAGAATTATCATCAGCCTTTCATGCAGCCCCGAGCAGGAGTGGAGATTAACTGCTTCCAATAGCCCCACATCTTTTCCATTTTATTGATGAGTACTCTGTAATCCAATTCTCTCATACGTAACTCTCCAGTATGGGAGTCATGCCAACGAATATTATGGAGACTTACGGTGACTACCGACTTTGCCTCCACTGTAAACATCGTTCACAACAATTCCTTTTTGGGCAACTCGTCACCCCCTCCCAGAGCTTGGAATTGGAAGCCTTTAATACAGAAACTTTCACCATCCACGATTTCAAAATAGATGTGAATGGTAGTCTAAGAGTGGGAAACTTTTACTTCCCACTTCTTAGAACAGCTAATCTCTATATACCCCCCATGACAACTTAAATTAAGTACAAGGCCTGTGTCCGATGTGGACGCTTAAAGAATCTGCTAGGCTTTAATTCAAGAGCTAAATTTTCCGCGAACATTAAAAATAACATAAATTTGCGGCACAATTTCAAATATCTACAGATTAAATCTTTTCAATATCCCTTGATGGACTGTGGAAAAAATTCTAACTCGAACATTCACGTTTTTCCTGATTGCCCTGCCCTATAATAGGGTCGTGCTTTCGTCACCCCTAATATAATTCATCTAAAAACTTTGAATATGAGGCTAAATATTTATATTTATTTGGTATATATTTAAAGGCAACAACGGCATCCCCTAAAGCCAAGACTCTGAGCTCTGCATTTGCTAGTTTCTAAATCTTACATTGCTGAGTGTCTAACTTCCGATGTACACATCAGTAGTGAGTCATTGAAAAAAATATTTATATCTCCGGTAGCAAAATACGGAGCCTTTGCCCTAAAAACTCCACAGCGGATAATGTTAAGATTTTCTCCAAAAGTCCTGCCATTATTTCTCTCTTTTGAGACTCATTATTAGAAGATAAAAGATAACTTCAAAGGAAATCAACGAAGGAGCTTTTAGATAAACGTTGTATTTTATTTATTAATAATTATTTTGGTTTCGGTTTTACGTTTCCATTTTTGTATAAATAGTTTTTTATTATGTGATAAGTCTTGCCGTGATTTTGAAGCCCCAATATGTCATAATTGTGACAGAAAGAAGGCAAGGGATTTATAAGTTCAAAATACTATAATTGTGTTCGGTGAACCCGAGGGATGGTGCATTTATTCTCCCAAATATCATAATTATTTACATCTACACCTGAGGGCCAATTGGCGAGAAATTTGTACCCTAATACTTATATTTGAGACAAACGGAACCCGAGGATCCATAGACAATGGACTTTAAATTCTAAAAACCCATAATTCTGTCCAGCGAACTAGAGGGCCCATTGGTGATGAATTAGTAGCCCCCAATATGTCATATTTGTAATAGGTAGATACTGAGAGCCCATGGGCGGGGAATTTGTAACTCCAATATGCCATATTTGTAGCAAGTGGAACCTGAGGGCCCATAGGCTGCGGATTGAAATCCCAACATTATTGTGAACATCATAATCCGAGAGCCCATCGGCAGTGGGTATGTAATATCCTAATTATGTTTTGGGAGAACCCAAGGGCTGTTGTTTGTTGTTTAACTCAATAAATATCAAATTACCATTATATATTTATCAAACATTTACGAGATGAAACACAAATATTGGGAGAGGGAGGGTATACTTTTAATGGGGCCTAAGAAAAGTTCATGTCAAAACGTTTCCGTCTAAAAAGTCTTTTTTAGTGCATGTCTAAGAAGTGTCTAATAATATCCACTTAAGAAGTGCCAAATAATGTTTTATTTGTCCAGTTGACTTAAGAGGTATTTGCTTAATCTTTCAACAGGAGACAACATATATCTTAGGATGTTATTATATCAATTTCAAAGCATATACTTTCAAGTTATTTACCCGTAAATATGGACATATATATAAAATCAATCACTAAATAATAATAATAATACATATGAAAGGAATAATTCAGTTAGTTATGAACTCGAAAATCTCTCATTCGAGCCTCGTCAAATAAAACCTATCAAGATTATTTGGTATAACAAAAAGGTTGTTCTCGCAAACTCACAAGTAGACATGATTGTTTCATTTGATAACACTGTTTTCCTCATTTTTCTACGTCTGAGTGTCAGAGTGATGATCCATTTATCCACAGATATGAGCAAACAAAATAAGCATTCTTTTTATTCTTAAGTATGAGCAATTACTTTCTTCAATTAATATTTAATAGGTGAAATAGGAGGAGTCACATCAAAGGATCCCACAATGACATCATGAATATAGGTCAATGAAGAAGAGGGAAGAAGTATTTTTTAAAGGATGAATTCATTCTCTTTAAAATTGATATTCTGAATTGATAACAGCAGCGAGTGAAACTATATTTTTGTGCAGCATACCAACTGTTTTTTATCCCTCTTCTCTTCTTTCAACCAATCACGTTCCAAAAAGTAAATTTTCGAGTAACTAATTAATTAAAAAAAGCTTTATAATAATAAGTACATTAAGCAATAAAGAATACTTTTCCCTTAAGTATGAGGAACTCCTGTATTCAATTAATATTTAATAGGTGAAATAGGAGGAGTCCATTCAAAGGATTTGCCAATGACGTCATGGATGTAGGTCAATGAAGAAGAGACAATTAGAGATATTTTAAAGAATGAATTCCTTCTCTCTAAATTGATGTTCGCTCTTCAGCAGCAGGAGTGAAGTGATAATATATTACAAAATGAAAACTGCTCCTTTCATGATTCCGTCTTATTTTCTTTCAAACATTAACATTTAAAAAAACATCACTTTTTTATTATCCTTAAATAAAAAGATGACTTCAAGCAACATCGAAGATGGGTCGCTACAGTTTAATATGGACTCTGTTTTAAATGAGAGGTATACAAAAATTTCAAGTACAATTCCAAACATTATAAACTATTTAAAAGGTTCAAAATTCGTTTACTGAAATAACATAATGAGGTCTTAAACATTCACTTATATTGATAGATTCAGTCGTAAGTCTCATTTTGTAGGACCTAAAACATATTTTCAGCCATTAATATGATGACTTTACATTTTATAAACCCTTAAGAACGGAGCAAGGCTACAGAATACATATTCCTCGTACATACATAAATATCATAAAACTATACAATTAATATGAAAAATAGGCATGACAAAACGAAAATGGATATATTACAAATAATAATTCCATTGCTGATTATTACAAGTTCAAGGTGGTCAATCGTTTTATTTTTTATTAATATGAAATGGATATAATTATATGTATAAAAAAAATTAATGCCTCCGAAAACGAGCTAGTTGACAGACATATTTATGTAAATATTTAAAAATATATTAAGTCAAACATCGCAAAGGAAATGTATGAGATAATAATCCATCTGATTCCATGTTATATATTTCTGTTATTAAGATGAAACGTACCAATATACAGTGTTTATTTTTGTATATTCAATTATGTGTGTATGCAAGTTGTACACAAACCATTTCACAAAAGCAATTTGTGTTGGTACGCGAAGTTGGTATGCAAATATTGTCATTGATGGTTTAAAAAATATGTACAAAATTGACCAAATTATGAATAAAATGAGGATTCCAAAGACTCATCATCTTGTTTGGACACATATATATATATATATATATATATATATATATAGGGTGGGGCAAACTAACTTCCTTTTTAAATTTGTGGCATTTGTGTGTAGTTGTAGTGGAGAAGTGAGCGTGGGCTCATTTCAAAGAAGCAGGCGTAAGTTTTCTTGGAAATACAGTCAGTCACTATCATGCGTTGGAGCAGAGAGGAGCGTGCGTTTGCCGTGGAGGCGTATTTTTCCAACCATCAGTTTGTAATTGCCTCCCAGCGCTCTTTTCGCACTCATTTTAATGTTGCACCTAGAGGCCCTGTTCCGGACCGGAAGTCAATCATTGCATGGGTCAAAACGTTCAGAGAAACCGGGAGTACAACACAACAAAGAATTCGTATAGCTAGGCGCGTCAGAACACCTGAAAACATCGAGGCTCTGAGGACTTCAATTTTGCAATCTCCACAACGTTCTGCCCGCAAACATGCATCCGCTCTTGCACTATCAGCTCGCTCAGTGAGGCGAATTCTCCATGAAGATTCCACCCATACAAGATAACAAATGAATGTTTTGTGAGAACACTTTCCGGGGTGCCTGATTTCAAGAAGAGCGATTTGGAATGGCCAGCCCCTTCACCCGACTTATCCCCTTGTGATTTTTTTTGTGGGGTTACTTGAAATCCCGAGTTTATGTCAACCGCCCAACAAACCTGGCAGATTTGAAGGCCAATATCAGAGAGGAAATAACCAATATACCCGCTGATACGCTGGCGAGGGTAATGGAAAGTACCAAAAATAGGTTTGTCCAGTGTATCGATTCTGGAGGATGTCATCTAAGTGGTGTGATTTTTAAAACTATGTAAAATAAACTTTAAAGATGTGTTTTCATTATGAAACAAAAATAAAACCTTTCTGAATTACACAGCTTGTTTTATTGCCTTTGGAAAAAAGGAAATTAGTTTGCCCCACCCTATATATATATATATATATATACAGGAACGGAGTGGGAATAATTTATCCACCGGGACACTTATGCTGTCGCCGGCCGTATACAGGCCCCAATTTGCCATTAGAAGGCTGTCAACGGCCGTTTATGTTTCTTGAGGCCAGCGGCCCACCGGGAATAGTCCCGGTACTCCCGGTGGCCACTCCGCCCCTGTACTTCTTTATATAAATATTTATATACTGTTTCACATAACTCTCTTGTAAGTAAGTGGTGTTTTTTTTTTCAACGGAAGTGCTACATACTCGCCTGTCTTGTGCAATAAGGTAATCAAAGAACGAGGGAGATTGCTTACGGCGAGCGCTTAACATATATACTTTTTTGCCTTTTCTCTTCTCCGTGAAGAACAAAATGACTTTGTTAGTTAGTAATAGTAGTAAGTCGATCTCAGTCTGTCAAAGTGGAGGATTCCGTTCATTATAGTCAACATTTATAAGCATATATATATTCAGGGGCCTCAAATTATAGACCTTTTGATTAAAAGAGAAGTGATTGCTGTGTTTGTGTGTGTTTGTATTTATCAGTTAGTGAAAGAGAAGTTGTCACAAAGAAGAGTGGTTTCATGGAGGAGTAGCTTTCCTTTTACCTATTGGTCGTCAAGGTGACAGTGAGGCTTTATATTAGTTATATTAGATTCTCCGCTATGCGCCTGTCATGAACCCAGGACTCATGTCTCCCTCAAGTTTTTCCTCTTCCAAGCCCTCTTCCGGCGGAGGCCATCACCACCATCACCGCTCAGAGGATGAAGTGAAGCGGATGTTCCTGGAGAGGCTCCTCTCGACTCGTGCTGGCTTACCCAATGGCCGTAGTCTGGACGGAGAGGATGACGAGGACGGATATCCGGATCGAGGAATTTTGTCACAAAAGGACCGGGACCTCGTTCTGGCTGCGGAGTTGGGAAAGGCCCTCCTCGAGAAAAATGCGGAGATGATAACTCAGAACGAGAAGATGACGGAGGAATTTTCACTGAGACTTGAGGTAGGATGATGTAACTTTGAGCTTTAAAAATGGCGATAAATCATTGTTACTATGTTAGAAAATAGAATATTTTGGGGAAATGACCAAAATTATCATTGAAAGTAACGTAACCAATAAGAAACTAAAAATACATCATACCTAATCCTACACAATTGAATTACATTTATAATATAGGTAATTATATATATATATAAATTCTCAACATCACGGCAAGTTATATGTTTAATGAAATATACTTCAATTGTACACACGCACAAATAATATCAACATATGGATGAATGGAATATTATATAAAGTGTTGCTAAAAGGATACTCAGAGTGATATCGATATAACAAAAATTCTTCGAGACTACCACTGTACAAAGATGGTATAAAACAGGGTTCTCTCATCGTTTGATAATGATATGATAATTGCAATAGAAATTGTAGTTTCTTCAAATACTTGAAAAAATATTACATATTTTACTTATAGAAAATTCTCAATATATGTATCCTATAAGAACAACCTACAGTAGAAAAAATAAAATATTTTTGTTTCATATAAAAAAGGATTAAAGTCCCTTCGTATGTTTTTGAGTTGTCTAAAACATTTCTTATTTGAGATTAATCACTCGTTGTCCTTTAACATCCGGTCAGGAACCACTTAATTTAAATATTTTTTTGTTTTGTTTTAGGTTAATCGACTCGAATACTTTTTATTACTTTATTGAGATTTTTTGTAATACATATAAAAATATAATAAGAAACATTTTAGTCAAAAATAATTACACAAAGAAAAGCCATCACACATTAATGATCAACAATTAACAAACAAAGAAAACACACACAAAACAATAAAATAGAGTTATATAAACAATAAGTAACTAAAAATCCTTCATTTTCGATGACATTATTTTCTTACTTATTTTAATGCATTAGTTTGTTTCCTTCACACGTAAAATATAAAGTATTCCCCTCAAGCAAGTGTAAAATTATTTAGGCCATATAATATCAAAGAGTGTGTTTTTGCATCGTGAGAAATTGGGCCGTATTATTTCGATTAAACAGACATAATAATTAATCGAAAAGAAACGAAACATTATAAAAAACGTGCTAAGAAATTTATTGTTATTCTGGACATCTATAAGCATTCATTTGCGATTTACAGAACATTTTTGTTAATTGTATATAGTCATCAACATAACGAAATGGCTTCTAAATGCATAAGAGTGTTCCTTTTGTACCTTCTGAGGTTTTTATAATTTTGTATCATTGGCTCATGAGGAATAGTTGTTAATAACAAATTTCAAAGGAATTTTAAGATGTACTTGTGATAGAATTTTAAGGAAAATACATTTATTGCCTTTAATACAAAAACGATCGATTTCTTCGTACTTTTTATGAACTATAAAAATATTATGTAAATCTATATAAAGACAATTTTTAATAGAAAAATGATACATAATTCATATCCACATGGATACAATTCTATCAAACCAAATAAGTCAGAAAGAGTTTATTGTTCATTTATTAGAAAGGAATCCAACCATAAAAACAAAAAAAAACTTCAAAAGGCCTAATTTTAAATAATTATATGCCAGTATTTCATATTTTGACACATTCTCAGATTGGTGATCCTAAGATATCCATAATTGCATTTCCAAAAAAGATATGAAAAGCGTTTAATTCCTATCTAATGTTATCCGATATATTTGTTAACAAAATACATTTTGGGGGAAAAAAAATACGGTTAACATAAATGAGTGGTTAGTAATATAAATTATTGAGCTTTCGCTTCTTTTTCGTTTTTGGAATCTTTCGAAAAAAGTTCCTTGAAGTCTGTTGAACTCTTGAAGTTGAGGTCTCATGCTCACCTCCCGAAAGAGTAAAGGTCTTTTAGATCAACATCAAAAAAAGACTCTGGATTTTTTAACTATGGATATTCAAATCACCCAATCAGAAAACATTCGCATCCTCAAAAACCATGATTTTGTCTTCCAGCATATATGCTATTAGCCTCAAATGTACATCCTTTGCCTTTAAGATAATATACTCACATTTTAAATTGAACATACATCTTCAGGATAACCAAAGAACTGAATATAATTAGAGACTCCTTCTATGATGTCTACAATTTACGGTTCAAGAGTCACGAAACCACTGCCACATGGAGATGCATACCTCTCTCTCTATATATATATATAAATATCCCGTTCAATTAGGGACTAAGTAATATTTATGATCATAGATCAACTTTTGAACTTACTTACTAGCTACACACACAGCCAATGGTAGACCGCATAGGTGAAAATAATGCGGTAAAAAAATTGTAAATACTGGAAGAAAATCATTTTGTTATGGATTATCTATGCTGCTATACATATATAGGTAGGCATCAAAGCATGTTTAACATCTAATGGTAATCCCTGCATACTCAAAAATAATAATAAAAACCTCTAATTACATTATACTCGCATATTTGGGCGCCTACGGCGCCCATATGTTCGCCCTTCGGGTATGGGTAGGTTTTGGAGCTAGTTTGTGAGTGAAACAGACCTTAAAGAATATAGAGAGGAGAGAGAAATAATTTTTTTATACAAACATTCCTTATAAAAAGTTTGACTTTGTACAAAGAATAAGTTTAAGTCACATGAGATGATTTTTTCTTTTTCTATTTCTCTAACTCCTCCTCCTCCTTTTCTTTTTTCCTCTCTTACCTTGAAAAGTAGGTAGTAAAATCAGACAGGTCTGATTTTTTTCATTTCTGGTCCCATCACTTTGCAAATAGTTTTATTAGGTCCGTCTTGACCCAAGGATTCCATAGGTACCTTCAAAGTTCAAATCTGACCATAAATGTGGGAGGAGATAGCGTGCGGACATACAGATGGACAGAGATTGGTGAATTATTATATACATATTACAGTTTATATGCATAAATTACAAATTGATAAACATTATTAAGCAATCCAAAATATAAATTAGTAAATAGATACAAAAATTCTACAAGGTGCAAAAACGGGAGTGCGATAGCCGTGTGCGTACAGGCGTGTTCAACTCTCTATGTTGAGAGCGTAGGTTCGAATATTCCCATGAAGAGATGACAATTTATGGTCTACCTCATTGATTAGATCCTAGGTTCCATAGACTAATTTGATTGTTATAATGCTTTTTTATATCCAGTCGGATAGTGCAATTCTATCAAATCATTTAGGCGAAAAAAAGTCTTTCAGCTCATAATAATAATCGTAATTTTGAAATCAAAAGACTTTTACAGATCGATAAATTGTTCATCATTTTATAGTTACTCAGCCAAAATAATAATCATTACGAAAAAGCTTTAACAATCTATATTTAGTGCGGATCTAGTGAGAGTATTTGTAAGTAATTTAATGTAGTTTATTTTACTGCCCACATATATTACAAGCCATGTATACAATATAAAGCAGTACATGCATATGAAGTAAAGTCAAGAGGGTGTATGGGCTTATACTCTAACAAAATTAAATAATATAAACTAGGCATCAGCAGGGATTTACTTTTATAAGCCACTTTCTCCATTACGAGGAATTAGACTGTTGGTCTAATGAAACTTACTTCACAATTGAAAAACTCATCCACACAGAAAATTCCTAAGAGTTATTTATTTTTTATTTGTAAAGAGTCGACTTTCAATGCCAGATCGAAAAAAAATAGTTGCTTAATTAAGTAAAATATACAAAATCGTTTAATGCACGTTCGTAGTAACAAATAATCTTTGCAGGTAGACTGTTTATCATTATGAATTGTGCATCGATATCGAGCCAAAAACTCTATACAGAAAATATGAACGATGTCTATAAATTCATTTTAAAGTATTTTTTCATCTAAATACTTCTACTTGTATATTACTTTTATTGTTTCCATTTTCTCAACAATTTTACACGGATTCTTAACCGTTTAACTATTTATAAGAGTAAGTCTCTTATAGGGACAAAGGTATCAAATTAGAAATATTCCGAAAATAGTCTACAATCACATAACTCTTAATACTCTTTGCACATCGCAAAGTTTTATATGCCTTCTCTGTAAGGAGGAAGACGAAAAGACAAACCATTTCATTTTTGGGCATACAAAAGAAAAGTTAATGAGTCCAAAACGAAGAAGAATTCAACGGAGGCTCCACTCATAATTTGATACTGGATTAAATTTCATTTATTCAAGTATGCTGGAGTTTACCAACAAATATATCTCTTTATATGCTTAGAGAAAAAATACGTGTTCATACTCAATTTTAGACGTTTGCAAAAGAAATTGACCTTGTGTTGTATATAAGTATGTCGGTATATATATAAGTACAAAAAATTGCAGTAAACATACTTGCTTTACCTTTTTCATTTCCCCTCCTGACATAATGAGCTATATTAAACAATGCACTATGCTCAGTCATATGGAGCTAAATAGTCCATATTTTCTCTTTTCACGAATGGTTTTAAGCTACATATAATTAAATATATATTTGGACTTCCATTTCATTAAAAACTTCACTCTAAGAGACAAAGGCGTTCCACATTCATACTACTATATGGCAAGGCACTTCACCGTGTGATCACTGGCGCTGAAATAAACCAAGCCCTCTCGGATGCTGGCATCGAATTATATTGGTAAGCGTTCTTTTTATACATATATATTTTTTATAAATATGACTTCTATGCTTATAGTCTGATAGCCTTTCAATGCATAATGCTAATAACAAATAAAAATGGTCGGAATATTATATCAATAAATTAGTTTATCTTCCTTTTTCTTAATTGATGAGGGGTATTTTGAAATTCGGTGAATCCGTAATTGCTCACCACGTTTTTTGTCATTTTTGTAAAATTTAGGTATGACGATAGCATATCACAGCTATCTTATTTTTAAGAAAGATGTTATGATTGAGTTTCAATCATTAGAATGACTGTAAGGAGATGCAATAGGGATTATCTGGTCGATGTTCAAATTTAACAACATAGCGTATATTATACATAATAATAGCCAATAAGATATATATTTTTTTGGCTTAAAAATTATTTATTCACATTCTTTTCTTTAGCAAAGAGAACCAAAAGCAGTTTCATGTTTCCATCATCGATTTAAAACGACGTTATTTTATGTTTGTATTATAAGACTACTCCCATGAGTAGAGTTCAACGTAATTTGGCTCCACTTACAACTCGTAAATATAGATATTTCAAGAGATTTGTAACTGGGATAATCCTATCTTAATTGCGATAATCATATTTAATATCTTTTATTGGGATTAGTAAAGGAAATGATAACCCTGAACTATTGGCTTAAAAATATAAGTTACGTTATGCTTGTTACACAAAAGGATAATATAAAAAATTAATCATTGACTCGAACAATGTGTGTGTGTGTAATCTTTATTTGATTTAAATAATCAGCTATTTGCTGGTCCGTTTTAGTTATAATAATATAAAATAAAAATAAAAAAACATAATTCCTGTGTATAACACATACACATATATATAAACATTAAAAACACGTATAAAATTAAAAATACTAAAATAAATAAATAAATCCCCTAAATTGGGGTACTGCGGCCAATGGTCCTGGCTACGTCCCTTGCCGCAGCTAGTGTCCTGGCCGACCTCAGGGACTCAAAATTGTTCCACACAGACACTGCGTGGGACCAAATGTGTTTGTGCCGCCCCTTAATGGACACGCCACCTCGTCGGTCTCTTTGGGGTTGGAAGACGAGATCGCCAATGTATAACAACGGATTGGCGTATGAGCACACAGTTATAGAAAAGACAAAAAGATTATACCATAATATTTTCATTTTTTATTTGGGTCGTTCAAATTTAAGCGTTAAAGTAAAGTAGCGCATGCATAACATAAATTATTCCTTTTTCCCAAAAGGAATTGGCCAAAATTTTAGTTCTTCTTTAGTCTGTAAGGGGCGCTGCTTTGATGCTAGAGCTCTTTGAAATTAATAACAAAGTTATTTTATTATTTATATTTGGAGTCTCGCACAATGTTGTAGTGATTTGATATTTTCATATCATCAAACTTAATCCCTTTAAACCGGTTTTAAATAGGATTGTGACGTAATTTAATGGACTAGCGACATCTAAAGTTAAAGAAAAAGCCAATTTTTCGGCCAATTTTTTCGTTTACTTTTTCATTGCATGCGCTACTTTAACGCTTTAGTTCAAATAGAGATTTTAATATATTTAGTCTTTACAAGAGAAGGTATTCATAATTATTTGTTCTTGTCTGTCCACCACCTATACAAAATGAAGTGATGATGAAACATATGAAAATCCGCAACCCATATACCCAAAATATAACAATTATTTATTTTAAACTTCCTATTGTTATTTTAAAAAAACTTTTTTTATGAGATGCATATTTTCTTCTAAAAGTGGAACAAATTTATTTCAATAATGAAATACCCATAATATGGCTGTTGATGTTTTTATATTTAGACTTCTTTCATGTCTTGTATTAAGCATGAGTTGTTATTGTTATACATATTTGGTGTGTAGGCGATATAGAGAAAAAAGGCACTTTATTGAAAATAGGAGATCACCTAAATCAATCATTGGATCATCTTCATTATTAATCGCTTCGTCGCTCCTTCCCTCTCAAAACATATATATAACACATAGTACGTAGAGAACTAATAATAACGCTTGAAGGCCAGTGAACGTGCTTTAAATATCAAGGCCAGACACTTCCATGTTTTCTAAAGTGTAGTAGACATTTGTATTGTTTTATGTAAGCATACATTAATAATTTGTAGTTTTTTAAATAATTGAAATATGGTCTGGAGGGTTCCTAGGATATTTTATTTTGTTGACGCTAGGAATTAATTAGGCCTTGATAAATATTTCACGCAAGGATGCCTTTAACTGTCCTTAAAATATACAAACATATATAATTTGTTGACGTGGTTTAAATAACGTTCCTAAGTAAAGGGAGGGTTAATTAATGACATAATGATATATATTTTATTAAAATATCAACACGGAAGAACGGACAAGTTTTTGCACCGAAGGCTCCAATACTTCTACTCGCTTATGTCCTCCCACCCCTAATTCTGAGGGGGTTGATATGGATGATCGAGGCAAAGTTATGAATCTTCTCATCAATCATTACAATCGTAATTATATACGTATGCTTTTTAATATAATAAAATACAATTTTATGTATTTATTTTGTCTTATACGAAAATACTATAAAAAAATTATGTATGTACAAAGAGTCTTATAAAAGTTCGGATTACTGAGATCTATAAAGATGATAGTAAAATATAATTAATAAATCTTATACGTAAAAAATAATATGATAATGTCAAAGCAATTATGAGTTTATAGTAGAAACTATAAGTTATTATATGATTTGCAATAATATATTTAAAAATATTTTAAGTATCCCAATAAAACTATTATAAAAATATATACACTTCAAGTATCTTAAAACATCTGATTATTATTATAAAATGACGTCATATACAACCTTTGACAAACCATATAGTATTGTGTAGATAAACAGAAAAGCTTTCAAATGAAATTTCAAGAAATCTCAAATATTTACTTAAAATGATAATTAAAATATATTGAGATAAATTGATCTGAGTTCTGATGGCCAATGTTTTTATATAATTTTGTTTGAGTATTAATTAATGCATGTGTTATATAATTTTGTTTGCTTGCATTACTCATATGACTATAATGCTTAGCTTATTAACATCCCAATCGAAATATAGCAAAAAAAAAAAAAAAACCTGCTACTGTAGTATTTAATATTCGGATAAATTCGTTCTAAGCTCCATAATATAGCTAAGTTTATATCCTGTTCGAATCCTGACTGTTATTGAGATAGAAGTATAATAAATCATATGAATATTTTGAAACAGAGGGATACAGTTTTATAGATCAAGCCTTCTACTATATAATTGCGTATGATACAATAATATCTACTTATAAAAAAAGAATTGCAGTATTTATAATACTGATACAAAGTAACAAATTGGAAAAATATTTGTATTAATAAATTCATTATTAACATACTAAAAAATAATTATTGCATGGTAAGATCTATATATCAATCCTACTCATGTGAAAAAAGTACTTTGTGTATGGTTGACGTTACGAACCCGCGTAAATTCAAATAAAAGGATAATTAAACTCCTTCCTTTTTGCATTGCTACTCAGACAGTGATTTAATCTACTTTGTGGAGGCATCCATTTTACATATCAAAAAGAGTCAACCGGACGAAGGCAGTGGTAACACAATGGCATTTGAATCTAGGTCAATCTAGAAATCCTATTTCCGGAGGTACTTGCCGCAATAATCTTACTTCCATTCATGTATAAGTTGGTGACAGCAGGAGGAATGGTTCATGTCAACAACAAAAACTACTACAAGGAAGGAAGGAAGAAGAAGGAATGATTGTTGATTCGTTGTCGTAGTTGTGGAATAAGTAATAACAGGAAGCTCACAGCGTGTTCGTGGAAAGGATAGGATTAAATTATGACTAATTATGCTAAGTGTATCTCCTCTTAAGGCCTTACAAACTGGAAAATCAATATAAAATATGGCAAACATAACTATACTTGAAATGTTATTGTAGCAATTTAAATTATAAATCCAAAGCATTTGAATTATTTATTGCCTATAATTGTGTTTTGGTGATTGAAAGAAACATTGTGGTTTAATTTTATAGTTTTACACAATAGTAAATTAATTACTATGAACTATATATATATCTATATATATCAGGAAACGACTAGTACACTTTTGTTCGTGGGACCCGAAAGAAAATATTTATTTTAAAAAATTCTGGAAAAAAGTGACGACGTTTTTTTAAAATAATTTTTAAATGTTCCTTTCTAAAAAAAACGTCGTCACTTTCATAATGAAGAATGTACAAAAATGTTACAGTCCTGGCCCGGTGATTTTTAGACACCGGGCCGGGACACTAAAAAAACAGCCGGTATATATTATATATATATATTCTGGCCATGGACCCTGTATCTTTTTTTATTTCCCAATAAATTACCTTCAGTATATTGTTGTCCTCTTTATTTTGATGGAATTGATAAAAACTTAAATGTAGTCTTTGATTACTTTATGTGATTGTAACGAATCATAAAGTGATCATAATACAGAGTTGCAATGAAGATTTTGTATGAACTATGACGAATTATACATATGTCTATTTGAAAGGATCCGAATGCAATTAGCATGTATTTTTGTAACTGATTTCGAAATTCATTATTCATCAACTAAGTCTTCAAGTGTGAATATATAATATATTTTGGCTGAATTAATCCAATACATGATAATATGTAAAACTTAACTATATAAACATAAATGATATGAAAGTATTTGTTACTACGACGCCTTAATGTTGATTGTTTTTTTTGTTCCTTTTCTTTATTTCATGATTATATAATTAGCTTTTGCGAATATATGGTTTTTTTTCATTCTCTTTTAGAGTAAGATTGTATCTTCTTCTTGAAATGTTGTATTCACCACTTGAATTTGCGTCACACACAACCATATATTCCAAAGACATGCTTTTTT
>CP045906.1:12761246-12801646 GCA_013387185.1 Caligus rogercresseyi | reverse complement strand
TTTTTGTATTTAAATTTGTGAGAGTTAGAAAATCTTTTTTAACTAATAAATCTAAGCTAATGATTTTTAAGATTCTGTGAAGAGATAATGGACACATCAAATCAGCTATATGTATGCCGAATTATTGTAACATATATAATCATCCATCTTAATCGGTCCAGGTACATATACTATGGAAATTTGGTGCACACAATCATTAAAAAAAAGATCTAAAAAATCTGGCGTAACAACTACTTGTACTTAGTTTCTTATGTAAAGATATTATTATCTTGCTTCCAAGTGGAAAAAGGTTGAGCAATTTTTAAATATGTTTTACTTAGATAACTTCCGGTGGCAGTTATACTCTGCTTTTAAAAATTGACTTACACCTGCAATGTTCATATTAATAGTGAGCCTTTTCTTTTTTTAATCTAAGATCCGACTAGGTTTGTAAAAAATAAATGTAATTTTATCTTTGTTAAGATGCTCGAAAAAAACATATTCTTCATGCATCAAAACATTTCGTCCTTAAAGAATATTATGATGGCTCATATTGAACGCTGATTCCGACATTGCATTTCCCTTTTTATTGAATCTATTGTGCATCGAGTTGTTAGTTAGAACGGGGATCAAATATTTAGTTTAAGTATAGATGTACAGATAGGTTTGGATAGTTGAATGATAGTCCTCGTAAAACCACCCATCAAAAATTGTTTTTCAATTTGTTTGCCAATCCAATCGAAGCAGGAGCAGCGGCAGCTCCTCCAGCGGTAGCTCCTAACAACGTTGCTGTACCAGTTGCACCAGCGGTAGCTTAGCTGCTGCTGCCACAGCGGGGGAAGAATAATCCATCCGCTGATCCATGGAAGATCTGCACCAGGAAAGACAAGACCTGAGGCCTTTGCTGTGTTGATCATTTGTAATCACTTATTAAGAGTGTTTTAGTGTTTAATGAATCTGAGATGTTGGACACTATTGTGGATGTGTAAGATTTGATTGTCTTTATATTGTACTTAAAAAAATACTTTGTATGTACTGCACGCTGCTGAAATAAAAGTTTATATACAAGAGGTAGATTCCCCTCCCCTTATTGTTTGTTCAGAGTCATTGACTGACATGACTTAATATTGATCTTAGTCTTGCTAAAAGATGCTAATGTACAAATATCATTATTGTGTGGTTTTTTGGAAATTGTTAATAATATTTTTATAAAAAGAAGCTGCTACCCCGGCGTTGTCCAGAATTTTTCAATATATCCACTTTGAAAATATAATTTATAGTGAGTAAATTAGGAACATCGAATTAGGAGAAAGTTACTGCATAAGGTTAATACATACATTTTGGGCCAGTTCAGGAGACACTTCCCTTTACTAGATTACAATTAAATGTTTACAAGATGATCTCAATGCACTAAAGTAAATTCCTTGGGAAAATGTGAAATAAAATTATCCTTTATATATATATATATATATAATGGTCATCAATATTTTTCATGAAATTATTTCAATTGAGGGTTAATTGGTTCCGGTTAAATAAATGTATTGTGTCAGCCGTTGTTATATTATATATTGCTAAGCATTATATAATTTCAGTTCTATTTGGTTCTGATATCCTACAATATACTTTAAAATTGCGGTGAACGAAGATTCTCTCGGCTTTACAATTGAGTGCTTATTGGAGGCTGCTATTTATCTCTCTAAGCCATTTTTTTATCCTCTTCAACGTATTAATGTAAGCGAACATTTAAACTACTTTTTAGCGTAAATTATAGAATATAAAGACATATGGTTCGGCAATTATTTGTAGAAAAAGTTTATAAGGTCATCCCCATCCAAGGAGAATATAAATATATTTTTATTTTCTTGCTGCCATCCCACTACCGGTGTCCCCCTTAGTCATTATTGAGCAGACGGAACCTAAGGTCCCATTGGCGGTGAAGGTGCAACCCCATTATGACAAGTGGAATCAGAGGGCCCATTGATGGTAAATTTGTAACATTGAATGCCATGATTGTGACCGGTGTAAACCAAGGACCCATTGGTGATTGGTTGGAACCCATATAACTTCTTAGTTTGACCAATGAGTTTTAACATAACAATTCAGGTATGGACTTTGGCGTACTCCGAACTTCACAAAAATATGAATAGCACAATACTAGCTGTATAAAATGACAATACGATCTGAAAATTGTTTAAAATATATAATTAACAAATTCTGTTTTTATTTAAGTATTATTAAATTTGTTAACAAATATTTTTGTGCGTTTACTTGCATGGATTATAGTAATCTTAAAGCTTTGAAAACTCCATGAGGAACTTAGTATCCATGGAACATTTGTATTTGAACTCGCATTTTCGATGATCTCGGACCATGTGTCCAACCTTGGCTGCCACTCTGTACTCGAATCCGATCTCTGCAGCGTCGTTCTCAAAGGACATCTCATCCAAATCCTTAAAAATAAAGATATAGCTTTCAAGTTTTTATAATTTATTCACATGGACTTACATTCCCAAAGGCCTGAAAGATGGGGTTCGACTCTTGATTGGTTGCTGCTAGGATGCAGATCATTTTCTTCATACATTCCTCAGGTTCAAGTTGTTGGATGATTTGGACGTATGGAGTAGCATCGAAGTCGTCTTCAGTCTCAGACGCATCACGACGTCCACGGAATCTCCTCCTTCGTCCTCTGTTTCTTCGTCGTTGTCGACCGAAAAGACCAGCAGTTGCTACTCCTAGAAGTCCTGCACCAGCTGCAGCGCCCAAAAGTGCAGGTATGTTAAGAGCAAGGGAGCTTCCAAGGGCAGTTACTGCGGGAATAGCAGTGGCTGCTGCTGCACCAGCAGCTGGTACTACGACAGCGGCGCACATGTTTGAATTTAAGTTATCACTTTCTAGCTTGGAGCTGAATTGATGCACAATGAGTAAAATTCGGCCTTTTATTCTAAAAACAATGCGTGCAATACATTTTGCATTGTAATTAGTGTAAATGTCTCTCCTGCGTGGTAAGTAAAAAAACCTTATAGAAAAGTCATCAATATGCAATAGATAATGCAATCCAGGTTTTATGTTTCGTTGTGTACTTATCCAAAACAAAAAAAAACAAAAATACAAACATTACTTTTGTTAATATTACTATACCAGTAACTTTATTTGTGAACGTTCGCCTTAATCCTCCAAATTACAAAGAAAAGGAAACAAAACTCAATCTTTTTATATTAAAGATAATTGGTATTACATAACAAACCCCTCTATTTATTAAATTCTATGTACAAGAAAAAAATCATCATAATATCATCAGTATATTTTGATACGTCTTAGAGTTGGGAATACTTACATTAGTCTTGTTTCTTTTCCAAGACCAAACAAGGACATTCAAGGAAGTCGAAAATTCGTTTCGGATATGAGGTAATTTAAAAAAGAGTTGTTAGGGTAGCAATCAACAAATAAACATAATCACTTTTATAAATAAGTGCATATTCATTATAAATATATTTTGTAGGCAATATAAATTCCAAAATCATCATACAAGTTGTTCAAGTTGATTATTCTATTAGTTTTGCAAATTGTACATATATATATATTTTAAGAAATACTTTTCTTATCTTTTTACGTATAGGTTTATAAAAATAGTTATAACTTGTTACAATTAAAAGATATATTATGCACAATATATTATTTTTTTAGACTTACTTGTCCTTGATTTTTTTCAATATTGATTTGAAAAAATTAATATTTAATTATTTGAATATAAAAAATAAAATAATTCACATTTTTTTGTATTTTCTTATACTGGTATATTAATCCATGGACCGTACGAATATAATATATTATTGTGCATAATCACGAAATCTCTAACAAAGTAAGTCTTTAAATTTTATTTTATTTGGTCCAATATAAGAGACATTTCAACAAAGGCTTATATTTAAACGTTTCTTGTAATTTGAGAAATAGTAGGATCAGTTGACTTCCCAGAAGCCGAAATTATATCTTCTCATCCTTCAAATTCCGATTACCAGATCACTAACCAGATATGGGGGCGACACCGGACGGATCCCATTAAGCTACACATCTTGAGAAAGGAAGCCGTTCTTTCCTGGTACGACAACCTACCGTCACACCTCTCCAAGACAATGCTCACCAAGACAGCAGCTGTCTCGTACTATGATTAAAGAGTAAATGGCGCATCAAAATCATTTGATATGCCTTCAGAGATGTAGACAGAGGAATTTCAAAAGTTTAAAAGCTTTAAAAGTCTCTCTTCATCATGAGCTACAATCTCATTCTCCATGGAAGCAAGTGAATCCTGGGAAACCAGCTGATCCGCACATTGCCTACTAGCTCCACTTTTTAGTGATTAACTTATTATAATATGTTTCTTTATAAGTACCAAAATAAAGTTGAATATTAATCAATATCTTTTTATTTTTGTTTTCAATGGGTATACTATGCACTACTATTCATTGATTTATTATGTGCATATTATTAGGGTTGGACAAATCTTCATAAGTTTTTAAAGCCCGGTTGTTTTTGAGTAAAATCAAATCAGGCAAATTTTTGATATCAGTTGATATCTTACGTCTCTAACACTCAAAATTCAAACTGGCCGCCAAAATGACCTAATTTGACCGAAAAAATATGTTTGACATTGAAATGTTGCTTACGTTATGTCTTTATATAGGTTTTCTTGTTCAAGGAATTCAAAAATAACACTTTTAGTTAATAAATCATTCCTATTCCGAGATACAACCAATATTTATTGACTTTTCTACCAATATTGTCGGTTTACGGCGTCAAAATTGTTTTGTATAAAGCAATATAACAATATGAAGCTGTACTTAGCCAATATGAACAAGACATAAGATCTCAAAATATTAACATGAAACACCATAAAAATAGTTTAGTATCACATATCTATATAACACTATTCCATCAAACCTAAACATAGTTTGAGAAGTGTATGTACATTTGTAATTAGATCTGACTCTGGCTTGATAGAATTCTTAATTTATTGTTTTAGTTCAGTACATTCAAACTTTTTCATTTTAAATCTCCTGTCAACTTTGATTCTTCTCATTTTACGAATATATAGTGCTACAAGTAGCCTATCTCTGACAGTAGTTGTTTTTGTCAGCCGTTCAATCAAGTCAAGAGAATCTTTTGTAACTGAACCTTGGTGACCCTTACACATATCAAGCAAACTCATTGTCCATTCCGTTTATTTCCATTTGAGCTGGTCTTTTTTATTAGTGCTAATCTTTTGTAGATTTTGACAGGGTGTAAATCTTTAGATTCAACGGTTCTAACATCGATTACAATAGTTGACGTTCTTGCCCATTTCCATCGTTTCTGCTTTGAATCGTCCATCAGCTTTGAGAAGGATGGATCTGTTAAAAACCTGCTAGTGGCCACAACATTCTTGCAAGAATGAGTATGGACAGATGTAGATCCTCCAATTGCTGCAATAAAGTTATCCAATTACGTGAATTCAGAACCCGAGCCCAAGTTTGTACATGGAGCGAACTGCAGTTTGGTTTTAACGATATCAACAGACCCTTTCTCATTAGTGGTTTGCAAAAAAAACCATTATAACCAACTTTAGCTCTATTGCATCTATCATCTTATCAAGTACTTCGCTATAAAGTCTACTTCGTCCATCATCTGCACGTACTAATGTTATTTGATCGTTCCAAAACTACTATGTGTTTGTTTCGACTATTTTAAAGATAATTTCTCCCGAAGTTGATTGCATGGAGATGCCCAGAACTTTCTTGAGGTTTTCATTGAACTTAAATACTTCTTATGATTTTGTATTCATTGCCAGGTATACCATTTGCGCTTTCAATGCCGTTGTATTATATTTTAACTATTCAGATATATTTAAATTGTTTATTACTAATTTGAATGTACAAATTTTTTAAAATTTTAATGTACAATATGACACATTGAATGCGGGTTAATATAACTAATTGTGGTTTCTATATGCCATTCTATCTTCCCAACCGATTAGATGAAATATAACTTATTTTTTCCCTTTAAAAGGTCTACTGTTATAGTCAATAACATTTTGTATTTAAATTTGTAGAGTTAGAAAAATCTTTTTTAACTAATTAAATCTAAGCTAATGATTTTAAGATTCTGTGAAGAGATAAGTGACACATCAAATCAGCTATATTTATGCCGAATTATTGGTAACATATATAATCATCCATCTTAATCGGTCCAGGTACATATACTATGGAAATTTGGTGCACACAATCATTAAAAAAAGATCTAAAAAATCTGGCGTAACCAACTACTTGTACTTAGTTTCTTATGTAAAGATATTATTATCTTTGCTTCCAAGTGGAAAAAGGTTGAGCAATTTTTAAATATGTTTTACTTAGATAACTTCCGGTGGCAGTTATACTCTGCTTTTAAAATTGACTTACACCTGCAATGTTTCATATTAATAGTGACCTTTTCTTTTTTTAAATCTAAGATCCGACTCAGGTTTGTAAAAAATAAATGTAATTTTATCTTTGTTAAGATGCTCGAAAAAAACATATTCTTCATGCATCAAAACATTTCGTAAAAGAATATTATGATGGCTCATATTGACAGCTGATTCCGACATTGCATTTCCCTTTTTATTGAATCTATTGTGCATCGAGTTGTTAGTTAGAACGGGGATCAAATATTTAGTTTAAGTATAGATGTACAGATAGGTTTGGATAGTTGAATGATAGTCCTCGTAAAACCACCCATCAAAAATTGTTTTTCAAGTTTGTTTGCCAATCCAATCGAAGCAGGAGCAGCGGCAGCTCCTCCAGCGGTAGCTCCTACAACTGTTGCTGTACCAGTTGCACCAGCGGTAGCTGTAGCTGCTGCTGCCACAGCGGGGAAGAATAATCCATCCGCTGATCCATGGAAGATCTGCACCAGGAGAAGAACAAGACCTGAGGCCTTTGCTGTGTTGATCATTTGTAATCACTTATTAAGAGTGTTTTATGTGTTTAATGAATCTGAGATGTTGGACACTATTGTGGATGTGTAAGATTTGATTGTCTTTATATTGTACTTAAAAAAATACTTTGTATGTACTGCACGCTGCTGAAATAAAAGTTTATATACAAGAGGTAGATTCCCCTCCCCTTATTGTTTGTTCAGAGTCATTGACTGACATGACTTAATATATGATCTTAGTCTTGCTAAAAGATGCTAATGTACAAATATCATTATTGTGTGGTTTTTATTGGAAATTGTTAATAATATTTTTATAAAAGAAGCTGCTACCCGGCGTTGTCCAGAATTTTTCAATAATATCCACTTTGAAAATATAATTTATAGTGAGTAAATTAGGAACAATCGAATTAGGAGAAAGTTACTGCATAAGTTAATACATACATTTTGGGCCAGTTCAGGAGACACTTCCCTTTACTAGATTACAATTAAATGTTTACAAGATGATCTCAATGCACTAAAGTAATTCCTAGGGAAAAATGTGAAATGAAAATTATCCTTTATATATATATATATATATATATAGGTCATCAATATTTTTCATGAAATTTATTTCAATTGAGGGTTAATTGGTTCAGGTTAGTTAAATTATTGTGTCAGCCGTTGTTATATACTATATTGCTAAGCATTATATAATTCAGTTCTATTGTGGTTCTGATATCCTACAATATACTTTAAAATTGCAGTGAACTAAGATCCTCGCGGCTTTACAATTGAGTGCTTATTGGAGGCAGCTATTTATCTCTCTAAGCCATTTTTTTATCCTCTTCAACGTATTAATGTAAGCGAAAATTTAAACTACTTTTTAGCGTAAATTATGGAATATAGAGAAATATGGTTCGGCAATTATTGTAGAAAAAGTGTATAAGGTCATCCCCATCCAAGGAGAATATAAATATATTTATATTTTCCTTGCCGCCATCCCACTACCGGTGTCCCCCTTAGTCATTATTGAGCAGTCGGAACCTATGGTCCCATTGGCGGTGAAGGTGCAACCCTATTATGACAAGTGGAATCGGAGGGCCCATTGATGGTAAATTTGTAACATTGAATGCCATGATTGCAACCGGTGTAAACCAAGGACCCATTGGTGATTGGTTGGAACCCATATAACTCCTTAGTTTGACCAATGAGTTTTAACATAACAATTCAGGTATGGACTTTGGCGTACTCCCAATTTCAGAAAAATATTAATAGCACAATACTAGCTGTATAAAATGACAATAAGATCTGAATGTTGTTTAAAATATATAATTTACAAATTCTGTTTTTATTTAAGTATTATTAAATTTGTTAACAAATATTTTTGTGCGTTTACTTGCATGGATTATAGTAATCTTAAAGCTTTGAAAACTCCATGAGGAACTTAGTATCCATGGAACATTTGTATTTGAACTCGCATTTTCGATGATCTCGGACCATGTGTCCAACCTTGGCTGCCACTCTGTACTCGAATCCGATCTCTGCAGCTTCTTCCTCAAAGACATCTCATCCAAATCCTTAAAAATAAAGATATAGCTTTCAAGTTTTTATAATTTATTTCACATGGACTTACATTCCCAAAGGCCTGAAAGATGGGGTTCGACTCTTGATTGGTTGCTGCTAGGATGCAGATCATTTTCTTCATACATTCCTCAGGTTCAAGTTGTTGGATGATTTGGACGTATGGAGTAGCATCGAAGTCGTCTTCAGTCTCAGACGCATCACGACGTCCACGGAATCTCCTCCTTCGTCCTCTGTTTCTTCGTCGTTGTCGACCGAAAAGACCAGCAGTTGCTACTCCTAGAAGTCCTGCACCAGCTGCAGCGCCCAAAAGTGCAGGTATGTTAAGAGCAAGGGAGCTTCCAAGGGCAGTTACTGCGGGAATAGCAGTGGCTGCTGCTGCACCAGCAGCTGGTACCACGACAGCGGCGCACATGTTTGAATTTAAGTTATCACTTTCTAGGTTGGAGCTGAATTGATGTACAATGAGTAAAAATTCGGCCTTTTATTCTAAAAACAATGCGTGCAATACATTTTGCATTGTAATTAGTGTAAATGTCTCTCCTGCGTGGTAAGTAAAAAAACCTTATAGAAAAGTCATCAATATGCAATAGATAATGCAATCCAGGTTTTATGTTTCGTTGTGTACTTATCCAAAACAAAAACAAAACCACAAATACAAACATTACTTTTGTTAATATTACTATACCAGTAACTTTATTTGTGAACGTTCGCCTTAATCCTCCAAATTACAAAGGAAAGGGAAACAAAACTCAATCCGTTTATATTAAAGATAATTGGTATTACATAACAAACCCCTCTATTTATTAAATTCTACAAGAAAAAAATCATCATAATATCAACAGTATATTTTGATACGTCTTAGAGTTGGGAATACTTACATTAGTCTTGTTTCTTTTCCAAGACCGAACAAGGACATTCAAGGAAGTCGAAAATTCGTTTCGGATATGAGGTAATTTAAAAAAGAGTTGTTACGGTAGCAATCAACAAATAAAGATAATCACTTTTATAATTAAGTGCATATTCATTAAAAATATATTTGTAGGCAATATAAATTCCAAATTCATCATACACGTTGTTCAAAGTTGATTATTCTAATAGTTTTGCAAATGGTATATATATATATATATTTTAAGAAATACTTTTCTTATCTTTTTACGTATAGGTTTATAAACAATACATAGCTATAACTTGTAACAATTAAAAGATATGTTATGCATAATATATTATTTTTTATATACTAATATAATATAATACTAATACTAATATAATACTATACTAATACTGGTATATTAATACATGGACCGTACGAATATAATATATTATTGTACATAATCACGAAATCTCTAACAAAGTAAATCTTTATATTTTATTTTCTTTGGTCCAATATAAGGAGACATTTCAACAAAGGCTTATATTTAAACGTTTCTTGTAATTTGAGAAATAGTAGGATCAGTTGACTTCCCAGAAGCCAAAATTATATCTTCTCATCCTTCAATTCCGATTACCAGATCACTAACAAGATATGGGGCGACACCAGACGGATCCCCTTAAGCTGCACATCTGGAGAAAGGAAGCCGTTCTTTCCCGGTACGACAACCTACCGTCACACCTCTCCAAGACAATGCTCACCAAGACAGCAGCTGTCTCGTACTATGATTAAAGAGTAAATGGCGCATCAAAATCATTTGATATGCCTTCAGAGATGTGCACAGAGGAATTTCCGAAGTTTAAATGCTTTAAAAGTCTCTCTTCATCATGAGCTACAATCTCATTCTCCATGGAAGCAAGGAATCCGGGAAACCAGCGGATCTGCACATTGCCTACTAGCTCCACTTTTTAGTGATTAACTTATTATAAATATGTTTCTTTATAAGTACAAAATAAAGTTGAATATTAATAAATATCTTTTATTTTTGTTTTCAATGTACTTACTTTGCCTAATTACCCGTTGATTAGTTATTTGGACATTATTTGATCGTTCCAAAACTAAATATTTGTTTCGTCTGTTTTAGAGATAATTTCCACAGGACTTCATTGCATGGACCTGCCCTGAACTTTCTTGTGTTTTCATTGAACTTAAATGCTTCTTCAGATTTTGTATTCATTGCCAGTTATGCCATTTGAGCTTTCGAAGCCGTTGCATTATTTTTATCTATTCAGACTTATTTAAATTGTATCCCACTTACAAAACAAAATCATAACATGGAACTTTAAAGAAAATATATCCTATTGATTAGAAATGTAATGTTTAATTTTCAAAATTTTAAGGTACATCTAATTGAATGCGGGTTAATATAATTAATTTTGGTTTATATATGCCATATCTTACCAGCCCATTAGATGAAATAAAACTTATTTTTCCCTTTAAAAGGGTGTACTGTTATAGTCTATAACACTTTTTTAAATTTGTGGAGTAAGAAAAAACTTATTTAACTACTTAACTCTAAACTAATAAATTTTAAGATTCTTTGATGAGATAAGTGACACATCAAATCAGCTATATTTTTCGGCCAAATATATATTATCATCCATCTTAATCAGTCCAGGTATATATAAGTATACTATTGAGATTAGGTGCACACAATCATTTTACAAAAAAGATCTAAAAATTATGGCGTAACCAACTACTTGTTCATAGTTTATTATCTAAATATATTGTAATCTTAAATTCCAAGCAGAAAAAGGTTGAGCAATTTTTAATATGGTTGACTTTGATCTAACTTCCGGTGGGAGTTATACTCTGCTTTTAAAATTGATTACACGAAGCAATTATATAATCGACTTTTGCCATCTATTTCTAAGCATTCCAACTATAAAAGCAACGTGATCACTTACACCTAAAATGTTTCATTTTAATAGTGATTTTTCAAATCTAAGATCCGACTCAGGTTTGTAAAAAATACAGTTACCTTGTGGAGATCTCTTCGATCTTTGGGTTCGAGGGAAACCAAAACTGGGTGGCAATCATCACCTTTGACATCACCGTCACCATGAGGAAGATATGAAAGTTTCCAAGGATCTGGGTTGGAAGGAGCCAAATGCTTTTTGTACTTGTTTTTAGATATTTTAATCTTGATAAACTTTTTTAGTAAGTGCCTACAATCGTTGTGAGATGTTTGTATTATTGAGAGAGTGAGATAATTTTAGAATATCCATAAGGAACTTAGTATTTTCCACCTTAATAAGGTTTGGTGGTCGATTTCAATCGCATAGGACTCCCGGTGGAACAATCGATGCTAAGATGTGCAAAACACTAAGGCCGCGTGTTGTATCTCCCTAAAAAGTGGCAGCGGTAGATTTTCTACATTTTTATGGCTATATTTGTCGTTGGTATTTACCCTGCTTGATCTTTAATAGTCAGGCAATTTCCTCGTTCTTTTTATTATCGTGGATATTTTTGTCGCGAAAATTTATTAAGGATTTGCTCAGTTAGTCGTGTTTGACCCTCGTGCAATAAGCATCTCTTGTCTTGGAGAGATAATATAATATTATTTAGTAATACAAAAATTACATCTTGTATGATTGTCTGGATAAATAGATTTGTAGGCACTCCTATTTTTAACCTAGGGTTTTGATAAATAATTAAAGTTCCTTGTTACTATTTCTTTTGAAGGAAACACAAAATATATTAATATATTGAAAAAAGTGAATTATATATTTCATTCAAAAATATATATTTATCAAAATATAGCCAGTAATCGACAGACAATTATTTTTTAATTTCTTTATTGAATGTTTAAGTAAAAAGTATAAAAACAGATATTCTAATTTAATTTATCTATCAAAAATATTCAAATTCCGTTTTTATAGGTGAGTGAGGGATAGAAGTTGATTGGTCTCAATGCTACATTTGAATTGAGGCTCGCATTTCCGGTGATCCTGGATGACCTGCCCGAACTTTGATGCCTGGCTATATAAGTCATAGCCTTCCTCTGTCTCCTTTGGTTGTCCGTTGTCCTAATATTAACAAAAAATACAACTTTAGTCACGAGAATGAAGACAAATACATTGAAGAATGAAATATAGGAAGCGGTCAAATAAAACATGACTATCGGTACTCACGGTAGTATAAATTGGTAAGCCATTCTTTTGTGAAATTGTAGACCATTTATAAATTTAAAACGAGAAAAAGTTGTTTGTTTTTAACATGTTTTATCCAATATACTTTGTATGAATATAAAGGCGGTTAATTTTACCACTAAAGCCCAGAATGCAGATCAGCCTCTAAAAACAATTCCAGTATGGCACCGCGGCTATTATTGTCGAACAAAACAAAATCATATGTCATCTTATCTTTCCGATTTTTGGTTTGGTTAATTCAAGAATAACAAATCACCAAATTAACAAGAATAAGATACTGCTTTGAAAAAGTATTCTTTTTGAGGTAATTGTAGTTGTATTTTTTGTCGCTCTTACATTTTCAAACACCCTCAGAATAGGATGATCCTTTTCTCCCGTAGCGGCTAGAAAGCAGATCAACCGCCGGATACATGCCTCTGGCTCTACTTCCTGAATGACATCAAATGCAAACGCCTCCTCATCGTTTGAGAGCTCCTCAATACTTCTTTTTCCTCGAAAGCGTCTTCGCCTAAATCGTCCTCCACCACCACCTCGTCTCCTATTATTCCCTGCTAAAGCAAGAGCCCCTAAAACCTTTGCTCCCGCCAGAGCACCCGCGATGCCGAGGAGGTTAGGGGCTGCAGATGCCCCTACGAGGGTGGCAGCAGGAGCAGCTGCCCCAGCTGTGGCAAGGGGAAGGAAAAAAGCCTCAGAAAGGCTGAGGAGAGCGCTCAAGGAAATGAAAACGATCGACAGATGCATGCTGATGAGATAAACAAAAATATATATATAATATATTTTGATATATATATATATACATATTTAGAATAATATGAAATATATAAATCCATGTAATGCTAAACATGAAAGTGGAAACATGACAAAGTCGAACTTATTTACCTTGGTACAAAAGCGTCTAAACTAACTGATGTTTTCTTCGTGAACATCAAAGCCTTTATATACTTGCGAAAAATAAGCAACCACGCCTACCCATTATAAACTTTTCCCATTTCTTGTGATAGCGTATGAAAAAAAAAGAAATTATTGGAGTCATTGCTCTCTGCTGGTATTTTCTAGGACTTAATGGGTATGTAATTATTATGCTTACATAGGGCCATCTATGTATATATACGTTATCTTTATATCAGATTAGGCTATTTGAACGTCTGAGGATCCCACTGTATGAATATATTTTATGTTATGTCATATGCTTATTATAATATATATGATGCAGCAATCTAAGGAGTGTTTTTAATGGAATCTATTCCCTTGGACGACAGTCTGCATGGTCCCCATCTTTCGGGAATGTTCAGAGCAAAACTTACGGTTAGAAGTTTTTACTAGGAATGTATGGATGCAATCAGTTTCGATAGCGTTATCTGTTTTGCGGAGCTGTATCTGAATTGTGGCATATATGAATGGCTTGATTACCACTTGTGGGTAAAAAGAAACTCCACCAAGTTTCAATAAATAATTTATGATAAAAGTGATGTCATTGGGTTTTTTCACTTATCTTGTTTTTTTTAGACAAAAAACCAGATTCATTCTTTCTGGCATGCTATGTAAATATTTAGTATTAAAGAATGGGGGCGAACTATTTAGATCTATTAATTATTTCTAACCATCTGAAGTATATCCAATTTGTGGGCATTTTGATGAAGATATAAAAAGTTAAAAAGGTAACTAACAAAACGTTTTAATAAATGATTTTTATATTAAGCAACAAACTGTAATTTAACATATCATCTATGATCCGTTCCTTCTTGCTAAAAAATCATGTACAATTAATTAAAATGAGTAAAAACAACGCCGTCTGTACAATATAATATTACATTCGCATTTTAAAAGACGCATGATTCTCATAAGATGTATAACAAATATTTATTAGATAAGAATAAATGAATGAATTTAGTAACATCCGTTGGGAAGCAATTCAGTTACACTTTAACGTAAAAACCATTTCAAATACATAACCCAAGCTTGTTTATTTATATAGTACATACATGTTACATAATATAACTCTCTTATTATATTTCAATGTGAGACAAATGTACATTAAAATAATATCCATACAAATACACAACAGTAAAAATACGTGATCCATCGACTCAATAATTCTCTAAATAATTCCAAAATTGACAGTGGGGCGTGAAGGCAATCTCTGTCGGAATGCTGCCGGCAAAGAGCATCCCTGCAATCTTGTTCTGATTGTTACGGTGCTCGCTCATCTTAAGTGTGAGGAAGAAGATATTTAAATAAAAATTGATCAGCATTATCTCTACTTTTAGCTTGCGTTAGAATTTTTGAAATTGATGCAACCTCAATTTTTTTGCAGGAATATTTTCTTGTTTTTTCATTGACATAATGGGATGTATTTTCCTTTTCATAAAATAAGACTAACTGATCGGCATAATTTCTACAAAAGTTCAAAATCTTTACATACAAATGCATTGTAATAATAATTTCACTGAAAACAAATTTTCATATTAGATGGTTTGATTTTCTATACATACATACTTTGGTCATTGAATCATTGTAGATTTCTTAAGATTGTTGAATAATATATATATATACGTATAATCTGGACTAATCAAAAGAAATTTTGAAATGTTGATAACTTATTTATTTATTAATATTTTTCAACAATTTTTTGTTAAATGAAAGACACACATATATAGATATTTATTTTTCAATATAGCCCCCATCAGTGGCGACGACCATCTTGAGGCGGAGCCTGAAGCGACCGCAGGCCTTGGCGACGACGTCCTTCTTCATATTGGCGAACTCTTCCACGATGGCAGCCCTGAGGGAGTCGAGAGTGTTGTGAGCGTGCTTGTTGGTCTTGTTCTCGACCATGCCCCAGAAGAAATAGTCGAGGGGGTTGCAGTCAGGGGAACTGGGGGGCCACAAGTCCGGGCTCCAGTGGTAGGGGAGGCTCTCCAACAGCCACACCTGGGTCTCCCTCGACTTGTGGGCGGGAGCCGAGTCCTGCTGGAAGACATAGGGCCTCCCATTCGCCACCAGGTCCATCCAGGGCTTCACGACTTTCTTCATGACGTCGATGTATATGGCCATGTTGACCTTGAGGCCCTTCTCGAAGAAGTGTGTGGGGGGGGGGGGGGCATGACGTCCCCCTCACTGCTGATCACCCCCAGGACCATCACGGAGGAGGGGAACCTTGTGTGCTTGACGACAGGCACCTCGTCAACATTTTGGCAGATCCACCTATCATTCTGCCTATTGCTATTCTGGTCCTGGCTAAAAAAATTCTCGTCGGAGAAGAACCTGAGGAGACCAGCCGTCTCGTGCTTGAGGTTGTTGAGCAGGGCCGCCACCTTGACCCTCCTGGACTCCCTGGTCCCCTCCGTCAAGATCATCCTGTGCCTCTTCTTGTACGAACTGTAGCCCAGGTCCTTGTTGATGGTGTTGGCGATGGTCTGCTTGGAGCAGCCCATCTCGGTGGCCAACTTGGCGTAAGACTTGTTGCCGTCCTTGTTGACCTTCCTCTTCACCTCGACAAACTCGTCAGTCCTGGTGGCCCCCAGGGACCGAGAACGCTTTTTGCGATGAGCATCATTCTTTTTTAAAGAGTTCCAAGCCTTCCACTGGTCGTAGTCGGTCGACTTGGGGTAGTTGAAGAACTCTATCACCTCCTTTGGACTCCTTCCCGCACGGAAAGAAGCGAACATCGCATGTCTTTTCTCCTCTTCCATGGCTAAATGTTGACTGATTTTTAATCTGTTTTTTTTTTGGCAGATAGATAAGATGCAAGCGCAGTAACGTACATAAGTGCGTTGCAATATCTCAAAAAACAAAGACGACATAACCGATCATAGTTAGTCCGGATTATACGTGTACTCCCTGTATATACAAGGTGTACAAGTGAAACTTTTACACTCGTATTTAGTTAAATGCTAGGTTTAGTGATCTTCTCAGCTTCTTTCCAACAAAATACGAAAAAAAAATTGCTCGTTATCTTTCAAACTAAAAAGTAACCAAAAATCGGTTAATCGACTATGAAGAAAATGTCTCTGGAACGTGATATCCGAATTCGGGTCCACGGGCTTCTGGAAGCCGGGAAAACATCGACAGAGATCTGGAAGCAGTTGGGCATCAGCAGGCCCACTGCGTACAAGGTCAAGGCTACTGGCATTGAGAGGAAGGTCGGGTCGGGTGCAAAGAAGTCTCTAGACAGGGAGGAGGTGAAGAAAATCCTTATGGCGGACCCGTTGAAGTTGATCAGGGCCCACACGACCGACTAATTCGAGATTCTGAGGACCAAGTTCATCCCCCAGGTTCCAGGAGAACTTCCACCAATCCAAGTCCACATACGGCGTGGGACACGCAGGCGCTCCTGGGGCAGGAGATGGACTTCTGGGCCAAGGACTTGTAGCCACCCCAGAGCCCCGATGCCAACCCCTTGGACTACACCTTCTGGCCGCACATTGAGTCCAAGGCCTGCAAGCTTCGCCTCCCGAAAATCGCCGCCCTGAAAGCTACCGTCAACCAAGAGTGGGCCGGCATGGACAAGGACTTCTTGGCCAAGGTCTGCCAGGCTTTCAGGAAGTGCCTCATGGCCATCGTGGCCGCCAACGGCTGGTACATCGAATGAAAAGATTTAAATATACCTATGTTCTTTCATTCTGTAAATTGGTTTTCACGTGATTCTTCTTGCAATTGTACTATATATATATATATATATATATATATATATATATATATATATATATATATATATATATATATATATATATGTACCTATATTGTAGCGCGAAGGAGGTGGAGAAATGACGACTCAGTGATGAAGTGAAAGAGTTTGTGTATTAAGCTCTTGCCAGCTGTTTATATAGGCGCAGGCAAGAGTACTTAAGATTAAGAACCTGCTGAGGTGTGAGATAAGAAGGTAGGTTGACCTGCCATTAATAAACAGGTCAATCCGCTACAGAGCTCCCCCCAGAACCTCAGCAGGTGTTTACATATTTAAAAAATATATATAAAGAGATATATATTAATGATGAACAGGGTGAGGGTTCATCCTGCGAAGTAACGGAGAAGTCTGTTGGGGTGATGCCTTCGCCGTGGATGAAAGGGTGAGGGGTCATCTGGCGAGGGTTCCTTCGCCGTGGATGGAAGGGGTGCTCCAAAAAATAGGTGAGAAGAGTGCCCATGGATCCTGAGAGCGACAGGGATCCATTAGTGGCGGGGGTTTAGCGTAGGATCTGCTGCCGTGGGCCTCGACCCTTACTTTTGTGGAGTTGAGGGATGGAGCCTTCTCCTCCTCCACGCTAACGGAGAAGTCCGGTTGGACCTCGTGGAAGCCAGGAGTGTTGAAATGTGACGTTCCGCGACGTGTTGCATGGGTCCCTCAGAGAGCGACTGAGGGAGTCGGGGTCACCAATGTAGCGCGAAGGAGGAGGAGAAATGACGTTCCGCGGGCATGTCCATGGGTCCCTCAGAGAGCGATTGAGGGAGTCGGAGTCACCAATGTAGCGCGAAGGAGGAGGAGAAATGACGACTCAGTGATGAAGTGCAAGAGTGTGTTTATTAAGCTCCTGCTGCTTATATAAGCGCATGCAAGAGTACTTAAGATTAAGAACCTGCTGAGGTGTGAGATAAGAAGGTAGGTTTACCTGCTGTTAATCTGTAGGTCAATCCGCTACAATATATATATATATATATATATATATATATATATAATATATATATATATATATATATATATTAGACGTTTCAAATTTAACACTTTCCTTTAAAAACATAAAATTGATACTTTTCTGGTTCTCCAAGGCTTAAATAATTGACAGGAAAAATATTTTTAAATTTGGGCCGCCGGAATAAAGCCGCATGGGCCATTTAGGGTGGCGCCAATGAAAGTTAAGTTTTATGATGATATAGTAGTCCAAATGAGATTTAAAGAAAAAACTATTATGCAAAAGGGGTATGACAAACAAAACATATTTTTTAGAAAAAGCAATTTGTTTTTTTTTATTTCAAGTTTATTTTGTAACCGACTACATACATAGAAACGCATATTTTAAGAGAGCTATGCAAGTACGTCGTATTACATATATTTCAACATTGGAAAGGAAGGAAATTATTTTAAAACTAAAATTTTACCTTTTTCCTGAAATAATTATTAATTTTATAAAAATACGCTTCAATATATATGATACCAACCGATATGAGCAGTCTAAATTACTTACATATACATATAAACAAAGGAAAATCAAATAAACTGATTCAATAGAAGGGATGGATATTTTGTGGTATGTTTATATGTAACGTGTCCTGCAGTAAATATTTTCTGGTTTCTTTCATTGAGATTATAATTGGATGTATTTTTATTTTAAGAAATAGAATAAGACTAATTGATCGGCAAATTTTATTTTCAATATATACAAAAGTTCAAAATATACACATACAAATGCAATGTAAAATAATTTCAATGAAGACTAATTTATTTATTAGATGGTCTGATTTTTATACATAAATATAGGTATACCTTGGTCATTGATTCGTTTTAGATTTCCTAAGATTGTTGAATTTTCGCCTGTTGTATTTGACAATTCTTAATAAATGATGTCTCGGCTCATCATCCGTTGTTATCTTGGTAACGAAGTCACTTATCATTTTTACTCCTCTTTCATCATTTGTCACTTTTACTGATTTTAAATTTCAATACTTTTAGGTAAGAGGAGTAATGTTCCCAAGTCTCGGCAGGAATTGCTAGCCGATCACAATTTACTCACAGAGCATCAAATAAAAAGTGCGTTTCAGGTCCGATAAGGTCAAAGAAGGTTGTTGTCTAAGTAATCACTGGTTTTCGTATTCTGTACCGCTTAGGCTTCTCTGTTTTTGATAACTTTACTGCGACCTTTTCTTTAGCGGTCTTGGTTATACTTCAGTGTGAGCTAAACAATATAATTAATACTGTTTTCTGGGTGAGGTACCAACGGTTGTTATTTAGCTTATTGAGAACAGAAGTTGCTACTTTACTGTCCTAACGAAAATATTGAAGCATTTTTTTGAAAAGATGAAGATCCTTTATTGGAGCATCTGCTGTTGACATAGAGGTTATCCAGTATCTAGTGTAGAACAAGGACAAAACTTTGTTTAATCACTTTAGCTTGGAAGTATTGTAGTTGGATTACTGCATTTTTTCAGAGAAAATCTACATCTTCATAGAGTAAATATTCCTCGCCATCCATTGTGCTTGTTTAAAAGCGCCTGATTTGGTCCAATGGATGTCTCGAGGAGGTTTTGTCTCAAACAGTATAACACACAAGTCGACCACTTCTCTATAATCAGCTCAAGGACTGGTCTTGTCAAGGATTTTTTTCAATTGCAGTTGTATTTGCCTTTATTTCCTTCCATTCTTGCTCCACTTCGTCTAAAGTATTAGGATTGCTTTATCCAAAGTATTCCAATTATCCTTCACGTAGCTAAAAATATTGTTGTTTGACTTTTAATCTTGCCAAAAAGAGTATCACGTACTCCTCCAATTATAATTTTGGAAATGTGATGGCGAAAAGCAAAATAAAACATCTTTTTCCCAAGTTTTTTCTCAATTAATTTTTCCGAACCTTCCTTTGTTTTCCTTTGTTTATATGTCTACAAAGTAAGTAATTTAAACTGTGCATATCGGTTGGTATCATATATACCTATATATTGTTGCGTATTTTAAAAAATTAATAATTTTAGGAAAAAGGGTAACATTTTAGATTTAAAATGTTGAAATATATATATGTAATACGACGTACATGCATAGCTCTCTTAAAAACATACGTTGTTATCTATTTAGTCGGTTACTAAATAAACTTGAAATTCAAAAAAACAAATTGCTGTTTGTAAAAAATATATGTTTTGTTTGTCATACCCCTTTTGCATGATAATTTTTTCTTTATATATCATTTGGACTACTAAATCACATAAACTTAACTTTCATTGACACCGCCCTAAATGGCCCATGCGGCAGGCATTCCGGCGGCCCAAATTCAAAAATATTTTTCCTGTCGATTATTCAAGCCTTGGAGACCAGAAAACATCTATTTGAATGTTTTTAAAGAAAAGTGTTAAATTTGAACACGTCTAATATATATATATATATACAGGGTCCCGACGGTAAATCGGGAATAACTTTAAATGCATATAGCGCATCCTGTATCAGTGATAGAAATATTTTATTTTTATCTTTTTTAAAGTCATAATTAATGTTAATTATTACTCATAATGAGAGCCCCCATTCTTGACCACGGAGTCCACACGGCGTCGGAAAGAGATGCAGGCTCTGGACACCTCTTGCGGATCCAGCTCTTTCATGGTCTTGATGATGGACTGCTTCAGGGTTTCAACAGAGTTGTGATATTTTTTGCAGGCCAACCCCTCAACCTTCCCCTATAGATAATAGTCGCAGGGATTCAGATCCGGACTGTTGGCGGGCCAAAAAGAGGGAGGCCAGAAGTTAGGAGTTTTCAAAGCCAAAAAATCAATAACAATTTTGGGCCTGTGGGCCGGTGCTGAGTCCTGTTGGAATGTGTAAGGCCTTCCATCAGCCACATCATCCATCCAGGGGACAACTACTTCCTCCAAGACTCGCTTGTACACCTCCTTGTTGACTGTTTCCTTTTTCTGGAAGAAGTAGGGGGGCATGACATCACCCTCCGTACTGATGACGGCTAGGAACATGTTAGATGCTGGATTCTTGGTCTTCATGAAGGGTTTGACCTCATCAGCGTCCAGGCAGATCCATCTATCGTTTCTCCGATTGTGGCTGGCATCAATAGTGAATATTTTTTCATCAGAAAAGAATCGAAGAAAACCACTTTTGCTCTTCATCTGGTTGATCAGGATCTTGCCTTTGGAGACTCTATCAGCCATGTTCTGCTCCGTGAGCAGGTGCTTTTTAGCCCTGGCCCTGCTCCTGTATCCAAGGTCGATCTTGATAGCCTTTTCAATTGTGCTCCTGTGCACATTTCGGTCCTTGGCTAGCTTGGAGATAGGGGTGTCTGGATAAGGATCAATGGACCTCTTGAGACCTGCCAAGAACCTTGGAGTCCGGATTTTGTCTGCTTTTGAGCTGTGGTCAGCTCTCCTGTCCTTCCCCTCATTGTCAAATGCCTTGACAACCTTATACACAGTAGATTTTGGGTAATGAAAGAACTCAATAATCTCTTGAGGCGTCCGCCCCGCACGACGAGCTTCGCATATAGCATCTCTCCGGACTTGTTCCATTCTTAGGCCACGTGCTACTGAAAATCTCATAAAATAAAAACGTCAGCTGTTGAATGCAGCTTGTCGCAAGTTTTTTAATTTTTTCCAATGCAACATCTCAAACAATCACAATCGGCATTTGAAATAGTTCCCGATTTACCGTCGGGACCCTGTATATATTTTAAGCAAACAACAAATTTTAGTTCAATTTGATTTGCATATAGCCGTCATATATTTTTTAATTTATTTGAAAAAACCATTAACTGAATAACTCCAGTAAAAAAGCCCTCTATGTGGAAAAATATGGCAAGATATAAAAAAGTAACAACTCCTTTAGGCTATTACCAATTACTGTTATTATGTACTCGATAAATAATAGTCTATTCAGATTTCTTAAAACATGTTTTCACACTTATAGCAACCTTTTCAATTGGAATGTAGATACATCAGGATGATTCGATTATCGTTATCACATAATTTTTGGGTTGATTAAATATCGAATCTTATCCAATGCAATGAACGACCACTCTTCCGTCCACTTTTATTTAAAACCACCGGAATAGTAATGTTATTTTAACATTTTACATTTGGAGGCAAAACAAATTTTAGCTCTAGAGAATGTTGTTTATTATAATTTGAGCTTTTTTCGCTGAAGACTTTTTATTTATCATCATCAACAAACAGTATAGATAAAATACACATAAGACAATACGATATTAAATAAAACATAAACTAGGCAGTTGCGTAAAAACAATACATAAATGAACATTATATTTCATAATTGAGCTTTAATTTTTGTACTTAGACTGTTACACATTGACAAGATAATGATACGAATACGAATGGCATCGCTTGATCAAAGTTTGAACTTTAAAATATCAGTAATAAGATTGACGCAAAATAAAAGTTCATTTGATATCTCATGTCTTGGCAAACATATACTTTGGTCCATTTCTAATTTATAATAGGTGTCACACATATCTCCATAACAGGTCGGCTGATAAGTCCCGAGACTAACTAAGAAGAAAACATTTTCTTGACAAAATCGATTTTATTATTCAACATAGTTGCCTTCGGGGCGATACAACGATTATAGCGATCTTTAAATTTTTCGATTCCACTTTATAGTAATCTTTCGTTTTATCCGAAAAATAGGCTTCTGTCTCGGCTATTACTCCATAATTGTCCTTAAATTTCTTGCCAGCGAGCATTCTCTCAGGTCTGCAAACAGGAAATAGTTGCCGGGGTCAGATCTGAAGAGTACGGTGGATGAGGAAGCAATTCGTAGCTCACTTTATTTATTTAGCCATTGTTTTCATTGAAGGTGAAGGTGCAACCCCATTATGACAAGTGGAATCAGAGGGCCCATTGATGGTAAATTTGTAACATTGAATGCCATGATTGTGACCGGTGTAAACCAAGGACCCATTGGTGATTGGTTGGAACCCATATAACTTCTTAGTTTGACCAATGAGTTTTAACATAACAATTCAGGTATGGACTTTGGCGTACTCCGAACTTCACAAAAATATGAATAGCACAATACTAGCTGTATAAAATGACAATACGATCTGAAAATTGTTTAAAATATATAATTTACAAATTCTGTTTTTATTTAAGTATTATTAAATTTGTTAACAAATATTTTTGTGCGTTTACTTGCATGGATTATAGTAATCTTAAAGCTTTGAAAACTCCATGAGGAACTTAGTATCCATGGAACATTTGTATTTGAACTCGCATTTTCGATGATCTCGGACCATGTGTCCAACCTTGGCTGCCACTCTGTACTCGAATCCGATCTCTGCAGCGTCGTTCTCAAAGGGTATATCATCCAAATCCTTAAAAATAAAGATATAGCTTTCAAGTTTTTATAATTTATTTCACATGGACTTACATTCCCAAAGGCCTGAAAGATGGGGTTCGACTCTTGATTGGTTGCTGCTAGGATGCAGATCATTTTCTTCATACATTCCTCAGGTTCAAGTTGTTGGATGATTTGGACGTATGGAGTAGCATCGAAGTCGTCTTCAGTCTCAGACGCATCACGACGTCCACGGAATCTCCTCCTTCGTCCTCTGTTTCTTCGTCGTTGTCGACCGAAAAGACCAGCAGTTGCTACTCCTAGAAGTCCTGCACCAGCTGCAGCGCCCAAAAGTGCAGGTATGTTAAGAGCAAGGGAGCTTCCAAGGGCAGTTACTGCGGGAATAGCAGTGGCTGCTGCTGCACCAGCAGCTGGTACCACGACAGCGGCGCACATGTTTGAATTTAAGTTATCACTTTCTAGCTTGGAGCTGAATTGATGCACAATGAGTAAAAATTCGGCCTTTTATTCTAAAAACAATGCGTGCAATACATTTTGCATTGTAATTAGTGTAAATGTCTCTCCTGCGTGGTAAGTAAAAAAACCTTATAGAAAAGTCATCAATATGCAATAGATAATGCAATCCAGGTTTTATGTTTCGTTGTGTACTTATCCAAAACAAAAACAAAACCACAAATACAAACATTACTTTTGTTAATATTACTATACCAGTAACTTTATTTGTGAACGTTCGCCTTAATCCTCCAAATTACAAAGGAAAGGGAAACAAAAACTCAATCCGTTTATATTAAAGATAATTGGTATTACATAACAAACCCCTCTATTTATTAAATTCTACAAGAAAAAATCATCATAATATCAACAGTATATTTTGATACGTCTTAGAGTTGGGAATACTTACATTAGTCTTGTTTCTTTTCCAAGACCGAACAAGGACATTCAAGGAAGTCGAACATTCGTTTCGGATATGAGGTAATTTAAAAAAGAGTTGTTACGGTAGCAATCAACAAATAAAGATAATCACTTTTTATATTAAGTGCATATTCATTATAAACATATTTGTAGGCAATATAAATTCCAAAATCATCATACAAGTTGTTCAAAGTTGATTATTCTATTAGTTTTGCAAATTGTATATATATCTTTTAAGAAATACTTTTCTTATCTTTTTACGTATAGGTTTATAAAAATAGTTATAACTTGTTACAATTAAAAGATATATTATGCACAATATATATTATTTTTTTAGACTTACTTGTCCTTGATTTTTTTTCAATATTGATTTGAAAAATTTAATATTTAATTATTTGAATATAAAAAATAAAATAATTCACATTTTTTTGTATTTTCTTATACTGGTATATTAATCCATGGACCGTACGAATATAATATATTATTGTGCATAATCACGAAATCTCTAACAAAGTAAGTCTTTAAATTTTATTTTATTTGGTCCAATATAAGGAGACATTTCAACAAAGGCTTATATTTAAACGTTTCTTGTAATTTGAGAAATAGTAGGATCAGTTGACTTCCCAGAAGCCGAAATTATATCTTCTCATCCTTCAAATTCCGATTACCAGATCACTAACCAGATATGGGGCGACACCGGACGGATCCCATTAAGCTACACATCTTGAGAAAGGAAGCCGTTCTTTCCGGTACGACAACCTACCGTCACACCTCTCCCAGACAATGCTCACCAAGACAGCAGCTGTCTCGTACTATGATTAAGAGTAAATGGCGCATTAAATCATTTGATATGCCTTCAGAGATGTAGACAGAGGAATTTCAAAAGTTAAAAAGCTTTAAAGTCTCTCTTCATCATGAGCTACAATCTCTTCTCCATTCAAAAATTCAAACTGGCCGCCAAAATGACCTAATTTTGACCGAAAAAATATGTTTGACATTGAAATGTTGCTTACGTTATGTCTTTATATAGGTTTTCTTGTTCAAGAATTCAAAAATAACACTTTTAGTTAATAAATAATTTCTATTCAGAGATACAACCAATATTTATTGACTTTTCTACAAACATTGTCGGTTTAAGGCGTCAAAATTGTTTTGTATAAAGCAATATAACAATATGAAGCTGTACTTAGCCAATATGAACAGACATAAGATCTCAAAATATTAACATGAAACACCATAAAAATAGTTTAGTATCACATATCTATATAACACTATTCCATCAAACCTAAAAATAGTTTGAGAAGTGTATGTACATTTGTAATTAGATCTGACTCTGGCTTGATAGAATTCTTAATTTATTGTTTTAGTTCAGTACATTCAAACTTTTTCATTTTAAATCTCCTGTCAACTTTGATTCTTCTCATTTTACGAATATATAGTGCTACAAGTAGCCTATCTCTGACAGTAGTTGTTTTTGTCAGCCGTTCAATCAAGTCAAGAGAATCTTTTGTAACTGAACCTTGGTGACCCTTACACATATCAAGCAAACTCATTGTCCATTCCGTTTATTTCCTTTTGAGCTGGTCTTTTTTTATTAGTGCTAATCTTTTGGAGATTTTGACAGGGTGTAAATAGTTAGATTCAACGGTTCTAACATCGATTACATTAGTTGACGTTCTTGCACCTGCTAGTGGCCACAACATTCTTGCAAGAATGAGTATGGACAGATGTAGATCCTCCAATTGCTGCAATAAAGTTATCCAATTACGTGAATTCAGAACCCGAGCCCAAGTTTGTACATGGAGCGAACCGCAGTTTAGTTTTAACGATATCAACAGACCCTTTCTCATTAGTGGTTTGCAAAAAAACTATTATAGCCAACTTTAGCTCTATTGCATCTATCATCTTATCAAGTACTTCGCTATAAAGTCTACTTCGTCCATCATCTGCACGTACAAGATTATCTTTTTTCTGCTTTAGGTTTGGTAACTCTTGTTAAAAGATAGTCGTTTCTTCTGCATTACCTTGTCCATCTATCCCAAGAAGATCCATCAGAGGGAAAATGGCCATAACAATTTGGCCATATAAACAACAAGGCTTTAATCCACCGAGGTTTGCATATATTTCAGCACAGCAAAGAAACTGGTCATTTTGTATGTTTGACAAATCGTCTAATACTAACTTCTTTGCATAGCTATCGACAATAGGGTAAAATACTGTCTACGTGACAATAATTATTTGGTAATTTCTTACTGATTGGTAATATATAATAATCATCCATCTTAATCGGTCCTGGTATATATAAATATAGTATTGAGATTAGGTGCACACAATCATAAAAAAAAGATCTAAAAATTCTTGCGTAACCAACTACTTGTTCATAGTTTTTTATCTAAATATATTATTATCTTTGCTTCCAAGCAGAAAAAGGTTGAGCAATTTTTAAATATGGTTGACTTTGATCTAACTTCCGGTGGCAGTTATACTCTGCTTTTAAAATTGATTATGCGAAGCAATTATATAATCGACTTTTGCCATCTATTTCTAAGCGTTCCAACTATAAAAGCAACGTGATCACTTACACCTAAAATGTTTTATTAAATAGTGATTTTTCAAATCTAAGATCTGACTCAGGTTTTTAAAAATACAGTTACCTTGTGGAGATCTCTTCGATCTTTGGGTTCGAGGGAAACCAAAACTGGGTGGCAATCATCACCTTTGACATCACCGTCACCATGAGAAGATATGAAAGTTTCCAAGGATCTGGGTTGGAAGGAGCCAAATGCTTTTACTTGTTTTTAGATATTTTAAATCTTGATAAACTTTTTAGTAGGTGCCTACAATCGTTGTGAGATGTTTGTATTATTTTAGATAGATTTGTTAGTAGATTTGGCTTAGTTTAGGGTCTTAATTTTAAACTATAACGTTTATTTATATATAATAGTATATGTAACTACCCTAAACGAATAAAGTCTATTAAAAAAAGGTAATTCTATTGTTGTTAAAATATTGGAAAAAATTATATTCTTCATGCTTCAAAACATTTCGCAAAGAATATTATGATGGCTCATATTGACAGCTGATTCCGACATTGCATTTCCCTTTGTATTGAATCTATTGTGCATCGAGTTGTTAGTTAGAACGGGGATCAAATATTTAGTTTAAGTATAGATGTACAGATAGGTTTGGATAGTTGAATGATAGTCCTCGTAAAACCACCATCAAAAATTATTTTTCAAGTTTGTAATTCTACTATCTTTCCTTTTCAACGTCCTATCGTTTGAGAGAGAATCACTTTATCGTCAAGGATCCCAAAACAAAAAAATAATTTGCTATTTCTCTGAACATAAACATTTGATTTAAAAAAACAATTTCTAAAAAAATTCAAAGTAACTGCTTAAATACAAACTGGAAGTCGACATTTTAGTCTAAGGTTATACTTCGGAAAAGAACAACAACAATTATAACAAAGATTAATTTAAAAAATATATAAAATTACACGATTTCAAGATTTTTTTAATTCTTTTAATTTTATTGTGAGGATAATTTTAGAATAATCCATAAGGAACTTAGTATTTCCACCTTAATAAGGTTTGGTGGTCGATTTCAATTGCATAGGACTCCTGTGGAACAATCGATGCTAAGATGTGCAAAACACTAAGGCCGCGTGTTGTATCTCCCTAAAAAGTGTCAGCGGTAGATTTTCTACATTTTTATGGCTATATTTGTTGTTGGTATTTACCCTGCTTGATCTTTAATAGTCAGGCATTTTCCTCGTTCTTTTTATTATCGTGGGTATTTTTGTCGCGAGAATTTTATGTAGTGAAGTATTTTTCTTCTTCGCTTTTTTCTCGGAACATTTTTGTCACTAAGTTTTTTTTCGTGAAGTATTTTTTTTGTTCTATTTTTTTGACTGTGTAGACCTAAAAATTAATATTAAAATTTATTTTAATGAATCTATACAATTTTGGCATTCAAAGTGTCCATATATCTTAATATTGATTTGCTTTGATGTACAATTTCAAAGGATAAAATAATGATATTAAAATGGGGCTGTATGCAAATTTTGAAAGACTTTGAAAGATTTTCATTCTTCAGTGCAACGCTAAGAAAGCTTGTTATGGGATTTTAAATTTGTTACAGATTATTTATTATCCTACGGATACTCCCTTCATCGCTCCATATTTGTGAAAGTATACCCATCTACCGTTAAAAATTGCTTACACCTTACACATATATTCACATACTACATGATTTCAAAAACAAATCTCAGCATTGAGATGAAAGTTGTATATCAAAGAGGATTAATCTACAAATATTTTCAATCCACCAAGACGTCGGTGACCTCGTATGATGACTAAGAAAAAACCCACAGAATCCGTTGGTATCCTTATATGGACTTGGAAGAAATGATCCAAGATAGAAAATAAAATGATGACTCCAGCAAAATGACCCAAAAACAAGGCAAGAAGTGAGTGGAATACTCACAGTATATTACAAATACTATTATCAACTAAATATGTAGAGAAAATCAGGACCAAAATGATTATATTACTACATAATAGAAATTGATTTCATTGTTTGCTGTTTGGCAAAGGCAAATATTTATTTGAGCAATTTTTTCGTGCGTCATCTTTTTACTGTTGAAGTTAAGGTAACTTCTTCCTGAGCCATTTTTTTTGGTCATTTCTTCTTATTTTCCTCGCCCATGCCTTCCTAATATCTCATCAGATATAGTATATATATATATATATAAAGGGTGGGCACCGCTCACTTTTTTGCTGTTCCGCTCACCGCTCATCCGCTCACTTTGGGCAACTGATCCGCTCCCGCTCATTAGCTCATTTTTGAGTACTGTTGTTTCTGCTCACTTCAGCCCTTTTTCCGCTCAGGTTGGCGGAATAGGTCCGCTCACTAATTTTTAGGTCCGATCACCAATTTTTACTATAAAGTCCGCTCCAAGCTTATAAACAGCCTAAATAGGTGTTTCTTGTAATAATTGTTCATAAATATTAATATTATTTAGTTATTAAAACTTATTATAAGTAATACACTATGTAACAAAATTAAGGTCTTTGTTTGCCCCTGGGCTGAAATTTCTAAATTGAGTCCCATTTTTACGTAGATTCCAAAAATGCCACTCAAAATATCGTCCGAAAAAAGGTTTGGACTTTATGGCCTTTTTTTGAAAATCAAGATTTTCATAATTTCTAATGGTTCAGGCCCAGTTATCTTCGTGCAAAGTAAGAATAACCACAAATGTCAGTGATATTTATTTTTCTACTATATCTCTGCATTTCAAATCAGTTTTTATAACTTATATATCTTTCGTACAATTCGAAATAATCGGCTTTATATTTCAAAAAGTTGACCATATTTTAGTGTTCTATTTAAGCGGCTATATTTTTTTGTTTCGCGTCTATTGACTATAATCAATATGTAATATATTTTTGGTATATGTCCATACATTTCAGAACAGTTTTTATAATTTCGATATCTGGCATGAAAGTAAAGAAAAGATCAATTTAGTAGGACGAAGCAAACAAAGACCTTAATTTGTTACGTAGTGAGTTCGTCCTACTAAATTGATCTTTTCTTTACTTTCATGCCAGATATCGAAATTATAAAAACTGTTCTGAAATGTATGGACATATACCAAAAAATATATTCCAATTGATTATAGTCAATAGACGCGAAACAAAAAAATATAGCCGCTTGAATAGAACACTAAAATATGGTCAACTTTTTGAAATATAAGCCGATTATTTCGATTGTACGAAAGATATATAAATTATAAAAACTGATTTGAAATGCAGAGATATAGTAGAAAAATAAATACTACTGACATTTGGTGTTATTCTTACTTTGCACGAAGATAACTGGGCCTGAACCATTAGAAATGATGATAATCCTGATTTTCAAAAAAGGCCATAAAGTCCAAACCTTTTTTCAGGCGATATTTTGAGTGGCATTTTTGGAATCTACGTAAAAAATGGGACTCAATTAGAATTTCAGCCCAGGGGCAAAATCCTGTTACATAGTGTTATTAATATTTTTTAAATATATATAAGAAACACCTATTTTAGGCTATTTATTTAAGTAATATCTTCAAATAATAATAACTACTAATATTAATAAATAAAACAAGAATGGCTTAATAATTAGGTAATACACCGTTTAATGAAATTATAAAATTTTACCTATTGACAAACAATCTTTTAAAAAGAAAAAGAAACAGTCACAAAAATCACTACTTCTCCTCCTCCTCCTGGATTTTGAGGACATGATGTGCTGCTGTATGATGTCCATGTTTTCAAGAAATCAACTTTTAACAATTATCACAGCCGTTCAATAAAAACAATCAGCGAACATACATGAATTAGGGGGGGGGATTTATCATAAAATTTATTTTATAATATTCTTTATATAGGCATCAAAACAGTGTGGGAGGGGAGTCTTTGTGCTTCTCAATTTATATAAAACACTTTGAATTTTGGTAACTATTAAATTTATTTCTTCATTAAAAGGACCTATATACATGAAAGCAAAATTTTAACTTTTAAGTGTAATCCCAATTTAAAGTAAATTTCTTCTATTACAATGAGCCAAACTTTTTTCAGCTCCTGACAATCCAGCAAGAAGTGAGAAGACGTTTCGAGCTCAGTTTCACAGAAAAAACACAATCGATCATCCTCAGATCGCCCATGAATACTTCCAAAGGGCAACGTATTTGAAATTAAACGATACTTCAGCCAATACCATTTAAACGACAAATGCTTACTCTTTAAAAACTTTAATGCATCTTTTACAGTGCATTTAAAATCCATTCTTCCTATTCTTCTTTCAACTTGGTTTAAAAAGACATATTTAACATTTTCTTGAATTAAAACTTCTCTAAGATTCATATTGTTAAAATTCCTCATGAAATTAAAAAAACAGTCTCTTGGTCCAATAGGTCTTCGAGTAAGTTTAATTTGTTGTTTGACTCTTTCCTTCTCTAAAATCTCGCTTAAAGTAAGCAATCGTTATCATTTAAAATTTCGCCAATGTAGTCTATTTTCCTCTTTAGTGACGTACCCTGAAGACATGTTAATCTACCATTATCTACAGTTGGCTCTTGCCAATTCATAAGAGCAAGAATCTTAAATATAATTTCCTTCCATATCGTAGCACATTCTTTCCAAAAAATATTCATGTTCTGCAGGGTATTAATAATAATCTTATCCGGTCCTTTACCATACACTTCATCTATTGAAAACCCGTATTGTTCTATTAATTTACTATTCAATAATTCAGCCCATATTGTGCGTGGTCTAAGTAACTTCTTGAACCAGGAGAATGTAATTGTCTTCCAAAACGACTCTATATCGATCATACCTAGTCCACCATACTTCTTTGGGAGGGTAACTCTCTTCATTGTGATTAGTCTACTTTTACCATACTTAAAAATAAATTTGAAGGCAATTTCTTGTACTTTTTCTACTAATTTCCTGCAATAAGTGGTAGTTCTCAACAGGTGAGTAATCTTGGGGAGCACCAGCACATTCCAAACGAAAACTCTAGCCGGTATGTTCGTCGTTAGTATAGTTGAATATTTGGCAACTGTTTTGTTCACCTTGTTAATGATGTTTTTATAGTTTTCAATCTGACCATATGAATCTAACGAAACAAAAGATCCCAACACCTCTCATAGTTTTTTAAACCGTTGACAATCACAGCTTTTGCACAGTTAGAAATGGCTCTAGACTTATTAACATTTATTTCCAGACCTGAAACGTTCGAAAATGCTTTTAAGATCCTCAATGTTGCTTTTATGGACTTACTCATATCCTCCTGATCACCAGAATAAAGAACATTCAGATCATCTGCAAACGCTTCTACTTTGTGTTCTAGCTTTCCTATTTCAACTCCTTTTATGTTTGGAGCACCATCTATTGCATTTATCAGTGGGTCAAGAGCCAGAATGAACAGGTATGGGGATATTGGGTCTCCTTGACGGCAACCTCTGTTTACCGCAAAAACATTTGACTTCTCCTCAAAATGCGTAAGTAAGCCCCCGAGGCACATACCGATCATGCGAATAAAATATTCCCCAAAACCTTTCTCTCGCAAGCAGGCGATTATCCAACCATGGTCGACACTGTCAAAAGCCTTTTTGAAATCAATGGCTACTAAGGAAACCATTTTCTTCTTGTCCTTCACTGTTGCTATACTATCTTGGATACCCCTTATGACATCCTCCATACATCGGCCACGAATGAAACCCTTTTGTGATGGGTGAATTAAAGATGGCAAAACAGACTGCAATCTTTTAGCTAATATGCCACTGTCAATTTTATACGACGTATTGAGCATGGTAAGGGGCCTAAGATTTTCAATATTTCGTGGATCTTTACCATCTTTAGGTATCAAGATTATATTACCTCTCGTAATGTGATCATTAAAAAATATATATTTTTTATTTTACTTACACTCTTGTAGTGCCTCTTCAAGTTATACACAGAGTGCTGCTGCATTTTGAGGACATTGCTAAAGGTCCGCTGGGTGCACTTGGCCTCTACCCTATCCTTGGCATCCACAGAAAATATGAAGTACCTGAAATTTTGAAACTTTAACAAACTGGATACAATTTTTTATTTTACAAATTAGTGAACTCACAATTGATTATCTATTCTATACTATTCAATATTTTTTTAATGTTTTATTATGCATAGATGGCTAGACGCCGTCTACTAGAATGTTAAATTTGAGAGGTTTTGCCACTTTTTGGTACTTACTTTTTCAAATGAGCGAATTCCCTCTGCACTTCCATTGTGCGCGCATCCTGAGATCCCTGGGTGTCCTGGCTCTGGCTCAAGACCACAGTGTCTGCCTGGCTGGCGCCCACCTCCTCCACACTGCCAGTGGCCACAGGGCTGCTGAAGACATCCCGGGAGATGGGGTCATCCACCTCCAGGTCCATGCTGCTCCTTTTCAATAACAAATTATTAATTGACAAATTAACATTAACTTTTTATGTTACTTGTCACACTGCTCACGCATTATTCAGATGAATTAACTAAATTGTACTTAAATAAATGAATAGCTTAATTAAATTAATCATTTACTAACCTGTAGCTTTTCTCTTCGCTCAGAGGTCGGGTTCGGGTCACAAACTTATCCATGACTCGTGATTCGTAAAAAAACGAAAAAGTAAAGTATACTGACTCAGAGTGACCGTCAGACAATGAACACACACGAACACAAACGTAAACACAGAGAGAATAAGAGAGTGCCAGAGAGAGACAAAACTTGTACGCCGAGTAAGTACTGGTACTAAGTAGGGTCCCATATAGCCATTTAATGATATCATCAACATAAGTGTTATGACGTCATTTTTTCAGATGGATTGTAATCATACTACATGTAATAATTACTTAATAATTATAACAAAGATAATTTTATCTCTTTTATATTTAGAGAAGAAAGAGAAAAGTTATATTATAATAATGTAACTTTTCTCTCTCTTCTCTGAGTATAAAATGAAATTCTATATGGGACCATGAACGCAACCTCTTTGTTATGACGGGGGTACACATTTTATATATTAAGAAAAAGACTGATTGTCACTTATTCTCTCTGCGTATACACAATACTGCACGACGTGAACTGAGAGGCTACGCGTGGCAACACTTCTGCCACGTGTCTAGACAAGAATAAACAATTTATGGCGCACCTTCTTAGTCCATGCCACGTTAGCGGCATTACATTTAGAGCAAAAAGCGAGAAAAAGTAGTCTTTTATCTATGAGTAATCCTTTTTAATAACGGAAATATATATATACAGAGTGGCTAGGCAAAAATGTCCGGTTGATAAGTTTGTTTCTTGTGCGCAAAGCGTACGTAAAAATTCAAAACAAGTAAATCAGCTACGCTTTTGAAACATAGCTACAATTTATAAATATAAAAATATCTCTCAGACCAGAAATGAGTGTTCAGCAAGCGAAAAGACAACGGATTCACGATTTGCTTGACGCGCAAATAATCAAGTCGATATTGCCCGGATCGTTGGTGTTGATATCCGTACTGTCCATCGTATCCAGCAAGCCAAAAATGATGGTAAAGGCTTCAACAGAACTCCTGGATCTGGTGGCCATAAGAAAAAGCGGACAGACGACTTTCTCAATAAGTTAAGGCCAAAGTTGAATCGGACCCCACCATCAGCCTAAACCGTCTCTCAAAAGAGTTCAACGTGTCCAGGCGCACAATCCAGCTGGATGCCAAGGAAGATTTGGGCTTGCAATCATTCGTTCGGAGCCACAGACAGCTATTGACAGCAGCAGCGATGGAGAAGGCTCGATAGGTGCAAGATCATCCTAAATTGGTTGAAAAAGAAGTCGTGTCTCATCAAAATATTTTCAGACGAAAAGATCTTCACGGTGGACCAAGTTTACAATCGCAGAAATGATCGATGGCTTGCTAAGCAACGTGAGGATGTCCAAGGAGTCTTCAGGACCAAGAATCCCCAGCAAGTGATGGTCCTTGGTGTATTCAGGTCCGACGGAAAGAAGATGCCTCCATTCTTCTTTCGGCCGGACGAGAAGATCGACACCGAGGCCTACTACAAAGTCCTGAGGTATACTGTTCTGCCATGGTAAAAAAAAACTACCCCACCGGAAACTATGTGTGGCAGCAGGATGGTGCACCATCTCATATGGCGGCTAAGACCCAAAAGTTCTGCAAGGACAATATGGCCCATTTCTGGCCGAAAACTTCTGGCCACCGTCATCCCCGGATCTAAATCCGCTGGATTTTTTCTGGTGGGGCGCAATTGAGAGCAAGACCAACCGGACCCCTCACCTCAATCTTGACTCTCTGAAGGCCACCATCATCAAGGAGTGGGACAACTACCCTGAGAAGCACATTATAAATGCCTGCAAACGCTTCCGGCCCCGCCTCGAAGCCGTCGTGAAGGCCAATGGAGGCCATATTGAATAATTTAGATCCTTTTATATACTACTTAAGCCAAATAAATTTCAGTTCCATAGAAGCAACCAATTAAAAGTTAATTAAGTTCACAAAATCAAAATATCAAACCGGACATTTTTGCCCAGCCACTCTGTATATATATATATATATATATATATTATATATATATATATATTATATATATATATATATATATATATATTACCTATATGCGTCTCCGTCCACTGACCCAGGTGAACAACCTGTTGTTGTTGTTGTCAGGAAATAGTGTTGTCCATCGGGCGCGATTTTCGAACCCGAGCCCGCCGAAAGACTAATAATTGAGCCCGAGCCCGGCCCGAGCCCGATTAGTTTGATATGCGCCCGACTTGCGCACGCCCGACCATTGGGAAAATATATAATAGAGGAAAGAAATTCAATTGAACAGATTGAGATAAAGTGAGGACGTTTTTTTAGAAAGAGGTCTGAGGAAAAAAGTGAAGACGTTTTCTTTTAGAAAGAGGTCATTTAAAAAAAAAATTGAAAAAAATTAAAAAGGCCACCCGCATAGCCCGTCCGACTTTCATATTTTTTTGCGCCCAAGCCCGGCCCGGCCCGTCGGGGGGGGCGGGTGGCGGGCATGCCCGCCCGATGAACAACATAAAAGCATAAAAACATTAGGTCATAGAGAAGATTCTCTTGATTACAACTTATATAAAATGGTCGGAGATGTACAACAAAAAGGACGAGCAATGTGTGGTAGGTAGCAGCAGCCACCTATCCACAGTAGGGCTGATGGAAGAGGTCATCATGCCAATTCAAATGCAAACTAATGATGTGTCGAGGTGCACAATAGGAAGTAAACGTTCATCACAAATAAGAATTAAGATTTGCTCAGTCAGTCGTGTTTGACTGTTTTGCGGAGCTGTACCTGATGGTGGCATATATGAATGGCTTGATTACCACTTGTGGTAAAAAGAAACTCCACCAAGTTTCAATAAATAATTTATGATAAAAGTGATATCATTGGATTTTTTCACTTATCTTGTTTACTTTTTGAGACAAATAAAAAAACAGATTCATTCTTTCTGGCATGCTATGTAAATATTTAGTATTAAGAGTGTGGGAACTATTTAGATCTATTAATTATTTCTAATTATTGTGGGTATTTTAATGAAGATTAAAATAATTAAAAGGTAACTAACAAAACGTTTTGATAAATGATTTTTTATATTAAGCAACAAACTGTAATTTAACATAACAATCACTTATGATCCGTTCCTTTTTGCTAAAAAATCATGTAAAATTAATTAAAATGAGTAAAAACAACAACGGTCTGTAGAATATAATATTACATTCGCATATAAAAGACGCACTTTAACACTTAACACTTTTTACACTTTAACGTAAAAACCATTTCAAATACATAACCCAAGCTTGTGTATTTATATAGTACATGTTACATAATATAACTCTCTTATTATATTTCAATGTGAGACAAAGTACATTAAATAATATCCATACAAATACACAACAGTAAAAATCGAAAATTGAGTAATTTAAACTGTGCATATCGGTTGGTATCATATACCTATATATTGTTGCGTATTTTTATAACATTAATAATTTTAGGAAAAAGGTAAAATTTTAAATTTAAAAATATTTTCCTTCCTTTCCTATGTTGAAATATATGTATACGACGTACATGCATAGCTCTCTTAAAAACATACGTTGTTATGTATGTAGTCGGTTACTAAATAAACTTGAAATTCAAAAAAAACAAATTGCTTTTTGTAAAAAATATATGTTTTGTTTGTCATACCCCTTTTGCATAATAATTTTTTCTTTATATATCATTGGACTACTAAATCATCATTAAACTTAACTTTCATTGACGCCGCCATAAATGGCCCATGCTGCAGGCATTCCGGCGGCCCAAATTCAAAAATATTTTTCCTGTCGATTATTCAAAGCCTTGGAGAACCAGAAAAATCATCTAATTAAATGTTTTTTAAGAAAAAGTGTTAAATTTGAACACGTCTAATATATATATATATATATTTTAAGCAAACACCAAATTTTTTTTTCTCTCCTTTATTGTTTAGATGTTATATAAAATTATTAAAAAAAATAATATATAAGTAAAATAAACATTATAGTTTATAATAAAAATCTAAACAAGAGGTAAAACAATAAACAAAATATCAAACGGGTATCTATTTAAAATATTTCAATATTTTTTGCATAATTTTAAAATATTCTTTTGATTTGGATGGATAAAATTTGATGACGTTCCCCGCATGGAACCATGAGTCCTCGGTGTCGGAGGGGATCTTGAGGGAGAGGGCGGTGTATCGGGCGGCAGCTGAGAGCATCACAGATCGAAGAATAGATGTTTTTACTATTTCTTTTTTCGTCAAACAACTCGCTATGTATGCTTTGGAGTTTGACAGAGCAAATTCAATAGCTTGACTTTTATGGGAATTGTGACCTTTTTTCTTTAGAAGACCGAAGAGGATTGTTGATTTCGTATATTTGCAGTTGGTGACCTTAAATCCCCTTACGTTGATTGTCAGAAACTTTTTTAATATTATGACAAGCGGACAGTCAACAAAAGCGTGCTCGAAGTCGTTGTACAACTTGCCACAATTAAAGCAATGGAAATCAGAGGATAAACAGCCAGCAGATATCTGCAACTGAGCCGTAAACTTTTTTCCGTCGTAGATTCCAGAGAGAGAATTTAATATCCTTGATTTCCATTCCCTGGAAGGGAAAGCTTTTTTATATGGACGTTGGCAATAGACTCAGCTCCCTCATAAAAGCTTAAAGAAGACATTTTGAGGTGCCATGGACAGGGGGGTGTGTGTAAATGGGCTGCTCTTTCCAAAGGAAAACGAAAACGTCCATCACGAAATAGACAATCGGGCGATGTACGATGAAGACTTAAAATATTATTACTTATCGCCTTTTCTTCCAATACTGATGGACAACCAATTTTAGTTCAATTTGATTTCCATATAGCCGTCATATATTTTTAATTTATATGATAAACCATTAACTGAAAAACTCCATTAAAAAAGCCCTCTATGTGGAAAATATGGCAAGATATAAAAAAGTAACAACTCCTTTAGGCTATTACCAATTACTGTTATTATGTACTCGATAAAAATAGTTTTTTTCAGATTTCTTAAAACATGTTTTCACACTTATAACAACCTTGTCAATTGGAATGTAGATACATCAGAATGATTCGATTATCGTTATCACATAATTTTTGGGTTGATTAAATATCGAATCTTATCCAATGAAATGAACGACCACTCTCCGTCCACTTTTATTTAAAACCACCGGAATAGTAATGTATTTTAACATTTTACATGTGGAGGCAAAACAATTACGGATGTTACGATCTCAAAGTTTCCATTGATCTGTTTTAGCTCTAGAGAATTTTGTTTATTGCACTTTTTCCATCAGCAAGGTTTTTATTATTATAACGTGCATAAATATATACATATATAATAGTTATAAAAGGAAATCGTATTCATTCAAAACATACGTAAACATTATAGTTTAAAATTATTTCCTTTTAGGACCTTAAAACACAAACGTATGTATATCACCTAAATTATTAACATAAATTCTTACGATATATTACTAACAAATATAAACGTAAATATCAAATAATTTTAACATAAAATTTGTGTGATAAATATTTAAAAAACATTAAAAAAGAGAATAATATAAGTATATTGATAAAATATCATTGATTGTTCTTGAATTTCTTGAATTGTCTGATGATTATTTCCAGGGATTTGGTGTGCAGGGAGAAGTAGAAGGGAATATTTGATGACTTCCGAAGCATGATTCCAGTCCGAACTTTGTACCATTGGGATCCTCAAGGAAAATGCCGCGTAACGACGGCGGCTGAAACCATGATTGACCGGAGATTTCTCGCATTGATGGTTTCCCCTCCTATCAGCTTTTTCGATATGTAGGCCTTGCAATTAGTAGCGACGCCCTAATGGTATTTTCCTCTTTGCAGCGTTTCCCGGTGTTGAAACCGCCGAAAAGAACAGTGCCCCTCATATTTTCCTCTTTGAAATTTGTGATGAACTCAGAATTTAGAGTAATGAAATTTCTAACAATGTTAGAGCAGGGCAATCACAGAAGGCGTGTTTGATGTCCACATACATGTATCCACAATCTTGCAGTGCTCCGAAAATCTCATTAGATTAGCGGAGATTTGTAATTGGGCAGTAATTTTCCGTGGATCATTAATCCCACAAGTGACACCAATATTTTTTCTTCAAGCCAAGTTTTAGTTTCGACGTATTTTTTCCCATCAAAAAATATTTTTTTATTAACACACGAATTCGTCTTTTCCATTTGTTTTAACAATAACATAAGTAGCTTCACTTAAAACGCAATATCTCACAAACTAGTTGTCAGACAGCTGTATATTTACTTGTATGTTTTGAAGATTGTACTACTGACAGTCATATGAAAAAAAAAAACACATGTGTTAGTCCGGGACTTATCAGCCGACCTTGTAAATGTATATCGATATCTAGAATTTGTTTAATGTAATACGTTTCAAATTGCGTAATACTAATTTTATGACACTTCTCTATTTTACAGATAAATCTGTAATCTCTATATTATTGTTTCTATAGATAAAATAGAAAAAACATCGAGTTCCCGAGTTTATTGCATTTTCCGAACTATGTATTTAGCTCTATAAAGAGACAAATACAGATCAATAAGAATGCAATTGCCAAAACGTCGGTCTTTTTTTCTAACTTCTGACTTATAAAACCCCGAGCTGGATGGGGTATCCATATTTCCCCTCGATATCAAAACATATTTTTTATATGAGACGTTATAGATATAGGGTTAAGAATGATATATTATAAAATTCAATAATCAATGAGGATGTTCACTTTTGAAAACTATAAATAAAAATA